>VXAD01013799.1:193183-255913 GCA_013399195.1 Dicrurus megarhynchus | reverse complement strand
ACAAAGGCGGCCGCGCCGGTGTCGCGCCCTGTCGCGATAGCGGGGCGGGGAGAGGCGGCTGCGATACCGCCCGAGGGCAGGAACGGGCTGAATTACACGCGCTTGTGGGGGAAAAAAGCTTGTTAGTGCAGTAGCTGCTGAGCGTTACTACATTCGTGGGGCTTGGAGAGCTCGGAGGCCAACGTTTTCCTGCTGGAAGTTCAGGAATTCTGTGATGTGCTTGATATTTCATGTTGCGTTTTCCGTGTTTTGTTGCACAATATGCTTGTGGCAGTACAGAACATTCTCAAATAGGTGCTTTATTTTTACAAGTTTCCCAAAGCTTTTAGATTGTTCACGCTTGTTCTAAGGTAACCAGAAACGTCTGTAGAAGAGGGAAAGATTCACCGTGTAACACCTATCCTGTCAAAAGCTACTCACCCAGAATACCAAATCCTCAGCTTTATGCATACTAGGGCGCTAAAGATTTTCAACTGAACATAATTTTGCATGTGACTTTGTTTAATTTTGCTTTAATAACACCAGTGAGATGATATTTGGAAATGTCATCTGTCTCAACAAGCCAAATTGCTAGGCAAATTGATTTTACTCTAATTTGATAACAAGAAATTGCTTCTGAAGCTGAAATTTTTGCCTGCCCGGTTGCTAAACCAGGTTAACATAGACTTTTACAGGTAAGTTATAAACGTCTAAAAGATTTAATTCAAACCAGAGTGGGCTGTCAGCAGCATTGCAGGCAGTGACACTGGTAATACTAGTAACAACATGTGTATATTGCTTTATGGTGCACCAAGTTGCTCTGTAGGTTTATGGCAATGGCTGCGATCCTCTGGGAAGGTTGGCTATTGCTAGACTGGAAGATGCTGGCTTCAGTCTTCATGGCAACAAGAGTTTTCCATAGCTCTGGCAATGGCTGGTGAATCCTTAATGTGGTTGAAGCAGCACACAGGAAACCCCTCTTTACATCCCTTCCCTAGACTCCAGCAGGTGATCTGGTGACAAAGCCCTGGCTACATCTGAAAGGACTATTTTTTTGGTTTTTTTCAGAATTCATTTATCTGAGACTTACTTCTTCTGTTCTTCTGGTAACAATTACAAAAGTTTAATGAAAAAATAATCACTATTTCGGCTTTGATTACAGTTGGGTTTGTTATTTCTTCTGCATTGTAGCAGTTTTGCATTGTAGGCCTTTGATTTAATAAAACAAAATACTGTCTTTGAAAATAAGAAAGTTGGGTGATCAACCCATGGTCAAATCGTGATAGGATGCTTCAAGAATAAGTTTGCTATGTTAAATGTGCCTTTTTTTTTTTTTTTTTTTGGAAACCAGCACATACATGGCAACTACCTCCCAGTAATTTATTTGGGTAATTTATTATATTTTGCGTCGTCTGTTCAGACTTCAATTTAGAAACTGTTTAGGTTAGTTTCAACACTGGTCTTACTTTCTACATTAGTATTACCAGATCAGCCTAAACCCTCACCAGCACATGAAAAATTTCAGATAATAAACCTCTGTTGTTTTCAAAGGATGGGAATGATGGAAAAATTTGTTGAAGGTGTAAAAATTTCAATCAGGCACATGTTTCTCAAGATACCTGTGTTGATTTTGTGACTTCTGGAGATTTTTTTTTTCTGGTACTATTAGACCAAAAGATTTTGAGCAGGCCAGGCCCTAGATAAGTTTATTTCAGTGTGCAATGGGAAGAATCAGTAGTTTTAAATTCCCAAAGTAGTTTTCCTAAATTGTTGCAGTTATAAAAAAAATTTGCTTTTTACCTTTTTTTTGTAGATGTTCCCCCTTTGGGAATAGTTTTTACATTTTCAGCATCCATATATGCTATGACAGCACAGCTCTAATATTGCAAACATTTTTGGTCATCCAGTTTTTAGTGAAAATTTGTAGTTGCTAAAAAATTTATGTGATGAGTGGTTTTGTACAAACCATATCTTTTAAGATGCAAACGGTGAACTTTAGACTTGAGTTGCGTGTAGAAGCTGCTGCTGCTGCCCTGTGATCTCTGGGGCTTTGTGTGGGCCTCTGCCCATGGCTGCAGGGTCAGAATCCAGCCCTGAGCCTCCTTCTTCCAAACCACCCCTGCAACAAAACCTTTCCATTGATATGAAGCCAAATCCAGCTTAAGCTGAAAAAGATATAGCTCCGGCCGAGCAAATGGTGTTCTGTGCCTGTGTGCCCACTCGGACTTTATTTGCAAATCTGATCTACAGGCCATGGCAGTGGGTAATTTGGAGAACTGCAAACACGCGACGACGATTGAAAAGTCTGCTTGACAGTTCCACTCAGCTATGCAGGTATTGGGGTTTTATTTCTGACTTTTATTCTGCAGTGCTTTTACAGAGACCCAGCATCAGCAGCTGTGACACAGACATCTGGGAGCGTTCCTGTGCCAAAGCCGAGTTGTCATGTATGTTCTGGCTCTTTAGTTCACCTGCGAGGCTCTAAGGCACCCTCATGCCATAAAAGTTTTAAAGCACACCATGACTTGTGCTAAGACTTACATAGAACTTGTGTTGGAATTTTAAACTGCAAACACTGTGCCCAAATCCTTACCATAAGTTCCGACAATCTTAGGAGTCCAGCAGTATCACCAAGTGGAGGTGAAGTATGAGGAAGCAGACAGTATTACAAGGAAGGAGCCAAAGGAAATCATCAGGTGTAATGAGCCTGATCTTTCATTTATGGTGGTGTTTTATATTCTGTGCAGAGCAAGGAAATGCTCTGTAGGCTTTACTTTCACTGCTGGGAAGAAATGATGTGCAAAGAGGCAATGGGTTTCACATTGCAAACAACAACACTTCTGTTGGCATGGTCACACTAAGAATTTGTTTCCATTGTGTGCTGGGTGAGTAAATACCTTCCTGTGGTACCTGTGAGAGGATCAGTCTCTTCCCTCTGTGCAGGAGCAGGACCTTAAGCACCAGCCACTGTGCCTCACCTGAGGTGCTGGCAGGTGGACCCAGGCCATCAAAGTGCAACCACCTCTGGCTGATGTCACAAGTTGGATTTTACTGTCAGTCACAAACCCAAAGCTGAATATCACAAATGAATATACTTAGGAAGAAAATAAAAGATGTTTCCTGCCAAAGTCTTATTAATTTATCAAAAATGTACATATTCTTAGTAGCAGATGGTCAATAATAGATGATAGATGGCCTCCTCTGTGTAAATTAATGGCTGTAATTCACTTGAGGGGATCTGCTGATGTCATAAGCTGCCAGAGTGCAGCTTGAGTGATTTATTAACAGCTGCAGAAATCCTAGACTGAATTACATCCTTGTATTCACTTAGGGTCTGCAGATTTTTATTTATAAAATGTGCAGGTTTGAATTTCTTGATTATTATAGGGATCTCTTCTGTGACTCTAATGCAGAGGCACAGTGAAGAAATGCTGACTATAAAAGCTCAGATGCCTGCCCGTGATTAAAGGCAGATTTTCCCCACTGATGCATATCAACATCCTCCCTTTATTTTTGAAATCAGCTAATCAATATCTGTAGAGTTTACATAAATTCTGTTTTGGGTTTTGCTTCCCCTCACCATAAAATATAAACATTGTCATTATCTTCAGGTACAGGAACCTCTGTCACTCAGTGTTGTAGTCACAGCCTCTGTGCACGTTGGGCTGTGTCCAGCACAAAAGGATGGGAGAAGGTTGAGAGCTAAACAGGAACAAGTGCTATCTCTAATAATAACTGGGTTTTGCTGTTTAGGAAGAAGGCAACAGACAGAGAAGGCTAGAAAAGGTGCCTAGAAACCAAAAGTCTTGGTGTACAGAGAAGAGATGCTCCCTGTTCAGGGAGAAAACCTTCCTTTCCTCCATGAAATTCTTGAATGGTGAAAATAAAAATTTTCTGACTATGGATCCTAGATTTATCACACCCTTCTAACATGTGAACATATGCAAGCAAATGAAACAATTTCCATTCCTTTTTCCTCCTCCCCAAAAAATAGGAGCTGATTAGGATGATATTAAATCCTGTTTCTCAAACAAGAGATACATTTCCAAAATGTAATTCGAGTTGCAGAGGAAGAGGAAAAGGGAGATGAGAATAAATTACGAAGAATTGCATGGCAGGAAGGAACAGTCAGAATTCATTTGCAAATAACTATGCACATTACATTTGCTAAAAATGCAGAATTTCTTGAGAGAACTCAGAGCAAATGTTTGGATGCCAGTTAGAACCCAGTGAAAACCCTTCTGCTCTTCTCTCTTTTCTCTCTTCTTTGAGATTAGTTTTGTTTGTTGATAGTTGGATTTCACCAGTCCTTGGAAGAGTGCTGCAGTTATTGTCCTCAGCAAGGAATGCTGATTTGCTATTGAGCAAATTCTGCTTTGCTCCTGCTTTCCTTCACCAATGTCTGCCTGTCTGACCTGTCTCTGTGTAAGAGGTATGAATAGAAGGAAGGTGATATTTGTACAGAAAACAAAGGTTAGAGTTTGAAGAAAAACAGGCTCCAGATATTGTTCACTGCCTTGAGGCAAAGCCTTTTCAATTCATTATGAGTTTACTAATTTCAGTAAGCCTGTTACTGCTCTTAAAGTGTCATGGACAAAGCCCAATCACATCAGGAAGCCACAATGTTAGATATTATACAAATGCACAGAAAGGTATCAAAAAGGTATTTTAAATAAAGGCGTGGGGGTTTTTTGTTTGTTTTGGAGGTTTTCTTGTTTGTTTGTTTTTTTTTTCCTGGAACAAAATGCTGGCTTTTGGATGTTTTAAAATTGCTTATGGTTTTGTACTAGCACATCTCTGGAAGCTTGACTCTCCTGGCTCACCTTTAACTTCATAGGAACATACAGCAAGCAGGTGACCAGCTGGACCGTAGCCAGCCCATGATTCGCAACTTCCAGGGCAGTTGCGAAAGCGTCCTCCATTTCCTCTTGAATTGTATCTGAATCCATCCCTTTCCTTTTCAAACTCAACTTAGGTTGGTTGGGGTTGCTCTTCCTTGTTTCTATGTGTCTTTGCTTTACTTGCTTACTTTGGATCCAGTTTGTATGAAGGCTGCTATGCAAAAACATTGAGAGCTTGGCAAGTATCTCCCTTAAGCTGTATTGATCTCTGATTTTCATACTTTGGAGGGAGGAGTTGTTACTGTCTTCCCAAAGCTCCATTGTTACTCAGACATTCATTATATCGGCATGAGTTTTTCATTATCTTTTGCCATACCAACAAGGAAGGCTGCTTATTCTCTGTTTTTTCTATGACCAGCCTTTTCCTCCCTGCACAGACAGGCAAGTCAGTGGAAGACTACAGAGTCCCAAGGAGTTATGATATAGAGTATTTCTCCCTGTTCCTGATTATTCTGCAAGTTCTGACACAGTTTGTTCCACAAACAACAGCAAGATGCCTGGTGCTGTCAGTCTCCCAAGTCCTCTAAAATAGAGACAAAACAGAGGTAGTTGTTACAGCTGACCTAGTCCTGAGGGGCCACCGGAAGAAACAATGGACTGCTTATTATCTCTCCTGGTAAATAGCAGTGAACCAGGTTCTGCTATGCAGACACTTTGGGCTGCCTGGACCACACCTTTTAGAAGGGAGGAATTTAATTCATCCATTACAGATTGCTGAATCCAAAGAGAGGGTGTTTGCAGTTCTGTTACTGAACAGTCTCCAGCTGTATGACCAGCCTGTGTGTCAAGTGATAGAGCAAAACCATGGGTTTCACCTTGCAAGCTTTGTTCTTACAAAAAGTTTGGGTGGGTGCTTTTTTTTTTCTTGGAGGGAGTTGTTTTGGTTTTTGGTTTTGTTTTTGGGGGTTTTTTTTGTTTGGTTTTTTTTTGGGGGGTGTGGGGGGTTTGTTTGGTTGGTTTGTTTTTGTTTGGTTTGTCTTTTAAAGTACAGGATCATGGAATGTTTCTGATGGATACTGATCTGATTCCACCTGAGCATGCTGATCAAAGTGTTATTTGTCCATCTATATTTATCTACGTTACTTGTACTAATACACACCTGGAAAAAGTAATGTCTGTTTCTAAAATGATCCAAAAAGCAAAAAAAGGACCCAGAAATGTGCTTGTTTCATGTTCTTGTTGCAGATTTTCATGCACTGACATTGTTCTGCCATTATCTGATTACAGAATCTAACAGTAATTTCTTCTCATCACTGCTTTTGGATTTGTTGGAGAGATATGTGGGTATTCATCTTTCTCCCTCTCCTACCAGAGCCTGTCAGGCCTTTGGCTTTTCCTGGTGGAGGATGGTTCTCAGGTGTAGGATGGTTCTTAGGTATTTTTTGGTTAGGTTTGGGGTTTTTTTTGTAGTTTTGTTTTTTTTTTAAATTCATGGGATGCTCAGTCCTTTTATGCTTCATCAGTACTAAAGAGTTACCTCACTGTGAGCACTGGATGCACATGCAAATCATGTATCCCTTCTGACAGAAGCCACGCAGGCACCTTGCCAAGAGTAAATCCCATGAGAAGGGCAGTAAATCAAGCACGATGTTCTCTTTCCCTGTGGATACCTCAAGCCCCAGCTATTGTTTCCAGAGAGCCTCCCTTACCCAGCAATGGTGCAGTGACATGGATAATTTGTGCACTTGTAATTTTGACTTCATATCCCAGGGCTGGCATAAGAATTTTTTCTCTCCTTGGGAAAAAAAAAAAAAAAAGGAAAAAAAGGAAAAAAAAGGAAAAAATAAAGCATTTCTGTCAAGTGGCAAAAAATAAATTGAGTGCATCTCTGCAGCATTCCCATCAAGCAAAATGGAGTTTACTTGTTCACTACTTGCTCATAAATATCTTCTACCATGGGATTACACATTTTGGAAGAATGCAAGAGGTTAATTTAGGGGAGGGAAGGATAAGGACTTAAAAAAATTGTGTCCTTTTTTGCTTCATTTATCTCTTTTGAGGAAGAATAAAATGTATGAGCTGAAATAAGTTTGGACCAGATGATCTATCAACACCTGCAACACTGGAAAATGTCTCAGGATTTAATATATGCAACTAGTGAGCATCTTTTTTTTCTTGCATGTCTGTTGCATTGGAGGCTTGCATCTTATGGAGGTAACTTTGAGACCAGTTTGGAAGGAAGCCAGAAAAAATCTTTTTCAAAGCCAGCCAATTTTCGTTAGACATTTGGATACAGTACCAGCTATCAGTTATGTGGGAAAAACCACTTTGGTTTTATTTGATGTTGAAAGACATACAGGAATCTTGGTGTTCCTCTGGTGATTCAACTCTACAGTGCAAAGTATCTGCTTCGCTGTTATCACCCTTACAATTCTGCAGATGGGAGTGTCACACCATTTTACATGACGTTGGCCCTAAAACTACTTGATCAGCCTCAGGAGAGGTTCATGAAGGTCCAAGGCAATTTCACTCTGTAGAGATGGAATTTTCAGTGACTTTCCCTTTGGTTTTTCAAAATCACTGTCCATTTAAGGAGCCAAGCTAGGCTGAGTAAGAGATTGTCACTCTGCTCTTTTGGTAATCAGAGATCACTATAAAATGTCACAAAGTGGGCACTCTGTCCCTGTCTGCTTTTCAAAATTTGGTCGTAATGCCCAGTTGCCTACTTTGTTTTCGTAATGGTGAGTTCTGTTAAAGTCTCTGTGATAAATAATTTGTTTACTCAGAGTGAAAGAAAAAGAGATTATTTGTCTGTGCTTACTTTTGAGGCTTTCACTCAGTGTGCTTGTGATAAGGACGTGTATCTCAGTGCAATGGAATTACAGCTTTGATAAGATGTCTTCCCTAAATATGATAGAAAGTCTTGCCGGACTCCAAAGAGCAATGCAGTAAATCTGCCTCAGTTATTATCACTTCAGGAACTGTCATAATTGACCTGCTTCCTTGTGGCTGTAAAGCACATTGACATATGTCACGGTAAAAAAAAAAGCCTTTTCACTCTTCTCTCAGCTCTGTCTAGCGCTGAAGTATGGAAAAAAATATCTGGTTACTGCCATGGGTGTACATGGAGGTGGCTTGATGCCTCTGTTCTAAGCTATGGAAAGACCATGTTATTCCTGGAGGCAGAATGGAAGGCAAGAGATGGGAATTTTATCTGTACTCATTTTTTCATACAGCAAGTGAGAAATTACCAACACATCTGGACTGGGCTTTGCCTTGGCAACAAAGGTTTTTTTTGGCTTGAAAGGGTTTGATTTGGTTGTTTTTTGGTTTTGCTTTTTTTTTTTCTCCTTTACAGACTCCATCCTGATGACTTTGGCATTTGTGTGAAACCGCAAAGTGGTAGATGCAAGAGGTAGGATTGCAAGCTCTGAAGTTGGTGAGTGGGCTGAGACTTTTAAATGACAGAAGGATAGAATCAGAAAAAGGGAATGTAATGTGTTCTAGACATGCCTGCCTGTTCTTCTGACTTTGTTTTTCTGCAGACAGCACCTTCATCTTGGTCAGTCTCAGAAGCTGTCTGTCTGCTTTTCCTCTTACTTGTAACACTTAACTAGCAGTTTACAGAGGGTGCATTAGGAAAACACAAAATCCTTTGCTGGAAATGGTGCCATTAGAGGATAGGGAAAGGCTGGGATGACAGATTCCTCAATACAGTTCTAATTTTGCACGTGAAACATTTCACTAATCTCCTGTCTCCCTCTGTTATTTCATTGTCTTTCTAATGTTCTTTTTTATACTCTATCAGTAAGTTAATGGAGTCTACCCAAAGGTTTGCTATGTGACTTTAAGAGTGTTTAAAAAGTGCATTGCAGGGAAGTAAAACATGCTCCTGAAATTCAGCCTTTCACATTCTCCTCCTTTCCCCTTATTTAAAGGAAGAATGAACTTGTACCCAGATTTCTAGATGAGCTGGGAAAAAAGTTCTTTTTGATTTGCTGTAACTTTCTGACATTCCTTCTCAGCCTTCTGACAGAAGTAACCATGATCATGGCAGTGCAGTGATAGGTCTTGCAAGATGAAGGCTGATTGGCAGTTTTGGCTTTCTTGAAATTTCTGTGGGTTTTGAAGGCCTGGATCAGCTTTCTAGGTGGGTATAGTTTTACCAGCAGGAGCAAGGAGGCCCCAGTGTGCAGATACTGCTTTAATGAAGCGTTGACAGAGAGGCAGCCTGTACTCCAAGACCAAGGGCAGGTCTGGCTCGCATGATTCAGGGTGCTGAGTCTGTAGCTGAAGGCCAGTCACTTAAATGCCAAACCCATTTACTTCTTTGAAGAATTCCAAGATGCCTCTGAGGGGAGGTGGAGAGAAACAGGGAAACTTGGTCAGTGACACACCAGGACAAACAAGGAGTTTCCCTGTTCGGAGTTAGTGAGAACCTGGATGGAGTGATCAGAGTAGATGCTTGCTCACAAGTCCACATACAGAAAGCAAATCAGTTTTGCTTCTCCTGCTTTGCTGTCCTTTCTCATTCTCATTACCTGAATGCAAAAGAACATCTGGTGATAGGGGAAATTTTTCTTGGTTCTTCTGAATATTGGTGGGAAGCCCCTTTTTCTTTTAAGGAGCTCTGGCTTTTCTAGTCAGTGTTTTTTCACACAAAGAGGAACATGAAGTGCCGACATGTCAGAAAGCTGCTTCTCCAACAGATGTCTACCAACGTGAGAGGTCATATCTGCCTGACCTGCTATGAGCAGAGAGAGGCTGCTCTCTCTCTCAGGGACTCAGAGCCCAGTTTATCAATACAGCCTTCTTCACATCCCAGCTACCTTGGAAAAATAACTACTTGCTGGCTGCCAGGCAGCTAATAAATGATTAGTCCCAAGAAAAGGCTGCTAGGTTCAAATCTGTAGGTGACATGGTAGGGAGATGGCAGGGAACAGCTGTCTAGGTGGCTGCAGGATGCAGTGATTTTTTTAGGGAAAGCTGAAGTCAGTGGGAAGACCCTGGTTTCACTGAGGAACCTTGAGGGTAAGAGCAAGGTCTTATTAAATGTCTAAGTAGTCTGACAGACTCTGTCTTATGTATCCACAACAGAATTCCAGGCTTGAGATCAGGCATTAAGGACTGCCTTGTGTTCCTGTGCATAAAGGGCACTGTGTGTAAGGCCCAGCTGCCAAAGATGTTGCTGCATGTGCAGTGTTGTGCTGAATGCAGAGATTACTGCACCTTCACAGCAAACCCTGAAGGTTTTCCTCAGCTGCCTCAAGAAATACAGCGACTTTATTCTTCGCTTTGAAGCAGCTTCTGTGCTGAAACTGAGAAGCACAGAAGAATAACCTTCCTTTTTCCAGTCCAGCTTTGTTTTTGGTAGTGTGTTCCTCTCCTCAAGAAAGCCTTAGACCTGGTGTGTAAGAGCAATGTCTTTAAAGGACTCCACAACTGAAATCAGACCTTGCTCTTTATTATAGCTCTCTCATAGGTCTTGGTCTTCTTTTCATTATGGTTAAATAATATAAATTCGTTTTCACTTTTTCATAGTAACACCTAACATCTGATATAGGCATGCTCTTGGTTTCTGCTATCCTTTCTTGTCCAGAAAGTATAGATGCACAGAACAGATCAATGCTTTCAATTATGTGGGGTTTTAAAAAAAATATTAAAATAAACTCCAGGATTCTAGCTTACCAGATCCTACCTTGCCTGAGGTTCTTTGTAATGCTACAGTCTATGTATGATCCCCAGTCTGCCAGTCCTATTACACCCCATAATAACCATTAGCCTGTTCTCTAGGCTTTTATCCTTTTCATCCAGTATCCATCCATTAGGTGTAGCAGGCAGAGCTTGTAGGACAGGGTTGGCCAGTCTCAGCATCCTTGCCCCAAAGAGGCCACTTCCCTGCGAAGCCCCCTCCCCCAGGCACGGTGTTGTCAGAGCTGCTCTGACCCTCTGGCCAGGCTCGGGTTGGGCAGTGGACACCCCTTGTGAGGCTGCTGCATCTTTGAACCCGAGCTCTGTGTGTGGATTTCAGGCCATACCTTCTGCATTCACACAGAAATGCAGACACTTCTTTTGCATTCTTCTTCCAATTGCTTTGTATTGGGGGTGGAATTTTAGATTACAAATTTGACAAGAAAGCAGCAGTGGTTTAGTTACAGTCCCTGTTAAGCTTTTAAAAGCCAAATGGCCCCTCCTAAAGGAGAAGTCATCAGTGTAGAAGCCAGCTATTTGTTACTTAAACTAGACATAAAAAATGAAAAAAAATCCAAACCTCTCTTAGCTGTTCATTTTTTTTCTCATATGCTTGTTTACTCAAGGCAGAAAAATGTGTTTGGTTAAAGTACTAGTAAGTGGAATTTGCAGGAGGGGCTCTACTTTTGGTGTATTTTTCATCAGCATTTTGTAGCTAATGCCTAAGTGCTGTACTACTGAGTTGTTCTGCTAGAGCATGCCCTAGCCCATATTCCTCTCTGCTCTGCAAAGGAATGGAAACCCCACAAGTCATAAGCCAGTAATCTATTGATTGATGATATCAGACAGACATTATAGAGCAGGCATTTTGCAAAATCCTGCTGCCTTAGTGTAGCTGTTCATCTGTCTGTTTCTTGTGAAAAGTTTCCTCATATCTTGTGGGCCAGATGATCTGATTTTAATGTGAGTTTTCAGTTTCTTTTGAAGTAAAAGGTTTTCTGAGGTGGACTTTTGCTGAGGAAATCTGTTAATGGACTGTGTCTCTGTAACCTCTTGTGGTGAGACGGTAGGTACAGACAGGACAGACTGACAGGGCCATTTTTGTGGGGGTGAGGGTAGCACAGAGTCAAACTTGCTTTCAAACAAGGGTTTACTGGATCCTTGTTTGCTCTCCTGCTGTTTGCAGTCTTATTTATGAGTCTACTCTTAGTCCTCCTATTTTAGGAGAGAATTGTGAAAAAGGTGATTCATCCCTCATGATGCCTGACACCCTCTGACTCTCTGGAGCCTGGATAGTTTGTGTACCCTATACAAAGTTGGGTGACCGCATTAGTTTTGTGGCTTCCTGTGGTCAATATTTGATCCTTTTGGGTCATCTCTGATTCCCTGGACTGTGGAAATACTGACATGCTTAGACATCATGGCAGGGACACACGTGTTCTCTAATGGCCTTGGCAAAAGACACATAAGCCTGGCTTACCTCTTTTGACTCTGTCATCCCTCTCATCTCAAAGTGAGTTGGGAACTGTCAGTTTTATTGTCAGCCCCTCCTCAGTGCTAGACCCATTTCAAGGTAACAGTGAAACCACGCAGGCCATGCCATCTGCAAAGTGTTGAATTTCTTGTTTGGGTTTGTTTGGTCAGCTATGCATTATCCTGCTGGCAGGACACAGGGCTGGACACAGATGAGGTCACCACAGCTGTCAGGAATGAATTTAGGTTAGGAATTTGGGGAAAACAGCAGTCCATGCTTGTGCCACCTGAAGGATGCCACACAAACTCTGTGTTCTTCACACTGCTTGTGCCTCAGGATTAGCCATGAACTTCAACAGTTAATGGGCAGAGTGTTTTCTTCAGGAAACAACTATTTGTGTTGTGCAATCTTTGCTGGCTTCTGGATTGCCATATGAAATGCAATGCATGATGTCCTAAATGGACTGATTCCTGGTTACCTGGAGAAGAGGAACTGATACTGCTGGTTACAAGACTGACTGAGGTATCTGGGCTACTAAACTCTTCAGTCACAAGACAGGTGCCAGAGAAGGATCTAGGGCTTTCCTTGAAAATGAATTTCTGATGAAATGTTTTCCCCCCATCAGGCTGGTACCCTAATTTATTTGCTTTCAGTTAATATCTTGTGTCTGTACTTGTTTTCCTGAATCCTTAAAAATGCAGATGCCTGTGTGTATGCATTTGTCCAAAGTTTCCTAATGCTCTGAACAGTGGGGACTTGGGCATACTGCCTTCTGTGGAAAGCTGGTTCTTGTAATAAGTTCAAAAATTGTATTCTGTAACTGCTTAACATTCTCCAGTATTTAATAGGAAGATCCTGTTACCCTCCACAGGCTATGAACTTAGAAAACTGAGAACTAAATAGAGACCAGGGACTGTCCCAGTATTGACCTTCTGACTACCCATTTCTTGTTCACTGCCCCAAATTACCTCTTTTCTATAGCAGAGCAACATGATGATCTTACTTGCTCTCTGTGTTTCTGTGAGGACAAAAAATTACCAGGATATTTTAAATTAGCTGTTAATAAGGCCTTTCTGATTTATTGCAGACCCCTCTGGAAAGTTAAGCTTCCCATAAAATCCTGTAGCAGTGATTTGGAAATTTAATTATGTTTTTGCTTCAGAGGTTATGAAAAAAATGTCTTTGTGAGGGAGGGGAAGGGAAGCTGAACTTTTGAAATCGGTCTCTTGGACTGAGGAAGGCCAGCTAGAGCTAGGTTCATGAATAAAACTTTTTTTTATGGAGCAAGGTTTCTAAGCAAAGGAAAAGACAAACTGTAACTGAGAGCTAGCGTTCAAGGAAGCTCTTGAGGCCAACATCAGCAAAACTTTTGGTTTATAACCACAGCCCAGGCACAGTTACACTGTTGTAAAATAACTGAGCCAAAAGAATATTACCATTTACCTCTGTTATGAATGCTAAGTATTAGTGCACACAATTGCCCATTCTGCGTGGTGGTGAGGATGACGATGCACAGGCAGGACATTGACACCACCTCTATCCAAACCCATGAAAATCCCTCAGCATACAGTATTCACATGGAGGAGATGCTGATACTGCTTTCAGAAGGAAGGATAAGTCAGGGCCTTGATCCATCAGCTTTAAGACCAGATCTTTGCCCTTTTCACCCCTTCTATGCCATTCTAGTGCCTTTTAAAAGCTTTATTCTAGCCTTACATATTTACCTACAGCCACACATCAAAATCAATGGTTTCTCTTTAGAGTTCATTTGATGCATTATAGTACTGGAGAGAATTTCCAGTGAGAACACTGGGAAATTGGAGATTAGTTACCAAGTAAATATCTGAGGTCTGGTGCCAGAAGGCTGTTCTAGTTTCGTAGGAACAATTTAATAATTTTTTGCCTTTGTGTATGTCAAAATCATAACTGAATGGTTCTTGCTTGTGATTCTAAAACTGAAGATATTTTTCTCTTTTTTCTCCCAGTGGCAGCTTCTGGAGTCTTTCCACTCAGGTTGTGGAAAAACCTGGTCTAATCAGGCTGCACAAGACCAAATGCATTCCCCATCTTGGTCCCCTGGGTCATCAGAGCTCTTCTTTGCTTTGTTTCTCCTAATGCTTAATCCAACCTGCTGTGCAAAGGAAGCTGCTCTAATTGTGTTTGCTCCCTACACAAATTTTTGTGGAAAACAAAGGTTTTCCCATACTTTTCATTATGCTAGAAATCTTAACAAAACACTTCCTCAACTAATGGCTTTTTCTTCTCTAACAGTTTGGGTCCAGCTGTTCATTTAACAAATAACTGTGTTGCTCTTTTCTTTTAGCACCCTCTAATAAACCAAGAGTAAATTACTGACTGACCTACTTACTGGGATTGCTTAAATAATCCTCAATATGGCAGTATAATTTGATGCCTTAAAATACAGGGCATACAAGTTGCAATTTAAAAGAAGAAATATTGGATGTTAACACAAGTGGGTAACATAATAGCCTGAGGAATATTATGTTTCGTATCTAAGGTTCCCCTCCCTTTTTTTTCCCCCTTCAGCAGCAGCATTTTGTTCTCCCCTCTTTTACATGAGCTAATTCCTGAATTTCTGAATGAATATTTCACCCATCTCTGAATGGGTGAAATACTAATGGTTTGGAGCTAAAATAAGAGATGTGTTTTCTATCTTTAATAGGTAGTATCTTTCAAAGGGAGAACAAAATCCATGCTTGCATTACACCATTTCTTGCTTTGTGCATTGCTTGTGCATCTCTGAGCAATTCTCAGTGATGGCCCATTTAAAGAAGAAGAAAAATATTTCAGGAATAGGGGGCATCACTAAGGTACTAATTTTCTTTCTTAAAAAGGTGATGGAAATGTCTCAAAGTCAACAGTCAGGCAATCGTCTTCCTGATTTAGCAAAACATTGTACTTAATTCTACCTAATAAGCATTTTGTGTTACAGATTCATGCTTTAGCGCTGAATCTCAATTTCTTTAGATCCAGAATGTCAGAAGTCTATAACCACATTTGTCTGTTTGGAGCTATTTTACAGAATCACAGAATGGGTCAGGTTGGAAGAGACCATGGTGATCTAATCCAACTTCCCTGGTCAAGCAGGGCCATCCCAGAGCACACGGCACGGGGCTGTGTCCAGATAGTTCTTGAATATCTCCAGTGAGGGAGACTCCACACCCTCTCTGGACAATCTGTTCCAGCACACAATCACCCACACAGTAAAGAAGTTCTTCCTTGTGTTCAGGTTAAACTTCCTGTGCATCAGTTTCTGCCCTTGCCTCTCGTCCTATTGCTTGGCTCCATCCTCATGGCACCTTCCCCTCAGATACTTATTAACATTGATGATGTCTCCTCTCAGTCTTCTCTTCTTGAGGCTGAAGACCCAGTTCCCTCAGCATTTCCTCGTGAGATGCTCTAGAACCTTAACCCTCTTTGTCACCCTCCACTGGACTTGTTCCAGGAGTTCCATGTCTCTGTTGTCCTGAGGAGCCCAGAACTGGACACAGCACTCCAGCTGAGGCCTCACCAGGGCTGAGTAGAGGGGCAGGATCACCTCCCTTGACCTGCTGGCAGTGCTGTTGCTAATGCACCCCAGGACACCACTGGCCTTCTTGGCCACAAGGGCGCTGCTGGTCACAGACAGCTTGTTGTCCACCAGGATCCCCAGGTCCTTCTCTGCAGAGCTGCTTTCTGAGAGCTCAGCCCCCAGCCTGTCCTGATGCATGCAGTAAGTAAGATATGAGAAAATGTGCTATCCCCTCAAAATTCTCTGCTGAATTTTCTTCTTAGTTGCTACCTTCTTCCTATTATGTTGATTCCGGTCCCCATATTATAAAATTTTAACACACTGCTGCTTGCCTACATAAATAATTATCAACTAACTTCAAGTTTCATATATGACAGAGTTCCAGTTCAAATCTTGACGAGGATGGATCTACTTTTGATTATTTCTGCATTGGCATGGCAAGCTCTCAGTGGTCTCTAACTAAGAGACCTTCAAGGCAGTTGTATTCATAATGATTCACCCTGTTTTATAATAGAGCTTGGCCTGACGTTCCTGAGCATGGCTGAATTTCAGAGTTGCTGAATGCACATCCTGGTCATCACTTCGAATAAATTATTTCATTGCAAATCCATGAGTAATGGGATTTCTAATTTCCACTTAGTTGCTTAAGCAACTTCTTAGGATTTGGGCCTCACTGAAGACTTCCAACAAATGTGTGGTTACTGGCAAACTAAAAAATGTTGCAACTTCAGCTCTGTAGAAGCCTCTGCTCATACCTACAACCTTGGGTTAAACAAGGACCATTTTTTACACAATTAGGAATCCTCTCTATATGGGTTTATTTGATTTCTGTTCTAACAAGGACAAGTGCCAGACATTAAAAAAATTAATGTCTGATCCAACATACTTTATTCTGCCAGAGGAAGGGCTTTATTGAATGAGAAAGATCTCCCCAGGAAACTGAGAGAAAACAGAGTGGTTAGAAAAATGTGTCAATCCTACCTTACCAACTTTCAACAAAGAACAGGGAACATCTGGATTAAAATGAAATGCTTGGTCACTTCAGTGTCTGTGGAACAAGACTAAAAATTACCTAGGGACAGTACTCAGCTTCTGGTTCTAACCAGGCATTGCATTTACATTCAAACAAGACAATGAGGAAAACAAAAAGGACTCAGGAAAGAGGAACTTGGCTATGCTACAGAGGTTTGATAACTATCTGGTGGTAGTTGAAATATGTGAAGAGAACAGTTGTGGAGCCAGGTTTGTTTACCAGATGTCTTACAGAGGAATTAGAATACAGCTTCTCTTGCCTAATTTTTGGACCTATGTACTACTGTCATGTTGTCTAGGAGATTGATGAATTATCTCACAAAGAAAATGATGAAAGCATTTTTATGACACATGTAAGACTGGACTGATAAAGCAGTAGACAATATTACAGAAGCAACTGGATATTGGCCCTATATGGGGATGGACTCGGTATATTCAGCAATCTTTATTTCAATAGTGGAGACTAGGAGGGGAGAAAAAAGGAGAAATTAATAAAATGCATGATGCCACTCAGCTGCATTTCTCCATCTGCTCGGGACCACAAGTGTTTAGTCAGCATTACTGGCAGAGGCTTATTGTAACACCTAATTCTTGTTCAGTGAGAGGCACTACAACACTTGCTAAATATAAGTGCCCAAACGGCAAAAATCGGAGGGAAGAATGAAATTCAATCGATTCTTTGCCTTAACAAACTCTTCTTGCCTGCTCTTTCCAATCAATTTATTCTGCAATATGATCGCAGAGGGATCATGGTTAGTTGTCCTTATAGTAAACACTGCAAAGTATGTTAAGTTTTTGGCATTCTCTATCTCTGTGTTTGCCTTCAGAGAAACTCCATGGAGATATTCAAACTAACTGCAGAGTAGCAGGTGTAAATTAGCCTTTATGAATCTTTATGCTGCCTATGCTTTAGGGCTTTCACGATCTGGGCTAGCCCTTTGAATATTCCATGCTATGATGACATTGGAAGCCCACCAGTTTTCAATCTCCATGTTGCTGTCAGTGAGGCTTTCTGTATGGCATGGGCAGTTTGAGCTGGGTTGTGCTCACCTGTTTGGTGCTCCATGCTGAATGTCTGGTATTTGTTTTAGCACCATGAGGTTCTGGAAAGAGATGGCAGAATCTTTCATTGCATCACCCTTTCTTATGCAGCAGGATGTCTCTAAATTTAACAGAAAACTCAAATGAGAAGTGTTTCTTTAATTTGGAAAAAAGTGTTGAAAAAAAAGAGGAGCAGAGGATTTTCTCAGCAGTATCAGGAGCAGGGTTTCTCCCAACACTTGCGTGGTCTACTGAGACAGGTTCCTTCTTAGTTTCCATTTCAGAGGTCAACAGGTGGAAGATCACATCTCTCAGTGGGAAAGCCTGCTCTGAGACACTCCTTCCAAATGGTTTGAAAGGGTGTGGTTGTATGTGCAAGTCCCAGCAAGTCCCAAGCACCTCTTTACCTGGCTGGAAACCCTCTTGAAGTCTTCAGTAGTAAGGCAATGCTCTGTCTGAGAGGGAGCCGGCAGAGAACACAATATTCACAGTATTCAGATTTTTTTCAGGTCTGTGGACAAGATAAATTAATGCACTGGGAACCAGAGAAGAAATGCAAGGGAAAAAGAAACACAAATTAAATAGTCAAGAGACTCTGGTTTCATGTTTAGTCTGTAAACTTGTCAGGATGTCCTGTGGGCTCGTTATGGCTCCAGTGGTGTTTCCCATTATATCACACTACAGTCTAATCAAATAGATAGTGTATATAATTCTCAGGACACTTTAAGGGACCTAAACCTGTACTTTTTCTGTCTACTGTTTGTCTTTTGGGCAGGCTTAGTGAATAAATTGTGAGAAGAAATATTTCCTTCTGAGCCACTTGTTTTCTACTAGCAAGAGAAGGCGGCCTCCTTTACTGCTCAACAAAGGACGGCTCTGCAGTGAAGTGTGTGTCTTGACAAATCACAAATATGCCCTGGCAAGGAATTGCTCCTAGGAGATGGGTGTAGAGGCCCTTAAGAAATACATGTGTTGGGAAGACATTCCCATTGCCACATGGACCTAGGGGCATCATGGCAACTGGATCAATGGCTACATTATGCAGGATGTTTGAAAGAGCAACATCTCAAGGATGAACATAGGAAGAAAGCTTGGACTGTGCAAATCATTTTGTCCAACAGATGAAGCCCTAAAATGTTATTGGAGCATCTGAAAAAGGAAGATAGTCTCTAAAATCAGGAGAGACAGAAGTGTTTTTCCAACCCACAGCAAAGCAAAAGTATTTTTCTGACCCATGCTTGTCTTCCTGAAGTAGCCAGTCTGAAACCTTGTGCACATGGCTTCTAAAAGCCCTGGAAACTCAGTGCCTGCTAGTTTGTGGAGACGAAACAGAGCATTAATTTGATAGCCTGTAAGAGTCTGGCATGGTGTCAAAGATGATCTTCAGTGTGTTATGAGGGAAAATTTGTGTTTGCTGTGATCTAATCTCTTTTGCTTAACAGTCCAGTGATGTCATTTAAGAGATGAGAGGAAATGAAGAGTGTTTGGTCTTTGTGCTGATTTTGGCTGGCATAGAGTTAATTTTCTTCTCAATAGGTAGTGTGGGTCTGTGTTTTGGGTTTGTTCTGGAAACAGCACTGAAAATTTGGGGATGCTTTAGTTATTGTTGAGCTGTTCTTACACAGAGTCAAGGTGTTTACTGCTTCTCAGACCACTCCACCAGCGAGAAGGCTAGTGCACAAGGAGTTTGGAAGGCACACTGCCAGGATAGCTGACCTCAACTGACCAAAGGGATATTCCAGACCACATGGCATTGTGCTCAACACATAGAGCTGTGAGAAGAAGAAGGAAGAGTTGGATGTTTGGAGTGATGACTTTTGCCTTCCCAAGTCACCATTACTCATGATGGAGCCCTGCTTTCCTGGGGAAGGCTGAATACTTGCCCATGGGAAGTGAATGAATTCCTTGTTTTGTTTCATTCGTATGTGTGTGGCTTTTGCTGTCCCTATTAAACTGTCTTTATTCCAACCCACAAGTTTTCTCACTTTTACCCTTCTGATTCTCTCCCCCATCCCACTGTGGGGGACTGAGCGAGTGGCTCTGTCTGGCTGAGTTGCCAGCTGTTGTTGAACCATGACAGGCTCAGATCCAAAAAGATATTTAATCTAAGAATTGGGAGGACAAGCCACAGGGTCCAAAAATGTTATGTATGGGTTTTGTATATTCCGGTTTTCAAAAGGACATAATTTTACTTCTTGACAGTTTGAGATTTTAAATCTCCTCCAAAAATCCTTGCTTTAGTGTTGTATTTGAATGGTCCCTGTTGATGTGTCACATCAGTAGAAGACTGGTCTTTGGAGAAAGTAGAAGCATCTGGATATGGAACACTATTAAATATACAGTATAGCAGAAGCTGGGCACACTCTGCTTATTTTCAGCACTGCTCCATTTCATTTGAGACCATGTACTTAGCTGAGTCTGGAAATCTGTTTTCTGGGGGCTGCACAGGCACCAGACTCCTGTTCTGAATGGCTGCTAGACCTCAATGTTTCTGTCTAAAAAAAAGTTGGAGATAAACAGGGAGGGAAAGGACCAGTTTCAGAGATGTGCAGAGCTGGGCAAGTCTGATCCTTACTACGGTGATTTGCCAACTTGGCCATGCTGCTTCCTCAAACTATCCAGGGAGTAGGGCAGTTACCAGCCTCTGCCAGGGTACATACGCTGCAGCTGCACACAGAAGTGCAACAAGGCAGGCAGCAGGCAGGAGACAGGGTGAAAACAGCAGTGCTTAATTTGAACTGACAGCACTTGATGCAACACATCAGGAGCTGTAAAGGGACAGGAGGCATTTCTCTTTAGCGGGACTGCTGATGTCAACTTGGATAGCAGATGCTCCAGCTAGATTACAGAGGCAGGATAGAAAAGGTCTTGCTTTCTCACAAAATCTACTTGCTAATTCTACTGTTTTCCTCTAGCCTTCTCAGCTTTCTCTTACACTACACTGAGACCTCTCTGATTTTCATATGGAAAAAGTGAAAATGTACAGTCTTAGTTCTGCATCACTTTTCCTACAGAGGGGCAGGATTGGCGACAAATAGCGATTAACTATTTGCACTTTCTCACTTTCCATTTATTTCAGGAATCAGCCCGCACCTGCACACATGCACATGTTGAAAGCCAAAGCTGGATGTCCGGTACTCAAGGTTCATACCATCCTTTAATTGTGCCTTGTGCAGTTAGATTATACTCAATGGTATGATGCAGAATCATTCTGTGGGGAACACAGCAGTGGCAGTCCTATCAAACCATTGTCAGGAATGCATAATTTGGAGCCCTGCATAAACCCTGGCTCCCACAGGGATCTAAATCTGACCCATACAGTATAAGGAATTGCTACACTTTAAATAAACTGAAGCAACTGGAGAAGGGCCAAGTGTTGACCTTCCTCTATTTTGGACCCCCGCTGCCCCAACTCAAGGAATTCTATCCTGAGCCTGCCAATTAATACGTATTTATACTGCTCATTGAAAGAGACAATGCCCTGGCTATTAAATCTCATACTCTCTGATGGGTTTGATGCTGTTGCTGCGGCTGTTAAGCAAAATGTGTAATTTTTTCTTTCTTTTTCCTTTGTTCTCTAGGAAGTTGTTTTAGCATTTTCAAGTTGCTTTTGATATCATGGGTTGACTAATCTCTGTGCATTACCATTATTCCAGTACAGCCTGGAGAAAAACTTGGGGTGCCAAGTAGAAGGCACTGTATGTGCATATTATCTGCTTCTCTGCAGTGCTTTGTTCTTGCAAACTTTTTCCTTTGAAACACAACACGGAGAATGATAGGAGAAAGTGAGACCGAGGATTCAGAGGTGTGGAAATTACCAGTCAGCTGTGGGTTTGTTCCTGTTCTTCGTGTTTTGGATGGCTGTTGGTTTGGTTTTTTATTTTGATCCGTGAAGACTGTAGTAACCGAGCAAGAGGCAGTTCCTTTGTTTCTGCTCTGTTTGCATCAGTGTGCAGCTATTGGTATGAAATGCTGCCATTCCCTGAGCATCCCGGCTAAACAAAAACCTTTGGAGCAAAGTGCTTAGAAAGGACAAACAAGAAGCGTGGGCCTGGGGTGGGGATGCGCGTGTGAACACTGGTGTTTAATTTACACTGATATTTCTTCTGCCATCTAGAAAAGAGTTAAACGGCAGAATCACCTCATCCGATCCGTTTTTCACCTCCCGAGGTTGTTCCTTAGAATGAGAAATGCTTTCCTGTCCGCTTTTGAAAGAAACAACTTCAAAACCTTCGTGGCGGGGATGGCATCATGCTCTGCACAGCCCGGGTTCAGCAGGACCGAGATGCAGCCACCATCAGCAAGACAAAGGCAGAGATAATGAAAACGGGAACTAACCCAAAGAATTAAGGGGACCGAGCACCATCTGATGAGAGCTGAAGGGAAAACCCGGCTGGTGTTTCCGAGCACTGCTTGGTCGTCTCCACTGCAAGTGACCGGTTCCATCGCAGGATGCCAGGAGGTGAGCACGGGACCAGCAGGTCCCTCCGCAGAAGGTCCCATATCAGTCACAGCATAAAGTGCTTCTGGCCAGCTACAGGAGGGGAAGCGACAAAAATGGAGCTTTCTCTTCCCCCTCCGGCAGAATTTTGCAGAGAGATTGGAAGTGGAGGGAAGGAGTTAATCTCTGTGCAGTCAGACTGTGCCTCCTCCCCGCTCTTTTCTCCTCGACTCCTCTGTTGTTGCTGCACTGTAGTGCTCGGGCTGAGCTGCCGATGGAGCAGCTCCCTCATTGCACTGCCCAGGCACAAACACCACCTGCTCCAAAA
Source organism: Dicrurus megarhynchus (assembly GCA_013399195.1). NCBI lineage: Eukaryota > Metazoa > Chordata > Aves > Passeriformes > Dicruridae > Dicrurus > Dicrurus megarhynchus. The sequence goes on along the minus strand of VXAD01013799.1, from coordinate 233,554 downwards.
CTCAGGCGATTTACTTTTTAAATTAAAAAAGAAAACAAAAAAACCCGACCAACCAACCAAAAATCCCCCACCACAAATCATAAAAGGACGTATTTAATGTATGCTAGCAGTTTGCTTTCCTCTTCCCTTAGGATTCAGCTTTTTAAGTCTCTGTGGCAAAGCCTCAGCCATTGCTCTCTGGAAAGCACTCCCAGACACTGTAATTCTGCTGCTTCTGTGCATTCCTAAGCAACAGCCGCCACCACTGTCAGCTCTGCCACGAGGATCATCCTGCCTTCCCACTACTTCTTTTATAAGCTCTGCTGCTTTCAGAGATCTGTGTGATTGTTCCCATGGGGCTACTGCAGAAAGGCAGTTACCAACTTAAATCAGAAAGGATCACTATTATTGCCTAACTGCACCCTTCCCATCAAACAGAGGGCACAAAGCTTCTTGCTGGAAGTCTTGAGTTGGATCTTGTAACTTTTGGCTGAAGAATAGAATTGCCTGGATACCTGTCTCCACCAAGAGAGGATAGCAGAGCAAATTCTGAATCATATCAGCAGTTTGTTTTCCCTAGAATCCTATTTTCTTAGGTGCTAAAATAATTAACACTTCAAAGGCAAATGATACAACATTTTACTTGCAAAATTGTAGATAGGGTGTGGATCATAATACTTTTGGGTTCTGACATGAGCTATTTCCTGACAAGAACAGGAATGGTACTGCATAAAGTAAGATCTCAGTATAGAAATTTGGAAGTTGCTGAAGTCCATCCATAATGTACACGTTATTATCTATCCTTACTTTGTGCAGACTTACCCACAACATCTGAGCTAAGCCCTCACTCCCTTGAAAGGTGCAGGTGGGATGTTTTCATCCATTTTCACATCTAGGGTGTGCTGCACCTGGAAGTCCCTATTTTCCAGTAGGACCATGGGTGCACACAGTAGCCTGCACTGCGCTTTTCATGTAACAAAGTCACCTCCTCACCACTTGGCCCTGCGTTGGTGACAAGGTCTGAGTTTTTATTTTAATATTTAAACTGGAAAAGCATTAGTCTTTCAAGAATCTCCGAGCATCAGCAATTCTAACCTCTACTTAGGATTTTTTATGACACATCTTGATTTCAATGTGGTCTTTTGGAGTTTATTTCAGTGATGTGTGCAAGTTCAAAATCTTCCCAAGTACAAGCATGTGCCATCTCACTTGGCATGAAGGATATCTGCTGTGCCTGTGGGGCAAATTACTGAACTGAATTTGGCCCAGAGGCATAAACCAGCCTCCTGCTTCCCTTGCACAGTGTCAGAAATATAATCACGTAGCCCTGTTCCTAGAACATTCCTAGACAACACAAGCTCTGCCAATATGATCCCAGTTTTAACTGAACTGTGAAACCAGAGAGCTGTTGACTGACACAGAGGGTGGTGATAGTACCAGAACCTTATAGAAGGCTTATTGACTTTTCTCTACATCATTTTATTTTCAATTACAGAATCAATCTAATCTGGAAAACCATTGTAGGGAAATAGTCTATTCATTGACAAAATCAAAGCGTTGACTAACATGATTTTAATTTCAGGACTAGCAATAAACTTCTCTATTTAACACTGGGTTTAGTTTTACCTTTTGAAAACCAGCCATGCTGGCCTCTTGCTTTTCACAAGGAGCCATGACCCAAAGCTTGAGTCTTCTTTAGAAAGAAGAAAAATAAACATTTTTCCTTAAGAGGAAAGAGAATAGTATTTTTTGTTGACACTTGAAGTCATATTGCATCACTTGCAAAGCATGATGGAAAGGGATGTGTGACTCGCTCCCTTTTTTCAGGGCCCTCAGACACAAAATATTAATCTCATGTTATAACGCCCTTTGCAAAGAGGTGTTCCTTACAAAGAAGCTGATAAGGTGAAGTTGGTAATGTAAACTCCCCTTACCTGTGGGAATGCCACGGTTTGTGCCAAGCCTCAGTGAGTTCAGTGACCCTTGGGGTGAGCTGGGGAATGTGTGCTTACTTCAGCACTCATTGAAATGCAGCCCATCCCTGTAGCTTCAAGGAGTGACTGGGTCCCTGGAAAGGGAGCTACCTGTGGACAGGCAGCATAAATGTCACCAGGCATAAGCTCAGCCTCCACACAGTAGCAGTGATCCTTCCTGAGCTGACAACTTGTTGGGTTTCCATGGCAGTTTAAGGCATGCTCAGATTTCCACTCAAGCCTTAAAACCTTGCCTTGAAAATCTTGGAATTTGAATCCATGGATTGGCTCTGTCACTGCTCATCGTTAACAGGAAGACAAAAGAATCACATTCTCATTTTCCCTAGCCCAAAAGGCTGCCAAAAAAGGTTTCTCAGGGAACAGGGGACAACCTGAATAATAGCTCGTTGGCCAAAGAGAATTTCTAGCAGACAAGGGGGAAGCCAAGGTGAAAAACCAGACTGACATAGTTTGATCCCTTATTGCTCCCAAGTGCAGGCTGTGCAACAATTAATGTGTGCTTTGGGCTCCATTTTACACCAATGATCTCCACCAGTAACACAAACTTTATCATTAGGTGTGGGTATCTTATTGTCCCTCCTCCCTGTTCTGCTGCTGGTTGTCTTTGAGTCTTCCTTGGTTAATTAAGCCTTCACATTTTTGAAATGTTGTCTCCAAAAGTGAATTCCATCCAGAGGGACTAAAGCAGATTTGGTTCTGTGGTAGCCTCATTGCACTTTTATGACTGTCCCAATGGCTGGGGAAAGGAGGTAGAGGACTGGGTGGTTTGCATTTGTTTCTGCAGAGCTGTTAAATTTCTTAACAACATTCTTAAACTAAGACCTAATTCAGTTTGCACATGGTATCCAAGGGAAAGGCACTTGGGGCATTTCCAAATACTAAGGCTGTAAATTTTATCACTGAGCACAGTAACATGGGAGGAAGGGAGAAAATGAAGGTGGGGCTGCTGCTCTGTCGCTTTTGTTGATGTCTTCATCTGGACACAACAACCAGAATGGTGCTGATCCTTTACTTTGAGCTAATAATGAGGAGTGTATTTGTGTATTTGTCTGCCTGGCAGCACATGCCAGTTTAGAGGTAAGAAACTATGGCAGGGGGGTGCAAAATAACTTAAGCCACGGAGCTGGTCAGTGCAAAAGTCCAGCTGTCTAGTTTTCTGAAGCCAGAGAGGTTAGTCATGCTGCCTGGTGAAAATCCCCTGCCCTGAAGGATAGCCATGGGGGGGTCCTCATGGCTCACAGTACAATCTGGTGTCCAGAAAAACCCTGCTACTAGAGTAGCTCCAGGGTCTAATCATCATGGATGTCCCACATGAGGTCCTGACCCATGTTTGCCCACACAGGTTTCAGACAGCACTAACTCTGAATGTGTGGCTGCTGGATGGGACTGTCCATTGCCCAAAATGCAGGCAAGGGAGTGTATACCTGCCCCTTGTTCACAGACAAACATTTCAGCTTCAGTTACAGGTAAAGGGGACTTTGAACTGACACATGAATCCATGAACTGGAGCACCTGGGAGCTTCTCTCATTCTGCCAACTGTGCTGCAAGGTGTGCTCCTGATGCAGCAGGGCTAGCAGACACCTAAGGATGGTGGTATAGTAGGCTGCCCCAGGAAGAATTCATGAATTTTGCCCACCTGAGTCCATAAACTTGCCTCTGTTAAATTGCTACAGTGGTTTTAATCATTCAATTTCAATCAATACTTACAAATTAGGCTGGAGAGACTTACTTTTGTAGATACAGCTCACACCTCTATGTTCTGCAGCATATTAGAAAGGGAAGATGCCCCTTTATCCTATCTCTGAAGGATATTTTTATTACTGTGAGATAGTCTGAAGATGACAGTAACTACATAAATGAGAGGATATGGACCTTGTGTTCATGTATGTGCATATACATCACAGAATCACAGAATATATCAAGTTGGAAGGGACCCCAAGGATCATGGACTCCAACTCCTGGCCCTGCACAGGACACCCCAGGAGTCACACCATGTGCCCGAGAGCATTGTCCAAACGCTTCTTGAACTCTGTCAGGCTTGGTGCTGTGACCACTTCCCTGGGGAGCCTGTTCCAGTGCCCAGCCACCTCTGGGTGAAGACCCTTTCTCTAATATCCAACCTAAACCTCCCCTGACACAACTTCAGGCCATTCCCTCAGGTTCTGTCACTGGTCACCAGAGAGAAGAGATCAGTGCCTGTCCCTTCTCTTCCCCTCAGGAGGAAGTTGTAGACCACAAAGGTCTCCCCTCAGTCTCCTCCAGGCTGAGCAGACCAAGTGATCTCAGCTGCTCCTTATATGACTTCCCCTCATGGCTCTCCTTTGGACACTCTCTAATAGCTTTATGTCTCTTGTATATTGTGGCACCCACAACTGCCCCCAGCACTCGAGGTGAGGCTGCCCCAGTGCAGAGCAGAGCAGGACAATCCCCTCCCTTGCCTGGCTGGTGATGCTGTGCCTGATGCCCCCCAGGACAGCGTTGGCCCTCCTGGCTGCCAGGGCACTGCTGACTCAGATTCAACTTCCCACAGACCAGGACCCCCAGGTCCCTTTCCACAGTGCTGCTTTCCAGCATCTCATTTCCCGGTCTTTCTGTGCATCCAGGATTGCTCATATACATATGTGTGTATACATAAGCAGCATTACATTTAGATCTTATTTGCCACAGACTGATGTAGAAGCACTTCAGAAATTGGAAGTGCTCCACCCCCTCTTCCTCCTACATACATATTTACATATGCCCTGGCAATGGTGTTCTTTGGACCCTCAGTGTTACACACAGGTTTGTAAATGGGGAACTGAAGATGCCAGAGTAGGAGAGACAGTAGGAAATAGAAGCCAACATCTAGAGGGGGACTGATCTCAAGCCAGGGACAGTCCTCTCCACTGCTAAGGGTGGCATGAGATCTCTAGTAACCCCACAGTTCACCCAGTTCAGCATGACTAAAAGATTGCCCTTGTTACTGTTTTAACTTGGTGTCATTTGGGTTGAAGCCACATGGAGAGTGAAGTTCACAGGGTATGGAAACATAGGCTGAGCCCAAAAAATAACCTGTTGCCACAAAACCCATCTGGCCCCTCAGCAGTTGAGTTTTGTGTAAGTTAGCACCCCCGCTGTCCCTCCTGAGGATACAGGATTCTGTGTGACCAGAGCACAGCCAGCAGTAGCACGGCTGCAGGCCAGGAGTGAGGGGAGGAAGGCTAGTTCTTCAGCTCTGAGCTTTGTTGACACTGGGTTGTATTTTACCAAGATTGGTGTTTGGACACTAATATGCTAAAGGAGGGGCAGGGCTGGTTTGACAGATCCACACTTGTGTTACAATGAAATTCCTGGAGCAGTGAAAATTTTCAGCCATGCGGAAATCTTTTGATGTTGCAAACTGTGTTCAGAATGGCAGCACTTCTTCCCGGAACACTTAGCCATGAGGATATTGACTTTAAGCAGAGACAGGATGGCACTGGGTGAAGGTTTTATGCATGGAACACTCTGACACACAGACCTATTTGATACAACAAAGGTAGGGAAAAGTCTCAAAGCTGGAAGATGTTTTTTTTTCTCTCTTGTGTATAAGGGGTGCATAGTCAATGGATGTGTCACTGAGTGAAATCATATTCGTATCAAAGAGATGAACTAGCTGAGCACAATATTGCAAGGGCCAGTCCCAACAGTCAATCTGAAAAGGTAGGATTGCTGTCATTTAATAATAACAGTTTCTTCAAGTGTGAACTATCAGTTCAGAATTTCATTATCAAGTACTGCTGAAAAATGTATATGTTTATATTTGGTTATACAGCAATCTGGAACTACATGAGGAGAGCAGAATTACAGTGGCATATACATTATGAAGCTTCAAGTGTTATTCCATTACTGGAAATCTCTAATGTCACACAAGTTTGGATTACTGTACTTTATCTTAAACCCTTTAAGATTCATCTTAGAATTGAGCTTTTGGGGTCAAATTGGGGTGAATCCAAGCAGAACTTTCAAATTTTTCATTACTTCCACCTGAAGTTACCACTCCAGTCAAGCCAAAAGCTTCTGAAACTGAGCAGGTTTCAGATAATCCAGTGAAACAGTGTTTGCACTGAAACCTGACACTTAATGAGATGCGCATGTTTGATGACAAGTTCTGCAGAGACCCAGCTGTGGCATACGGGTAGGCTTCAAGTGTGTCTCTCAGCACACCAGGCTGCTAAATGTCAAACAAAAGAACACTGGGACAGAGTATGGTGACAGCCTACATCGAGGGAAGAGCAGATTGAAAAAAAAAACTTATTCCATGCATTATTTTCATTTGTCATGAAGGATTTATCATGAAACCTGTCTTGCTCATCAAGAAAACAGCAAGACAAAATGTGAGAGACCTGGAAAGAGAGGTAATATCGAAAGTTGCTGTTGAGCCTGAGCAGCCTAGAGAATCATGGGACACACAAAAGATGTGTGGTTGTGTCAAGTGGATAATAAAAGTTTCTGGGACAATGATCTGGAGGAGTAGGAAAGACTGCTCAACAGTGCAGACCCAGGTGTGTGACATGAGACCATCACGCTGTGTGGAGTGTGGGAGTAAGGCAGGACATTTTGTGAAAAGTCTGGAAGTGCTAAAGTATTCTTGCCAAAAGGACAAAACAAAGGAATTTACTGTGGAAGAGCTGAAGGTGACAGCAAAGGGAAAACAATACAGAGTTTGTTCAGGACTAAGAGGTTATTTCTATCATTAAGGGATATTAAAAAGTTTACTGACCAGATAGATGCTAGATGTTCTGTCTTTCCTAAAGATAAAGGTGCTGAAAAGATCACTCAGTGCTCATAGCTGTCTGTGTTAGGAAAAAGCTAACAGAACGAAACTTGATGGAGGGAAGAAATGTGAGAAGCAGAAAACAATATCAGTGGTGTGGCAATCAGTGCAAATGATGCAAGAAATGTGTGGAACTTGTAACAGACCCAGATCACTGTTAAAACATTTACAAAATGCAGGAGAACTGTGCATACAGAGCAAGGAAAGAGATTCCTGTGTCATGAAAGATGTTTTGAGGATTGTAACACGGTGCATCAACCCGGAAAAGGGCTTTTCAATTAAGAGTCACAAACACTCCATCGCTGGCAATGTCACGGTCAGTGTGAGGTGTATGTCAAAATAGAAAGGTTAAAAACACATCTGCAATGAACTGCTGTTTGGAAGAACAGTGCCTGAGCTGGCAGAGCATGCCCTGACAAAGAGAAAAGGTTAGAAAGTTAAGATGTAAGTCATCTAGTGTGGTGATGTAAGTCACCTAACTATGCATGGCAGTACATGCTGCATCTGTAAATACACAATCATATTGTCTGGATCAGACATTTCACACCCATGATAAGGCCACTGTACCTCTGTTCCTCTGACCATATGGGTCTGGAGTGTGAATCGGGTAGAAAAAATGGCTGCAGGCTTGCTACAGGTTAAGGAAGGCAGCAAAGCTTCACTCTTTAGTCTTTCATTTTTTTACTGTAAAAATGAGGTCTCACTTAGAGGCTTTTGACAGATGCACAAACCCTAAAGGAAGGCCAAGGGGCACTGACGCTGCTTTCCCCATTCATGTTCAGAAACTGTTCCTCTGCCTAATTGTTGGGATCGAGCACAACACTAAACTGGCAGTCAAAATATCCTGTGATAGCCCTGATTGATCTGGTCATGTGATGAGAAATTTCTGGACTGAACAGCAGAAGAGCAGTGACTATATCCAGAAGGAAGAAGCAGAGAAGTTCTGTTTTGGACATAGATCAATGAAGGCACAACACAAATGCAAGAAAAGCAGTCAAGCATGGACCAGCCCAGAAGAACAGAGATGGTCAGGAAAAAGGACTCAGGGAACAATTTTCGATTTCAGGGAGAAAGATAGAATTCAAATATTTCGTGAAGATGTGACCAAGCTGTGGCTGTATCTTGCGGGAGGCCATGGGATGGGACTGGAGTGGATGATACTTGACTGATGGAGGAGATGTAGGAGATGTTGAGACAGATATCACCAGGTCAGCCAGGAGCAGGCGTGTAAGAACCTATCTTCCTGAGACAACCATATGTGCCCAGCCTATCCCTAGCAGTCACATCCAATATTGGAAATGATAGGTACTGTCAACAGACATATGGATATCAGCTGGCTGATGTGGCTCCTTGCATCTGCTCAGAGTCATAAAAAAGGTGAAAAACTGAACTCTACACAATATGAGTGCATGCCCAAGACAAGGAAATTGAGATCAGATTCAGAAGTTGGAAATTATTCACAGAATTATTTTGTTGTTAGTTCCAAAGCTGAACAATCTGTTGCTGGTATGGATTTATCTAAAAAAAGTTACATAACAGCAGATTAGTAAGATTGACTGAAATTCCAGAAAGTGCCATACTTACCATGATTTTCAAGCAACCTGAAGGCTTATGGTATTTTGTCTGTTACAGGTTGCTATGTTTACAGGTTTTTAAGTAAGAAAGGAAATTTGAAATGGGTTCTAAAAAGTGGTATGGTTTGATATAGAACAGTAGTTCTTAATCTGTTGTCTATGAGACATCAGGAGGTAGGCTGCAAAGCATTATCAGTTTATTTTCTTTGAAACCCACGCACACATATTCCCACATATTCAGACTGGGAAAATCACGTAGAATTTAGAAACATCCTACAATATATCTCAAGAACTCATTTATTTTAGAAGAAAGCACTGTGCCTTTAATAGCCCATTCAACTATTTTTGTAACAATTGCACCCACTGTACTTAAAATTACTTTGTTTTCATATGACCTGGCACAATGACAAAAAACAATGACACATGAGCACAATAGCGAGTGCTTGTCCCAAGAACCTCAAGTATTGTGTTATACACCTCGGGGGTGGGTGGGGAATCTGATTTGAGGGGGGAGGTTTTGCGTCCTGACAGGACAGCGTGGGATTGAAAATCTGCTAAAACCTGGTTGCTGGCAAGGGAAGATTGGGAAGGTACAGAACACATTTCAAGTTTTAAGTACAAAATTGGTGAAGTATTTGTTGGTTTATTTCGTACGCAATTTCCATTTTTAGTTAAAGGTTCATCTGAGATCGGTCTTGTCTGTCAAGAAAACACCACTTGTGACATTTTAACGTCACAATGTTGGGGTCTGTGCACCATGAAATACAGTGCTAATGACTTTAAAAGAGCCTGGCAGGACTCACTTGGCTCTCTGTGGTGAAATTCTCTGCATTTTTATGTGCTCTGCTTGGTACACTGGCCCACTGAGCAGTTGCATGATGTCAGATTTCCTGTCTAGGACTTTACCTTTGTAAAGTTTTGTGTTGTTATGGCTGTGACACACCAAGCTGCAGAAAAAGAATGCTTCTCATCCAAAGAGCTGAATTAAGGGTCCTTGAACTCATGACTTTTGAGCAGCTGAATGATTTTTGGTTATATCTTTATACCTTGGGAGCAGCAGAGTGGAAGTTAACAGGATGAAGTTAACTTGCTCTCTGGTTCTCAGGGGAGCCAGGGTGTGAGGCACACTTCACTACTACTGGTAAAACTTGCACAGATTTTTTCATAAAAAGAATTGCAGAAGCAATAGCAACATGGCCATGACACACACATTTTGCATGGTTCAGAAAAAACCAGGGGCTTCTGTACTAAATAAGAGAACCTAATTATGATGTACCAGTAGTAAATATTAAAAGATAAAGACTTGATCATGTAAATGGGGTGTGTGTGTGTGTGTTTGAATTTCTGTGAAGATTGCTGGAAGAAAATTATTATACATCCCTAAATTAGGATCCTTTAGGCCTATCTCATCTCAGATCAGTGAGCCATAAGCCTGCTGAACAGTGTGTCTTCCTCTGTCTGCTCTGTGCATCCCTGTATGCCTCTGAGACAAAAAGGTGTGCCTCTATTTGGCCAAAGCTTGGAGCTCCTTTCAGTTAGCAGCGCCAGACGTGGGTCACTTCTCTGTCTAAGGGCAGGAGGAGCTACAAGGGGGAGTTGAGACAGATTTGGGGGGCAGGAATCCACACTAGACACAAGAAGCATCTTGTTTAGTGCTTTGTTACAGAAAAAACTCTGGCATGAGAGATGCATGGGTGGAGTTGCAAGCCCTTCCTCTGCTGGAAACAGCATCTGGTCATATCTCCAACACACCCTTCCTCCTGCCCTTGGTGCCCGGCAGTGTGGGGACACAAGGGGGCTGCTGCTGCAGGAGAGAGCAGTCCTTTTATGGTGCTTCTGCAGGGAGTTTTCCCTCAAAGGGGAGCCCGGGCTTGTCTTTGCTGGGTGTTTTAGGGATTTCTTTGTGTGGACTTAGCAAACATGAACATGTGGTTTGGTTCTGCCAGGACGGGCAGAGTTGCTCAGGACTGCGTTAGGAAAATGAATTGTCTGCTAACAGCGGGCAGGGTGTCCTGCAGCTTTCCCTGGAGCCTCTGGGCCTGGCCTTGGTGGTGAGGAGACTATGGCCAGCCAGATATGGGGTAGGGGAGGTGCTACAGACTTGGCTGAGTTGCTCTTGAGTTGACAGTTCTCACTGCTCCTGTTTAAACAGCATGCTTTAGAAATTGCAGTGCTGTTACCTGGCTTGTGCATCTCCTAAAAGGCAAACAGGCTTGACAGCAAATGGGACCAAGCAATAAATGGGCTTGTACTGTGTGACTTCATGTGGTGACCAGTGACAGGACCAAAGGGAATGGTCTGAAGTGTCAGGGGAGGGTTAGGTTGGATGTTAGACAAAGTTTATTCACCCAGAGGGTGTTTGGGCATTGGAACAGGCTCCCCAGGGAAGTGGTCACAGCACCAAGCCTGACAGAGTTCCAGAAGTGTTTGCACAATGCTCTCAGGCACATGGTGTGACTCTTGGGGATGGGGCAGTGCAGGGATGGGAGTTGGACTTGATGATCCTTGTGGGTGCCTTCCGACTCAGAATATTCTGTGATTCTGTAACTCATAAGTCAACAAGACAGGGAAAGGAGAGAAGGTGGAGGAGAAAAAAACACAGCAACTCACAGCTTCATTTCAGATGTATTTCTCTCTCTGTTTCAGTGATACAGGTTCCTGCTTAAATCAGGGCACTCCCATTTTTCATTCTGAATGAATCACTGCAATTCTGAAACAGAAACAATAAAGTAAGGTCTGTCTATGCCACCCAAATCATTATGACAGCACATCTGTGGCTAATGATTGCCAGCAGCATTTGCCTTTTGCCCAACCCAGAATCTTTATCTGCCCCTGTAGGAAGTGGCGTGATTCGCTTTTTTTCTTCAGATGGAAACATTCCAGTCCTTAGCATAAGGTGAGGAGAGTGATTCTGGATCCCTGGGCAGTTATTTCTAAGGATGCAGGATGCAAAGAACTATACACAGTTCTGTGAAAGGCACACCCCCCCACACTCCACTCCCCCTTCCAAGAAGGATTAATTCAGGCTGTAATGAGTATTCACAAGAAAAGGTTACTGAGATGATCAAGGAGTGAAGATGCTATCTTAAGTGCAGAAATCAGAAAGGCTGTGGCTGTTCAGCCAGGTAATCAGGAATGGAGGAGGAGAGATGATTCCTGTCTGTAAATCCTGCATCTGTGTACACATTAGCTGAGAAGAGAGAAAGTAATGACACATGTTGGCACAAAACCTAACACATTTATTTGGGATATATAGGAATATGTCTAAATTTAAGCAAGAAGTTAGAAGGCTTTTAGCTGTTTCAGGGATGTCTCAGCTGCTGGGCAGCTTTAGAATAAATGCCTCTGCTTTTCTTCCCAAAGTCTACAACAAAGGCATTATTTGTCTTTCCCTGAGAAGGGAGAGCACATGTCCTAAAATGTTTCCAGCAAAGATGTGCACTGGAGCAATTTGTGTTCCCTGACTTCTATTTCTACAAGGTTTCATCTTAGATGGATGCAACAATTTCATAAATGAAGAAACTGGGTTTTAATCTAGTTTGTTTTCTACTTGGCTTTTTTCCCCCCAGACTCTCCATTTCTATACAAGTGCTACAGGTCTCTCTTGAGCTTGCAGGGGTGGAGAGTAATTTCTGCCCTTGCTAAAGTGCTGTGGCATCAAACAAAGCAGAGGAAAGGAGACCAGAGGAGCTTTTCTGCAGCATCCCTATCATAACCGCTCAGTCATATCACAGGCAATGTGGTTTTATGGACTACAGAAACATCCTTCGTGAGTGTAGCATTTCTCCCTGCTTTTGTGTAGTTTAAATGAAGCCTAACGGGAGCATGGATGGGTGTGATGGATTTGCCTGTGAAACTGGGGACAGTGCTTGCAAGCCCAAGCAGTGTTTTCTGTTCTTATGTCCCTTTTCATTCAGTGCTGAACAAACTGGTATCTGAAGAAAGTGCTGTCCTGCTTTTTGGATGGGATGCAGAACATGAGTAAGGACTCTGTGGTTGCTGAAGTGTTAGAGCTGTGTTGGGAGGGGAAGGGGGACCCATTACTACTGGCTGATATCAATAGCCTAGGAGTGTTTTAATGGAGGATGAAAGTGCTGCTGGAATTAGGCTTTGTGGAGGCAAATCTTCCATTTGTTTTCTGGAATAGGAATAAAGATAGCAACCTAAATGAAGCCACATGTGGGTAAAGGTGCATTTGTCCAGGAGTAGAAGCTCCTCTGAAAAATGTTTTACCCTGAAAGCCACAATCATGACGTAGATTTCAAAAGCATCAGGAATCATCTGTGAAGCCTGGGCTGACACGCTGTACAGCCCACCTGCCCTGCCAGAGCAGTGCCCACCAGAGACCTCCTGGGTGCTCCCAGCTGTCATCCATGGACAGACCCCAGCAGTGTGGCAGACAGCGAGCAGACTCCTGGGCACAGAAATGTCTCTGGTGGACCTGTCCATTCTGCCTGTGATGTCACTCAGTGTCCCAACAAACTTGGTGAGCAGGTGGTTTCTGGTGAAGCCCTTCTCTCGTAGGGACAATGCTTCTGTACCCATCTCCTTCAGAGAGATGACAACAATGCCAGATAAATTTTGCTCAGGTTATCATTCCTCATTTTTCAACAGCTGAGAGGCAGATAAGCTCAGTTATTGTTTTTTAAAAAAAATTTGGTTATAAAAAGGAGGGTTGAAAAGGGAAATACTTTTTTTTTAACCAGGTCTAAAAGTATTCATGATGGTGATGATGACCTGCTGACATCTCAGCTGTAAATAACAGCTATAGTATTTGTTAGCAAAGTCAAATCTTATGAGGAGCATCTGAGGGAGCTGAGGTTCTTTAGCCTGGAGAAAAGGAGGCTTCGGGGAAACTCATCACTCTCTACAACTGCCTGAAAGGAGGGTGTAGCTGGGTGGGGGTCAGTCTCTTCTTCCTGGTAACAAGTGATAACACAAGAGTAAATCCAGCCTTGAATTATGCCAGGGATGGTTTAGATTGGATATTAGGAAAAAATATTTCACTGGCAGGGTTATCAAGCATTGGAACAAGCTGCCCAGGGAAGTTGTGGAGTCACCATTCCTGGAGGAATTTAAAAGACATGTACTTGTGGCTCCTAGGGACATGGTTTAGTGGTGGACTTGGCAGCATCAGCTTTGAACTTGGTGATCCTAAGGGTCTTTTCCAACCTACACAATTCTATGATTCTGTGTTTACTGAGATTTAAAATTAACTAGGAGACATCTCTCACAAGGTTGTTAAAGCCTATGACAACTTTCTGGGAACAGAGAAGTTCCATTTCTAGCATTTCCTCTTTCTAAAATTTATTTTCTTTTTTTGGGGAGCTTTATTCTTTACTGCCAGTGTGGTACTTGTTTAACTACTCTACTTTCCCCCTAGTCCTAACTTTGCCCCCTCCCTCCCCACCTCAGCATCATGGCACTCTGTTGTATTGTGATGTCCCCTTATCCACTTCTGCTGTCACATTCTGTCACATGAATGGGCTGTTGTGCCACTGCCAAAAATAAATGCTGTGCTGGCTTTTCCTAAATATGTACGGACTCAGCTGGGTCTCCAGGACTTTTTATAGCCCTCCAGCGCAGTCCTATCTTTGGTAGCATCAGCATTTCCATAGCAACTAACTGTGATGTCAAAGCAACTTGGGTTTTTTTGGTGAGAACAGGCAGGAAGCAATGAACCCTTCATAAGCAAAGATCCAATTTTAATTCAAGTGTCTCTCATAGTGTCTGCCACCACCGCTGTTTATGGTTCTAATCCTAATTATCTCACTGTTACCTTGCTATCCCCCATCTGTCACACCCACCTGCTGCACGTTCTTTGGTTAGGTCCTGCAGTGTGCCCTTCCTTGCAGGAATGTGTGTGTATTGTTGAGGAGGAAGGTGTGCTCCATCCAAAGCAAGGAGAAGCACTGACAGGAATGGGAGAGATATAGCAGTAGCATTTATATACAAGCATTTTTTTTTCTACACCGAAACTGACATCATTGGTCAACACCAGCCTTCTCCAGCCTTTTCTTTCCAGTGGTGGACATATTTCCAGTGAAATGGGTAGGTTGTAGTGATGTGAACTGAGAATTCTGACTATACTTTCCAGGCCCTCTTACAGTCAGGTTCTCCAGGGGGGAGAATCATGGATTGATGCGTTACACTGACAGCTTATAAGGGAACAAAGGGAACAAGTGAGCTTCTGAGTCCCAAAGGCTGCTTGCTAACCCTATCTTAAATGAACCCTCAAGACCACAGATTCTGCCTCCGCCTCGTCCACTGGCAGTACTGCCACTTTGCATGTCCTCTACCCAGAGCACAGCAGTGAACAGTGGGGGATTTAACTTTTAATAGGATCTCTCTGTCTTTATCTGCAGTACTGCATATTCCTTGGACCAAAGATTCATGTGATGGAGACTGCCTTGTGGTATTAAGGATTAAGCCTGTAAGAATTTTGATTTGTAGGGCAGACTTCCCCCCCTGCTGAGGGTGGGAGAAACAACACATTGTGACTTAATGCTGCAAAGAGTAGAATTTATCTACTCAGAGCTTTCCTAGATGTCATCTGTTTTGTGGGACTGATTGTGTTTTTACAGTTTAAGTGAAGATATAAGAGTGATTTTTCTAGCCACAGGAGTGAATGAGGTTTACCCAATTCTACTTTGGGCAAGGAAGAGTCAATGTACTCCTCCCTGCCCAACCTGAATCAACAAATAAATGAGTTCACCTCCTCTTTAATTACAGGTAAGTCACTGGCTCATTGGCAGCAGAAAATGCACTGTGGTTTCTCCTGCTTTTAATTCTCGAACATTATTAAACAAATACATACATATAAAACAGAGCTGAGAGAGAAAAATTAACTACTGACTCCCTGGCCCTGCAGAGGAGACAAGTTCACACAAAACCTCGTTTGCCTTTACTACATGGGAAGACATAGGCAGGGCTCTTACTCATCTATAAATTGCCTTGCAGACTTGCTTCTCCCCCATCTCACAGGCACTGGCTGGTGCCCTGCATCCTCTGGGATCATGTTGTGACCGTGGGAGTGCTGGGCCTGGGGCTCCTTGGCCCAGGTGAGGCACAGCGCAGCTCTGTGCAGAAAAGGGACATCTCATCACTTGGTGTCCCAAGGGCAGAAGTGCCTCCTACCCTCTGTACCCATCACAGGGTGACAAGAACATCTGCAGCTCCCATCTCATCCCTGTCTGCTGTGCAGCTGAGCTGCTGGCTGTGCTGAGCTGGCTGCTGGCTCCAGCAGCAGGCAAGGCACTGCTGCACACAGCCAGGGGACCTGCACTGTCCCACCTCACAGCCCCAGCCTCCACTCGTTCACCTTGGTGCAGCCATTAATCCTGAAACCTAATGATGGCCACAAACCTGGCAGGTATTCAACTAATCATTTAAAATAAATGCATATAAACTCATTACCATGATAGTTCCTTCCATAATGTAGCCATCACCAGTTGCAAAATGCTATGGTTACAGTTGCTCATTACAGACATACTACAATTTACTTCAGTTTTGTCACCCTTTTTCAAAAATTCTATCCATGGCAAAGCTTTTCAACCAGTATGATGACAATAATAATTATTTTAGGGAAAATCAAACAAGTCAAAACAACGAATACATACTGATACATGTTTTATGACAAAAAAATCCTAGCAGTATATAGATAATACATCGTGGCTTTAAAAGTTGTGCTGATGGGGTCTTGTCTTGAGACCTTGCTGCCCACCCACTTCCATGCCAGCAGAGCTGAATAAGCATTTACTATTTCTCAAAATAACACCCAAATGCATTCATCAGAGGACATGTCTTTCGCTTTTCTTTTTTTTCTTCTTGTCTGTAATGCTTCCTAGAATCTGAACTGCAAAGGACAATCAGCTCAGATAGCAGTGGCTCCTCAGGGAAGATAGCCAGGTAGCTCTTCAGTGGGATTTAGGAAAGAAAACACCTGTTGGCACTCAAGGAGCTTTCATTAAACTCCAGCCAGCTCTCACCCGCTGTGCTGATCTTCTTCGCCTGTGACACTACCAACAAGATGAGGTAAATCAATGCCCAAGAGATCTTTATTTCTTCCTATCTCTAGGTCTGGCATTTCAATGCCAGTAAGAATATTATTAGAAAGCTGGGGTTTCTTTCTATCATCACAGTGTGATTTCATGCACTCACTAGCACACTTGGGTTTATGAACTTTGTGCAGAAAATGGTCTTTAGCAGCTCCTCCACATTTTGCTCTTTCAGTTAAAAACTTTGAATTAAATATTGACAGTCTTAAGCAATGAGGAAGAGTTACACAGAAATAACCAAGACCTAAGCAAAATCACCTGCTCCTGCTTTTTTGGTTGCACTGTGATTTTTGCAACTGCTCCGCATTTTATTTTCTTCATGGAGTTTTCTTAGCAACAGTGTTAACAATTGGCCCAGGTCTAGCATTAACTCATGTTTTGGTTCATATGCAGTGCCAAAAAGGGGGGGGAAATAATCTGCTTATTGGTAAACCAAGATAAAAGAATGTTGATATTTAAAATGCCTAAGCTTTTTAGTTCTTCCTGTACAAGAATCAGCTGAACCTGACCAATGCTACCTACTGAACAGCCACCTATTTGTATCATACTAAGAGTATAATATGGGATTGCTGCATGACCTGCATCTGGCTGATGACTAGCTGGTTATTTTGTGACTGGCCACAAATAATCCTGTCCCCCTGTATTTGTAGAGATACTGAAATTTAATTATTTACTCAGCAAAATTTTATTCACTTGTTCAGTTAGCAAAACTGATTACAGTCATAAGATTTGATGGCTGTACGGGGTAAAGGCTCCAAGTTTCAGTCCTGAATGTTTGGAAACCTGGAGAGAAAAAGGGGAAAAACATCAATTTGGAAAATGATCCTACCTCTGAGACTATATCCATGTAAAAAGGAAGGGCATGTTTACTTCTAGTGGTAGCAGAAAGGCAAGTTACAAAGGTAATATAGGTAAAAGAAGAGAGCTGGTGGTGCCCTGGAGGCTACTAGCAAAGGAGGTATCTATGGCTGCTGCACTTGTTACAGGAAGCTGACTGGGAGAAGTAGGAAGTTAGAACAAATGTCTCCAACATCTTCAAGTATGTGCCATTTGGGGTTACTGCTATCACCCCTTTTCTCAGCTTGTGCCCGAATGTCTGTACAACACAGAACACAGACACCATTTTCCTGTCCTTTCCCTTGGAAATGCTCAGTGCTGTGCAGACAGTTGTTCCAAAGGAGCAGTGTAACAAGCACATCTCCCTCTGCATACCCTGCACCTGGAGGGAAACCAAGCCAGACTCCGTGCAGGATGTGTCTGACACCTGGTTCCTGTGTGCTGTTGATCCCGTGTCCACATTTCCCCTCTGTGGCTCACAGACACTAACACAAGGTGTCTGGGTGTACAAGTGTGGTCATGCTTCTGTGTCTTGCCTGAGCTGGGGGAAGCAAAGACAGTGAGTTGGCAGTAGCCTTGCTCTTTGTCACTCAGTTTGTTCTTCCTGAGGTGGCAGGGACCCTCTCAGACCCTGCTGAGGTGATGGACAGGGAAGCAAACAGAGCACGTGGAGGAGCTGAGCTTCCACATGGAAGGTGAAGTTGGAAGGTGTGCCTCTCCTCTCGTTTCTAATCCGTGAGGGTCCTGTCTTGATAGCAGTGCCTTTTTGGGGGAGATGAGGCCCTTTATGAAACCTCTTCTGAGAAATTGCTCTGC
The DNA here is from genome assembly GCA_013399195.1 of Dicrurus megarhynchus. Lineage (NCBI taxonomy): Eukaryota > Metazoa > Chordata > Aves > Passeriformes > Dicruridae > Dicrurus > Dicrurus megarhynchus. Next base: position 215,501 of record VXAD01013799.1, on the reverse strand, counting down.
CTGTCTGTGAAGGGACAGCGTCTGCCTTGCAGTGAGGAACAAGGTACCTCAGTCACAGAGAGCTGATGTGTGACACCAGAGTGTTTATATGCTGCTCATGAAGCAAGGAAGGTTTATCTGCTTTTGGAGCTGCTTTGTTACATTTAGATTTTTAGTTAAGTTTCCCTAAAATAAGAGGCAGCAGGGGAGGACATACTGTCCTCTGCCTACAACCCTTTTCCAGATGCCAGGATGCTCCAAGGGGCTGAGACACCCAGGAGAACAGGTTCTTCCAGCAAGCTGGGAGAAAAGCATCTCCTAGTGATTCCAAATGTTAGCATTGAGAAACTGGTCCTGATCTCCCTGCAAGCTCTCTGTGCATGTGCTGTGGGGAGGACTTTCCCTGCTCCCTTCCAGCTTTATTATCCCCTGGGCCTGTTAATAAAAAGAAGCCACAAGACAGGCAGCTGTTGCACTGAAACACAGCAAAAAACTTCCCCCAAATACAATATTTATCCAAGGCAATAAGGAGGAGCTTCCTTATTTTGTGGAGCTATCAGTTTTGCACCTCTTCATCTTTTACATTTATTTCCAGGCTGCACAAGCCAGTGTGACCTGTCATTGTTTGCTTAGAGGGATTGTCTTGCCTTTCAGCAAAAATACCAGTTATTGCTAATTCTCTTTTACTGCTGAAGAGCGAACTCTGCTTGAGGGAAGCCTGATATTGAAAGGTGTGAGACTCTCCCATCTCTCTGAGGAGCTTCCTCCACACACCTCTATGGATACACCATCCTCCTCCTTCTCTTTCCACTGACCCACAGTCTGTTTTACATCCCAAAGAACAGTGGGATGTTACCCTGCAGATGGGATGTCCTTATAAACCCCCTCCAGAGCAGTCTTAGCCCAGGTTGTTCTGCTAAGGTGACTGTGGCCATGCCCTGGCCTCTCTGCATGAGTAGCACTGTGGTTGACAGGTTTTGGGGTGAGTTTTTCCACCATCCCTGAAATAACCCAGTGATCACGTGCTGGAGAATGACAGCAGAATGGCAGTGATGGCAAGACTGATCATGCTGGGTTGGATACAAACACAAGCTGACAGTCCAGCCACAGGATCAGGGCAGGAAGACATGATGACTGTGGATTTGAGCAGTTTGAGGTGTGTGAAAGGCATGAAAGAAAATGGTTACTGACTAGAGATGAGCTAGAAGCCCTGACTGAGGCCTCCCTCTTCATATTACCCACCTTTATTATGGAAGTGCCTGCAGAATTCAACCTTTTTTTGTGGGAGTGGAACCAAGTAAGGAATCCCACCGTTCCTTCTGGAGCAGTTCAGAGGTCTCTCCTCAGCAACACATCCTTGGCCATCCATGAAACCTGGGACAAGCCTGTCTTTCATCTTGTTTATGCCAGGGCTCCCTTGGGATAAAGACAGTTGCTGCATTTTCTCACCTTCTAAAGGCATTTCTGTATATGGGGGAACAAGGGAGGAATCTACCAGTCTGCATCCACAAGGCCGGGCAAAGGGAGGCACAAGACCTTTTCTTGTGGTCCATTGATTGGGAAGGAAAACCCCAGGGAAATCTCTTCCAGTTGCTTTTGCTCACTCGTGGCTTCTAAGCCAGACATTTTGTTGCTCAGGGCACAAGGGAGGTTGGGTATATTCTCCTTGGAGCCCAACCCCACATCAAGCACAAGGAAGGTATTTCCCGATACCGCCTCCCTCTTCACAGCTGAATTCAAGGGCAGATCCAGGGCTTTTCTTCAACCACTGAGGATGTGGCAGGCTGCCTCCCTAGTAAGACACAAGGTCTCAGGCTGGCTGTCCCTGCTCCAAGCCCTGTGGAGCTGCTGACATCCCTGCTTTTCAGATTTTGGACTGAACAGCTCCAATCCACAAATTGTGAATGACTCAAATGCTCTTCATCAGCAGTTGTTGACTCTTCCCCTTTTACTTTCCAGGAAGGGGGGAGAGACTGATTTATCCACTTTGCTGAGGTGGCAGAGGACAGAAACAAACTGTAAAAAGGAACAGCATATTTCAACATTATTCACATCCTGAGGTTTACTGCATGCAATCTGCCCTTCCAGGATTTCAGCCCTCTCATGAGTGATATCTTAATTTGCATCCAATTACAAATAAAGTGTGCACCATTTAACTTTCTAAGGGAGCTCTGACAAACTGACATGTGAGATGCTCCTCATAGCTTAAACTGGTTGCAGAAAGCTACTGCAACTGTGTGTGTGTGTGGTTGTATCATTGCTTTTCAGAGAGCTCAGACTGCTCATCTTTGTCACATGTTCCATGCTGCAAACTTCTCAGGGAGATTTTTGTTTTGTTGGAGAGAGAGAAAAAAGGGGAAAGGAGAGAGTGAGAAGTCCTTTTTCTTAGAGGAATGTCATGCAAACCCCCCGCACCGTGGTGCTGAAGTCCCGAGCAAAGGATTAGTTTTATTACTAATAATTCCTTTTACTACGATGATGATTAGAGGTATCAACGATTTTACTGGGCATCGTGCAAACATTATAAATTGCCTCTCCCAGCCTCTCAAATTACCAATAATCTAACAGTCTGATGTCAGCAAATCTGAAACCATCAAGTGGCTGGGAATTTATTACCCCAGAGAGAAAGACACAGACCACTGATCGCCTCCCCCCACATGCTCAAGTCTTTCACTCAGTCCCCTATGCAGTGTCTTCTTTCTCCTTTAAGAAAACAGAGCAAACACAGGTCTATGCCATGACCCAGGATTCTGTATGTTCTGAGACTCCAGGGATTGTTGGTAGGGAGCTGAGCCTGGTTTGTGGAAGACTTTCAGCAGGTGGTATTTTGCAGCCAGGCAGCCTTCATTTCTGGGTGGGTTCATCTGTCCAGAGCTGTGTATCCTGCCAGCCCAGCCTTTCTAAAGCCTTTACTAAACAAATTCCAAAGGGATGCTGCCAGGACACCACAATCAGCACTGCTAAGATTTTAAAAAAAATCACTCCACTTCCATTGTTTGAAGGGTATTTTCTATTTCTGCTATTCTTTTTGCTGAGAGGTGGTGACAGCCATGGAGAGATGCATTTGTAAACATGCCTAATTCACTCCTGGCTAAGGCCAAGACAATACCCTTTCCTTATCTCAGAGAGCAGTTGAATTAATGGTGATGTCAGTCAATGGACTCTTGACTTTGTTGATTCCCCTCCAGCTCAGTCACCAGCCTCCAAGGAGGATATGGGCTTCAAACTGGTCATGTGGCCAATAGTTTGTACAAAATTTTAGTGTGTCATGCTGATATGATTGGCTTTTGCAAACAGCCAATTTCCCAGTCCTCCAGTAAAAACCCGCACAAGCCTCAGTTCTTTCCCTGCCTCAGATAATCCAAATTTTAGCCTCTGGGGAGCTGGTAGGCCCAAATTCTGAAGCGAATGCTAATTAAACAACTGTATTTCAGCCACACAGGATTGGCAACAAAAGCCAACAGCTGCGTGAAAATTTTTCCTCCTTCAGTTCTGGTGAGCTGAGCAAAACTTGTTGCACCTCCTGTTCTCTCCCTTGTGTAGGTCGTTTGCACCATGTGGGCCTCGGGTTTTGACAATGTTGGAGCTCAACAAGCAAGGGGGACTGAAGCTGCCCTTCTGACAAGCATGAAAAGGTGCATCCTCCTCAAACAACTCTATCCCACTCCTGAGAGGTCACCTCCCCGTGGGAAAAGGGGATGTGCTCTTTTGGGTGATGGGGAAGGCTTAAATCAGTTGAGAAAAGGAGGCCTGAAATCTTGTCCTTTTTTTTTGGGAATGAGAAATGAAGTATTTTCTCCTCAGCTTGGTCTTTTTTCATTACCAGGAAAGCCAAGTACCACCTGGCTTTTCCTCTGAAGTGATGCAGAAATGGGTGAGTTAATACCATTATAACATCGCAGATGCCAAGAGAATTCATTTGAAGGGGACTGATGAGAAAAAAAAAGACACTTAAAACCATATTTTCTTTTGTCAACACTTAATCAATTCCTATTTTCGACAAAGAGCTGGGAGAACAGACTCTGAAAAGAGGTCACAAGCCATCCAGAACCATAGGGGATCTCCCACCACTCTTGCTGTGCCTGTGGCTCTGTGTGCCTTGGTTACTTCATCATTTTATTTGGGTGTTGCAGCTGGAGCATCTCAGAGAGGTCTGAGGCTGTCAGCCTCAAGGATGCCCTAGTGAAGCCAGAGTCAGTTCAAACACCCCCTGGCATTTCCAGCAGCCTATTTGAGTGCAGCAGATACTTTTAGCAAGATTAGAGGCTCTGAGGTCAGTCTAAAACATGCAGGGACCTTCTAACAAAACAGCATCTGTAGATGCAGCTGACACCTCAACTCAAAATAAAAAAAAACAGTTTTCAGCTTCTGGTAAACACCATCCCTATAGGAGAAAGGCAGTTTCATCCTCCTGCCTGGCTGAATGACCTAAGTAAAGCAATCCAGCTCTTGTGAAGTGTCCCTTACCAGTACAGAAGCAGTGTGGGCCCCCCGTGCCCAGTCCTTCTCCCATAGCGTCCCATTTCTGACTGACAGACAAATCTTGCTGTAGTTTCAGCTGCAGGGCTCTCCTCCCCCTCAGGGGCCTGTTGCCTTCATAAACTACCTTGGCTTTGCTCTTGTGTCCTGGGCTTTCTGGCGTGAGTCTGACACTCGCTGGTTGCTTTACAGCCTTCTGCCTACTCCTACAATGTACATCAGGGTAGGACTGAGGGCCAAGGATGATGCTCCTAGGTCCTTGGGCAGAGGTTGTGTGTGGGGCTTGGTTGGATCAATTAATGGATGTCACTCTCTACAGCTACCTGAAAGGAGGTTGTAGGGAGCTGGGGTCAGTCTCTTCTCCCTGGTAACCAGCAACAGGATGAGAGGAAATGGCCTCGAGTTGTGCAGGGGAGGTTTAAATTAGGTATTAGGAAAAATTTCTTCACTGAAAGGGTGGTCAGATGTTGAAAGAGACTACCCAGAGAAGACTTGGAATCATCATCCCTGGAAGTGTTCAAAAGGCATGTGGATGTGGCAACGGGGAATATGGTTTAGTAGAGAACATGGCAGGTGCTGGGTGAATGGTTGGACTTTACAGTCTTAGATGTCTTCTCCACCCTTACTGATTCTGTGTCCTCCAGGCCCTGACAGAGCTGCAAATGACCAGTTGTAAAAGTTGTGAGTGACTCTTGGGTACAGTGAGAGCCTCCAAGTCACCTGTGTCTGGCAGTGGGCAATTGCAGACACATGAAGAAGAGCCTAAGAACAGATCAAGCCCAGAGTGTGAGGGTTTGCACAGCCTCCACCAAAGTATGGTTTCTGTATTTCATGATGGCTTTGTCTGCCCTGAATCTGTCCAGTCTTTCCTGTCCAGCATCCAACACATCCTGCTGTGGGCAGTTCTGCAGTGTCACTACACATCATGGGAAAAGCTCCTGTTCCCCCTGAACATTATGAATTGCTGTCTCTTGCCTTCATTTGAGTTCTCTGAGCTTTTTTATCAGAGGAGGCAGAAGTTAGTTATCTTTGCTAATTTCTTCCATGCCATCTGAACTAATGATTTCATGTCAATGGGCACAGAATGGCTGAAGGCTGCAAACTCTGTGTGCTCTAACATGTCAGCAAACATGTGGAAGTGTGGTAGCAGACTCTGTGTCTTCTCTCTGCCTTTGAACGAGCTGATTTTAGTAACTTGATGGCATAGAGGGAAAGGGATGGAGGTACCCAGGCAGATGCTTCTCTCTAGTCTTGCAACTACTAGACTCTTTCAGACAAAAGAGAGCTAACAGCACTGTGAAACCATGGCATCTCTTGCCTTATCCCAGTCTGGCTCGTTGCCAGGCCAGCTAGGCAGATGAAATCCCGCTGCATCTCATTGCTTGCTATGACCTGATGCTGAAAAATGCACTTTTCCCGTCCATGTTCTTGTGTGCCACCCATCTCCTGAGCCGTCCTATGGAAATTCAGTTTGAGACTGGGAGTGACATTCAGCTGTGCTCTTATCTCCTCCACAAAAATGAGTATTTCTTTACATGTTTGCTTTTTTTAAAAGTCAGGACCTTGGGAAAACAATTTGTCCTGTCTCTAGAATACTGGGATATACAAACACTGAGACATTGGCCTCAGTGTTAAAGGTCACTGGAATAAGCTGCACCTCTCTGCTGTCTCTCCAACTGCTTATTCTTTCAATTCTACCCTTCAGCTCTGAATGTGTCCCTGGATATTATTCCTTCAGACAGCCAGTCCCCAGCAGCTTAGAGGATACTCCTGCCTGCACAAGAGCAGCTGGATCTCCTCTGCATGCCTGCAAGGCTAAAACCCGCTGATTATTTCATGGGAGAAGATGGGAGGGAGAGACCCGGATAGCCAGAGCAGAATAGCTTAACTCCTACACTGCTGGATCTCCTACCCCACTGTTGTGCTGGTGGTCCGGCAGAGTGTGTGCAGGCTGGGACACACCCAGGTGCTGCCTGGATGCCCTCACTTTTGAAAGAATGGTTGGCAGGGGGAAAGGAGGTGAGGTGGTACAGAGCAGCAGGGAGAGAAATGCAGCGTCAAAATAACACAGCACCTGCAGGTTTCCAGGAGAGACAGCAGAGAGGAGCAGGGAGATGCTGCTGCATTTCTTGACGAGGGGTAGCAACACCAGGGCTGGGTATCCTTTCTGAAATATGTTGTAGTCACGTCAGGCTTTTTCTCACCTAGAATCATCTTCTACTTTCAGAGGCAGCAACATTATTGCTTTTAAATGGTCAGGCTGGTATTGAGAGTCAGCCAAAGAAGCCATCCTTTGAGGAGGGCCCCTGGGTGCCCTGCAGATGGTGAGGACAACCAGTAGCCTGCAGTGGGTGAGGAGAAGTGGGCAGGTGGTGGCAGAGTTCCTTAGAAGAAAAGCCCCTCTGTTCTCTCCCTCAAAGCCTCCTCCAGTAGCTGGAACCTTCAGTCCTCTCCAGAGCTCTGCCTGATCCAGAGGCCTTTGCCAGGCCTGCCTTGCTTTGGTGAGCAGAAAAATGCCTCGGGGAGAATTTGCTCTTTTACTCCTTCAGCTTGGCTGTCTGCTGGGCTTTGTTCCATCCTCAGCCCCAGCCACTATGCAGCTCCAAGCTGGACCCCATTCCTTCCTTCCCCACCCCTTGCAGCACTACCCTCCAGCTGTGCCTTTGCCAGAGTGTGAGTGCAGGCTCTCAAAAACGGCCCTGACGCTTTCAAGGAGACTCAGGGATTATTTGCAGTGCCCTCCCTGTCCAGCTAGTGCAGCTAGTGTGTGGTGAGGCATGTGAGCTCTTTGGTGTACCCCAGGTAAGGAAAAGCAGTCCTACACCCTGTTTGCAAACGGGGACTCTCCAACCCCCCTGCGCTTCTCTCCCTCCCCAGGGACAGCCCTACTGCTCCTCCCATACACGGAGGGAAGGCTGCCTTGCTGGGCACAGCCACGTCCCTGCAGGACAGGGGAGGATGAGCTGCAGATCCCTCAGCAGCGTTCCCTCCTCCTCCCCTGCCTGTAGTGCTGGGGAGCAGCATCAGCCTGACGGAGCTTTGAGCCGAGCTGTCACAATGTGAGTGGGAAGTGGCAGCACAAAGGGACTCTCAGCCCGTATGGATCTGCCCACCCTCCTGCCTCCCTCGCTCCCTTCGTGCCCAGGCAGTGGCTTGCTGCCTGCAGCCATTGGCAGGAGGAAGGCGGAGAGAGAGGGATGCAGAGGGCACAGTGCCCCACAGCGTGTGTTGGTGTGACCCCCACACCCCGAGAGCCTCAGAGCCGCAGCTGCTCCGTGCTGCATGGACCACGAGCATGTTTTATGCGATGGCTCTGGGTTGAAGGCAGCTTGGTATTGAGGTGTGCATGAGGAGAAATGTGTCCTTGGGATAACACCCCACAACGGATGTTACCATGCCACTTGCCCTTCCTAGAAGAGAAGTTTCAGCTTGCCTCACTCAGATCTCTCTGCCGTCCACTTCATCCCGAGTTCGCTGCACTTGGTGGAAGCAGTTCAGTCAGCTTTGGATTGGATCTGTGTCAGCAGGGAACAGCAAAGCCTGCCAGCTGAGGTGGGAGATGCCAGCAAACCAGTGGCGCCCTCTCCTGCCTTATCCTTCCTTTTCGGTTTGCGGCCAAGTCCTCCCTGTCTTCATAGGGTTCTGTGGGATAAAATACCGCTGTCTCTCCCCCAGCCCGGGAAAGCAAAACTTAGCGCATCCTCCTGGAGACCTCTTCTTTCACAGCAGTTTGCAGGCCACTACTCTTACGTACGGTTTGGCATCTTTCCCCCTCCTGCCTCTCATTTCCAGCTAACAGTCTTTAAAATCGTGCAGACTCATTTATTTCCTTTGTCGTGTGTTCCTGACGAGAGATTTCCTGGCTCCTAGTTTGGATTGAGGTCTAAGCAGATCCTGCGCTCACCTATTCTGCCCCAGCAGTCCTGATGGTGGCAGCTGGGCTCTTTCTACCTGCAGCACACCCTGGGCTTTGTTTGCAGCTGCCTGCTACCTGGAGCTGTACAAATCCACACTGGTGCGCAGTGGAAAGGGAGAGGGCTGATTCCTTTGGTATGGGGTTTGCAATTCCACCAGGGGGGTCCTGCAGCAATGAATCAGTCTCAGACTGACACAAATGGACCCCTGCCCTGCAAACTCAGGTGTAAGAAGTGAATTTTCAAGGTGATTTTTAATCTATATAAACACCATTTAAGATTGTATTAATTATTTCACAGCAAGTGATCACATTTAAAGGGGAGAGAAGACATTTTGTCATTGACTGTAGTAGTTACAAAATGAGAATATGATGTAGGTTGGGAGGCCGAGGTTGTTTTATAGGGGCCGGGGAGCTACCTTTCCACCCAGATCTCATGTGTGAATACAGAACACTCTGCAGTGAAAAAACATGCACGTTACTCTGCATATGATTCCCCCACGAGGTGCCTCTCTGTTTAGGTAGAGTTTTCCAGCAGTCAGTTGTCCTTCATAACCTGAGCAGCTAATGCTGCAACCCAAGATGCCCAGAAAGTTGTCTCATATTGTGGCTATTGCCATTAGTAAAAACTTCCAGCTTAAGAGGGGCCATCAATATCTGTAACATGGTACTAAAGGCAGTGGTTCCAGTAGCAAATGATGAAGCCTAAGAAAACCCTGCAGGCTTGAGATCATGGGAAATACAGGAATCTCTGACCTTGTAGAGTCTGCACACTTTTGTTCTGCCAGCTGATGCTAAATGTGCATTTGCTTTGAACAGCAAAGAGGGAAGAGGTTGGCTGGCAAAGGGTGAAGTCAGGATGTCCACTGATTTGTCTGTGTCCTTGCTCTGAAGTTTGACGGTGCTGTTGGAGACCTTCAAGCCATTCTGTTTTCCTTTGGCAGCCACTGCAGTCCAGCCCTGAGGGAGGACCTTGCTAGCTGATTTGGAATGTGGTTTTATTGCATTGATGCTGACTCAGATGGTTTACAAGGGTAAATTCTGAACCTCATCTACCTGCTACTGTTTCCTTAGATGTCTGGGGAGTCAGAGCATGGGAGCAGACCATCTGTCATCCCCAAATCAAACAAAATATTTGAAAAGTTCACTTAGAAACAGAAATGTTCATAGGCTAGGGGTCAAATCTGGGACTCTCTTACACTTGAATAACCCCATATGGAATGGTATTGGCAGGAGCCAGCACCCTCTAGGGCATACAGACATGCTGCATTATGCATCTGAAATGCATGGCTGTGCATGAAGACTGCCAGAGTCAGGAAGAAACAGCTGCAAAAGAAGCACCAGATTTTCACGTAATATGTACTGCCTTCCATTGGATCAGAAACAAAACCCGTGGGGAAGAGGGAGAGCTGTCCATTCAGGCAACCTGGCTTTCTGTGGTAAAATGGTCACTCCTGAGAGTCTTCAGCAAGGGATTAGATCCCCTCAGCAAGATGACAACCCCACAACCTACACCCCAGAGGCACCCACCCAGGACACAAGCTGCAAGGACATGGTAAAATTTGGAAATCCCTGTTGGATTTGGGGCTTTTAGCCCTGCTATGTCACTGTGAGCCCAGGAATTGCCAAGGAGTGCCAATATTTTCTAATATAAGTTGTGGATGATCAAGGCAGGGTTAATTACATATCAATTCACTCTGCTCTGCTCGACCATTGAAAATTGTTGGATACAGAAAGAGCGATAAAAGGCTGAGCTCAGCTGTCACTCGGTGGTGAAGAAGGGCTGGTGCCCTTTGGCAGTGGTAGTGGAACAAATAGGTTGGGAGGAGGTGTTCTACTTGCCTAGTGAGAATCTGGCTGGAGATTCAAGAAGTGGCTTTAAGGTTCAGATTCCTCAAGGGAGGATAAAGCTGGGGGATGGCGAGAGTGGCCATAAGCATAATATACGCTAGTTCAACGTTAAACATCTTGAAATACTGTGGGTTTGTTTTTTCCTAAAAACAGCACTCTGCTGGTTACTGTAGGCTACAAGGTGTGCTTGTTCTGAGGCTTTTTTTTCTCTGATCCTGAGAATTATAAATCTGTATTATTGCTAGTGGTTGAAAGCTCAGGTATCTAAATCACTATTATGAAACTGGAAATACACAATCTGAAAGCCTTATTTCATGACTGCAAAATAGCCAGAGTTGACAATGCTGCAGATAACTTAGGTCCAAAGCATCTGAGTTAATTTCCAAAGGTTCCTCTCCTGCATTTCCTCCTCCTAAAGGCTCCTGACTGCTCTGATGAGGGTAATCTTGATTAATAATGCAGAGGTGTGTGAGAAGGCAAAAGCAGCATCAATCCCTAGAGGCAGTTTAATAAAGCAACAAATGGTTTTCTTGTGAGGCGTCTATTTATCCTGACGGTGCTGTGATGAGACAGATGAAAAGCTAGGTAGGAAGGCTGGTTCATGTAACTCCTGCAGCAACAGGCATCTTGAATGGCTCCCTTCTGCCTAGTGACAGATTATTGGCTTTGTGTCTCCTCTTCCTCAGCAGAAGTACTGATGACATCCTGGCTCCTTACAGTCTCAGCTTCTCAGAACTCAGCAAAAGAGAACACAAGCCTTCTGTCCCATGGGCCCCAGCTACTCCTGAGAGTATGACTTTAAACTTCACTTCAAGGGGGAGCCAGAGCAGCAAATATGTAGTCGAGGATTAAAAAGAAGTGCTTGGAATGGGAACCTCTTCTGTGTCAGTTCTGTGGCTGCTTTACCAGAGTGGCACAGCGTGCATGGAGAGGCCTGTGCTTAGCAGACATGGTCTAAATGCTCTTGCTATGGTAATTTATGTAAGATGCACGATATCCTATGGGATGAAATGATGCCCTGATTAGCTCACTCCCCTGTTTTCTCTTCACAATGCTCAGATGTCTTTCAGAGGAAGTGGTGCGGTAATACAGGTTCTCAGTGTGGATGAAATGGCAGTGCTCCATTCCCTTCAGAAAATCAGCCCATCTTCTCACACACAGGTCTAGACTAGGATTCTCCTATTCCCTCCTGTCCTGAACAAACTCTTGAACCACCGCCAGTGTAACTCTGCTCTGTCTTCCTGCCTCTTACTGGCAGGAGCTGGTCCAACCAGCCACCATTCAACACCCTCCTGACACACTTGTACAGACAGTGCTGCTGCTGCTCTTGGCTCCTCAAAACCATGCTGGGAGCCCATTATTCCAAGGCCTTTTTTGACTCTGGGCTCTACCACCAGCTTTAAGATTGCAGCCCACCACCAGGGCTGGGAATCAATGGGCCATGTATGTGTTCATCAGTACTGGCTATGTGGTCTGCAGCAATGCATGCAGGCAAAATGGAAATATGTGAGAAGCAACATTAGCAGAATGTCCAGAGGGACAGACTCTGATGGCATACATGCACCTCCACACCCAGACAAGTACCCTCAGTGCATGCAGTGACAACCAGCTCAAATGAAATTTAACGTGAACCAAAAGGAAAAAAGCAGCTTTACAACTCAAACCCATGGCAAAATGAAACCAACGTGAAAGCACATCTGCAAAAAATATGGCAAATTAACAACCTTACTCATTAACAAATTCTCTTGTGATGAGTAATGTCTGCTGGCACCTAGCAAGCAGTCAACCTCAAGCTAGTAGAAGTCAGGAAGGATGTTGAATAATCCTGTTTTTTGCAGAGACATCATCAGGTGATCAGTCTGGAGGCATGTGTCTTCCCTGGCTCTTTTAGCGGCTCTAGCCCTTTCAAAGGGAAGGCTGCAAGCTGTGGTTGCAACCCATGGATATGATCCCTGAAATGTAGTTATTTCTTTCAAGTGTGCTGGCCCTCTTTTGCAGGAACTCCAGTTTTCACTTCCCCTTCTGCTCTCTAACCTATTAAACCAGAGATAATACGTTGCTGTAGGTAAGTTAAGAAACTACTAAAAGTGGTTTGTGATCTGCTTAAAACTTAGGAAGTTTTTTCTTAGGAAGCCTTTTGGGTAACCGTGTGAACTGCCCAAAGTATTGCCTAACTTGCTTGGGCTGCTGAAGGTTTGACGTGGCTTTGGTGATGTAGGGAGAAGCAGTGGCTGCGTGCAGCCATTAACAGTGGAGGGCCACAGACCTCACTCATTCAGCTCAGGGGCCAGCAATGGCAGATTTTTTCACTGTGTTATGTTGTTGCTCAATGAGTTGTGCAACCACTCAGGGTTTAGAAGGACTGCACCCATTACCTTATTAATTCAAGTAGCATGCTGCCAGCCTCAGATAAAGGGGAACTAACGACCTCCTGCAGTGTCAGGGGTTTGTTTGCATTGTTTTCTATGCCAACAACTGTGAACATTTTCCCTGGAGTGAAGAAACTTCCTCTAGTTGGGTTTTTTCTGATGACCAAACAAGCGGAGGAGTGGCATGTGGCCATATTGCTTCATACTGATAGACAAAAAAAGGGCTGTAAGGGATTTTTTTTTTTCTGATGTGATTATGCTTTTTTTTTTCCCTATGCCTTTGCAATATCAGGGATGTTGACTCCTCTCTTTCTCACTTTTGATGAAATACTTGTAAACTACCGAAGAGGTGCCTAACACGGAGATATGACTCATGACTTTGCATCTGATTGCCAGTTGCCAGCCCTGAATAATTCCCAGGTTCCTTTTCCTGCACTCCTCCTATAAACAGCTCTCCAGGGTACACAGATCTTTGATATGAGCTCCCAAGCCACCTGCTCTCTCCTCACCTGCTGTTCTTTTTCTCTTGGCATGAAATGTCTGGCTAAGGTTTCTGTCCCGAAGGACCTAACAGCTGCTGAACTGGGTTATTATCCACAGAGAAAGGAGCTAGGGAAACAGAGACCAATAACTTAGCTCCAATTTTTTCCTCTCCAAGCAAGGAACATTCATGAGAGTAAAAGTCAAGAAAAGAAGCTTTGTTTGAATTGTCAGCTTTGTGTTGTGTCTTCCCTTCCCTCAAGAGTGCTCAATCTACATGGCTTCTGCCAGCCCAAAACTAATTCTTAGTACCCAACAAAAGAGAGTTTTCCCCCTGCATCAACAGAGTTAACTCACCCCAAAGTTGTATTAGCCAGTTGTGCTAAGTCTTTTGCGAGGCACCATATATCTGTATTCAGCTTGTGTTTCATCACATTCACCATGTCCCTATCTAAGATGCAGCCTGTGCTTTTCTCACCTCTACAACACCTCTTGTCAGCTTGGGATGAAATTCTTACTTCTTGGAGTTTGTCCTTCCACATTATTGTACTAAAAAGCACTCGGACTGAATAGGCCTATGGCCAAGTGATCCAGCCCGTGCCATATGACTGATGGTGGTAGATACTCCTTTGGAGCTTGTAAGGAGTTGTGCAGAGTTAAAGCACCTGGGAGTACTGTGCTGCCCTTGGGTACAGTGTGATTATTTCTGTTATTGGTATCCTTTTCTTCCCTCTCTATCCTCTTTCTTCTTACAAGAACACCAGATTTAGTCCGGCTACCACAATGCGCCCATTGCAATGAGACCTGGTGGAATTTGGTGTAAGGGTATTTCTCAGGGAGCCATTCAAGAGCTCCTGCTTAAACTCTCCTTTTCCCCCCCCTTCCATAATAGAACACCCTTACTTCTCCTTGTAGTGGCTTCCCTCTCTCATCCAGCAAATACCCTTTGAGCCAATTTGCATTGCTGGAGAGCAAGCCTGAACCGCAGGAGTTTCCACACTTCTGATTTGGGAAATAGAGATTACAAAAGGGGTCAGCCCAGAGCAACAAGCAGGAAAATTTAGCTGTTGACTAGATTGGTGGTCTCCAAAGTGGGGTGCATTCACCCCATGGGGTGCACAAGACTATTCAAAGCCTTTTTACTGATAGTGGTATGCAAGATCAAAAAAGTCTGGAGGCCATGGATCTACGTTTACCACAACACACCTCCCCTTCCATGCTGTTCTGTCTGGAGGGTCTTAGCTTTACATTGATGTCCAGAGAGCCAATAGGATCAGCCATTGCAAGGCCACTTTAAACTTGGCTATGAACAGAAAGACCTCAGAGATGGGACGGCCACATGAAAAAGACACGACCAGGGAGAGATCTCTGGTGACTGGGTTTCTGCATATACACAAGACAGAGGCAATTATCTGCCCTGTGGACAAGCAGATCTCCAAGGGCTGGCATAAGTCAATGTTTGCCAAGTGGTTGTTCTCTGTTTTCAAGGTGATTCTCTGAAGACCTGAACATGAATGCTGACAGATGGTGATCTCTGCTGTAGTGAATGTGTTTTTCAGTATAAGAACACACACTTCAGAACCATTTAGAAAGAAACGCTTATGCTTATAAAGAGCAACAGATATTTTGCCCCATTAATATGGACATTTGCATATTTGTAGTTGGCTGTTGTGTTAGGCAGTACCACATTCTAAGTCTGTCATCTTAATGAAAGTAAAAGATGTGAAGCCAAAGAAGACATATATCTGTCCACTGATGTTTTAGGGACATAGATGTGTACTTTAGTGTGTATATTTTTTGGAAACATTTCTACTTTTTCTACCATTATCAAGTGTGTGGTTTCAGGATAAGAAAATAGAAGCATCTTTTCAGATTTGAGCAGCTGGGTGCCACCTCTAAACAATCGACATTTTGAAATGATTATCACTAGGTTTCAGAGTTAAATGACCAAGTTGTGAGGATGGAGGCAGTGCATACCTCCTGTCATTTTGAGAGAGGCAGAAGCTATGACCAGAGATTGTAGCATAGCTGTAAGATCAAGCACCTGGAAGTCCATTGAAAAGCACTTTGCTAGTTCTGAAGGCATCACTATAAAGCAAAGGGGCAGAAGGACACACCAAGCTGAAAGAATGGTAACAGAAGCAGCAGCTGGTGACAGTGTCTTGTTCTGCACTGTTTGTATGACGTGGTCTTTGGGAGTATAGGTGTCAATGGAGGCCCATTTTTTGTGTCTCCAGCAGCCCGGGGAACCTCGCAAAAAGCGCAGGTTGAAATCTGAAACTCAGGTTGTTTCGGAACTCTTGCAGAGTGGTGGTGGGACAGGCACAAAACATCCCATCTTGCCTCAGAAATGTGCAACAGTTGGTGGGGCACTGAGCAAGGCTCCCCTGCCAGCCTGCCCCCACATTACCCTTGGACAGCCTCCAAGTATTTATTTGCAACCGCTCTGTCGAGATGTGCAGGAGATCTGGTGCAGCAGGAGGAGATGGTCTGTTACCAAAGCAGCATGAGGGTGGGCTTATATCAAAGACATTCATTTTGGCTGACAGGATGGCAATAGGTTAATCAAGCAGAAAAAGCAGTGAGCAGAAGATGCTTTAACCCTTTTCTGCTTCCTTACAGGCTCTGGAAAGAGGAATCAGTCCTTAAGCCACCCTCAGACATGTGCATGCACCTCTTTGTCTAGCCTGCTTTCCAGGCTTTCAGTCTAATGCCCCACTGCTGTTCAGGCTATCTCTGCTATCTCCCTCCACCACCCCCCTCCTTCTTTGAGACTTTTTGGCAGTCCTGGGTCATGGCTGGGAAAGCCACAGTCTCCTGGGCAGGCTGGGGAGGAAACCCTCATATGGCACCATTAGTGGTCAGCTCTCGGCCCACTAAAGAGATGATTATTTAGGAAAGTAAGCACCAGAAAGTCTGCTAATGCTTAACTGCCCTCTCTTGCCCTGTCTGTACCTGATCTCAGGAGGAGACTGGCACCATGCATTGCCGTCCTCCAGCCCCTGTGGACACTACATGGATGCTTGTTTCAAAAGATGGGGGTGTTTGTGCATGTGCTGTATCATTAGAGCAGCTACCCTGTTCTTCCGTCAGAGTTTCTACTATTTTGACTGTTGTGTGGTTTGTTTGGGGTGATTTTTCTTTTTTAATAAAATCTACAGGTACAGACTGTGATGGCTTGGTAATAATACAGTGCCTCCTGCTATGGAGGAATGCCTCAGAATTTGTCTGAATCCAGTCAAAAGGCTTTATCTTAAAATAACTAGCTTTTTTCTTTTGTAGCACAACAAACCAAAGCCACATCTGCTCCACACTGAGTTCATTTGTGCAGGCTCCTGATCACCTCACGTTTGAGTATCGCAGCTATAAACCCTGGAGTGGAAAAGTGGTGCCACCAGACACAAGGCTGACTGCCACACTGTGAGGCATTGCTTTAATGATCTTTGTTTCTTTGAGTTATTCAAATAGCTACAGTCTCTTCCTTCTGTGCCTAAGGCCAGAAGTCTGGTGGCTCAATGGAGGCTGTTGTTGAGGTGGCGAGTAGAGAGAAGATGATGGAAAATTCATTGGCAAATCCATTGCTTGCACACACACAAGCTGAAAACAAAGCAAAAAAACATCAACAGCAACATCTGCCAAGGATTCAGCCAGTTCTGTACGCAATCTTCAGATGTACTTGGCATCGGATCAAGATCCTGGTTTGTGGTGTGAGGAGGGAGGGAGGAGGAAGAGGACTGAAGGAGGAACTCCTGTGTTTGACTTAAATACGTTGCACTCGAAATCAGGTGTGGTGCAGTCTGGCATCTATTCGATTGGGAAAGTAGCATTTGAGCTTGATTTTTTACTACTGATGATCTTTTCAAGCAAGCAAACCCCTGCTTTCAGCATAAAGGATATAGGCTCAACTTCCAGGTTATTATTTTTATGCACTCCTAATCCCTCAAGTTAAAAATCCTCCTGGCATAGCTCTAGGCAAAGATGGGATTTGGTAACTGCTGTCATTATTACTTTTTTTCTTTTCAGAATGGCGGTTCTCTGTTCTCGTCCACTCCACCCAAACTCCCACTTTTCCCACTGTATGGATTCTTGCTGATGTTGCTTTTCCAGCATTACTGTCTGAAGGGGTCACCTCTTGTTCCCAGACACATTCTTTGCACCAGCTTGCGCTATTCTGCGAAAAAGGAAGCAGCCAATGCAAAGCATTCTAGCATGAGTCAGAAATCCTTATGGATGAGCTAAACAGAGTGGAGCAGAAACCAGGTCAACAGCAGCTCTCGTGAGAATTTAGCTGTATCCCCGGAGTGGCCATTCTGATCTGTCCTCCCAGCCCTTCCACTTCCCTGTACAGTCACACCTAAGCCAGGAGGGGCGTGCATAAAATCTTTGTGCAGACAAGGCAGGCTGTACTGACCAGCCACAGCATGTTTCACTTTTCCTTAGGAAAAATTCATCAATTAACTTACTTGGAAGTGTTTTCCACTCCCATTAGTGAAGAAAAAGCCTGTCTGCTCTCCTTCAGAATGGTGTTTTGCATGTGAGGACCAGCTCTTGTGTGTCTGTACAATAAGCATCAGACAAGTCCCACGCCTCTCTTAACACGAACATTACAAACCAGAAGCAGAACACACCACATTCTCCCCCTTGTGGTGATGCTGGAGTCTCTGCATCACAAGAAATCGGAATGCTAGGATAGCCAACAAGCCTGGATTTGGACGCTGGGGAATTGGAATTAATTCATCTGGCAAGATCCAGTTCTGGTTTATTATATAACCCTACAGGATGTATAGGTATAGGACAGCAGCATTGCCTGCCGAAGTGTGTACCAGGCCACATCAATGGAGCACAGCTGCCAACTGCAGCCCAGAGATGAGCTACAACAGCACTCCCATCCAGACTTCACATCTTCCACGGATGAAGCAGGCATTTGTGCTTGGCTAAGAGATTTTCCTGGCTGCACTGTGTTGGCAGGGCAAAATGGTGGGGCTAGAAACTTCTCAAGAGCTGCTTTCTGCCTTGTGCCATGACCCCAAAGCAATTTTAACAGTTTTCTGACACCCCCTTTCTGCCCTACCTCTTGCACAGTTTATGGCTCTCTCTGGTCCCAGGTTTCCTCCATTTTCAGCCAGACTTAGTTAAAAGATGGAAGAGACAGAAAGACAGCTAAGTAAAGATAGCTGAGGGCAGGAAGTTACAACACACTGCCTCACGATGTCAGGTACAACACACATCTGACACGCACCACTAGAAATATCTTCCAGGCTGCTTCTGTGAGGAGGTAATGGATATTTAACCCGTGCTTCAGAGATTCCCAGGGCTTCTGAGAGGAAGGATTTCTGGCAGAGTGTGATATGCATTTTTCATGGCAAAGCTGCAGTAACATGATGCCAGTGGCACAGCTCTAGGAATTTGAACATAAACAGGAGCATCCTGACGGGTCCCGAGTAATGTTCTATCCGTGGTTGTAATGTTCTGTGGATGCACAGAGAAGGTAATTTGTAGCTGTTTGCATGCATTTAATGCTTTACAGTAATTAAAAATCCAGTCAATTTGATGGTCTCTCCTTGTGACTTTACTTTGGTGTATATTGTTAAAATTAAATTACATGAGAATCTTGGCTTTAAAAGAGGTTTAAAAAGAGCATTTAGGATTTAATTAAGAAATTTGACTTTTAAGTGACTACTATCAGTGGATGGGAACCCCTCTGCTCAAATATGAGGAGGTAATCTCAGTGAAATTTAGGTAAGTTTATCCACATTATCACTTTTAAGGGCACTTGTTTCACATTTCTGTATGTTTTCTCACATACACCAAAGCCAATTTAAAATGATAGCCAAGATTTGTATGCAGTATCTTGCTTGAGGAAGCTAGAATGCTCTGAAAAGACTCAGAAATTACAAGAGCTGGCCAGACTCATGATTTGGTGGGACTGAATTCAGGGCTGGGAAAGATGCAGGATCAGAAACAAATCCAAATCCATTCAAGACTGTCATACCAAAGCAAGCCATGGTACACTTGGCTGCTGGAGAACAAGGCCTCTCTTTCTCCATCTAAAATGTCTCTTCTGTCAGCCTAGGAAAACCAGCGCTCCTGCTGTCTGTGCTGCCTCAGTTGCACACAGCGATAGTGCCTATTCCAGCATTGATATTTTGCAGATAATGTAATTTCCAAGGAATGTATTTCCTTATCACACCACTGTCTTTAAAAATAAAAGCTCCAAAGAATCATCATGGAATTTTTTTTTTCACAATGTGATTTTCATTAGTAATTTATTCAGTCTAGCAGATGCCAGCATGCAAACTATGCAAAGAGCAAATCTCTTCCTCCAAGTGTAAATATTTATAGATCATATTAAATGGTATTTAGTACTGTGCAAACATATTGTCAACAGTTCTAGCCAGATTCTTCCCTAATCGCAGCCTGAGAGTTGGCAGAGGCATGTCCTCCATGAGAAGATGGTTATCAGAAAAAATAATAGCAGGCTAAATAGGTTCTTGGCTTAATTAAGACTGGAGTTTATACCAGAGGTGAATCTGGCCCACACCAAGTTAAAACTCTGTTATAGCAGCTTGTATGTACCACACACAGAGCTGGAAAGATGATGCTTCCCTGGGGCAACAGCTTTCCCAAGCAGGCTGGGAACCTCTCTTGGCACTGGACAAAATGGGCTATTACAATGCAGGGAGTTTCAACCTTTTACATGTTTTAATGTAGCTCCACATTTTCTCAGACATAATAGGAGATGTATGGCTATTCTTTAATTTGTATCAACTGGCTACATTTATTTGAATAGTCCAGAAGAGCAAGTACTCCCCATTCAAATCACCACCTGTTCTTAAAACAGAAATGTGTTATTTCTTAAACACAGATCTGCCTTTTGGTCTCCAGCTCAGCCAGTGAAAAGTCCCTGAATGGGTTAATGTCTGGGTCATAGCTTGACTATACTGAAGCCGTTCGTGTTTAAGCTAATATCCTAAAATCTCCTTTCCTGCACCTCCAGCCCAAAACCCTTTGATAGCATTTTGTTATATCCCATAATCTCTGCTCTCCTGACAACCTGGAATAAATGCAAACCAACTGAAAGCTCATTTATATTCTACAAAAACCTGTTATTGCAAGCATGTCTTAGCACCCTGGCTTTTCACATGAGACATGTAAAGTTGCAAAGATCTCTAAACATTTCAAGATTGTCCTCTGGGTGTCTCAAATGAAACACCCCACTGACTTTCTCCATGCATCGCAGGGAGACAGGCGAGTGAGGGCACATTCATAACGTCCCATTCTCTTTGACTGCATGATCACAGATTTTTTCAGTGCCTGTACTTTCCCACTGCACATCTGGACTTCTCTATGGGCATTATTTTTTTCTCCTGGGACTGTTTTTCCCAGAAATGTGCTTGTTTTCTGCTACACCAACCCTAAGGGCCAGACGCCCTCCTGCTTTGCTCAAGAGCTTCACAATATTTCCTCCACCATTGTGCTTGGTCCTGCCAGATAATCGTTCTACAGCAGACAGTCCCCCTTCCCCCTTCAACTTTCTCTTCTAATTCTCTTACATTGCAGAGCTTCCTTCTCCCTTCCTCCTCCTCTGGAAAGGAGGGGAGGGAATATTTCAGTAAATGCTGGTATCCTGCATGAATGATGGAATGATATATCTATACTATGTGTACAGACAGACGTGCTTTAAATGGAGTACTTAATGTAGAGTGCTGGCCAGCTTTGCATTTGTCTATTTTTAATTAACTGATGGACCAGGGTTTCAGCTCCTCCGCCTCCTCCTCCTCACTGCTCATTTTGAAAAGCACATTTTTGTGTTCTAAAATTACATTGGGATGTGTGAATGATTTTGGCATCACTTTCATCTACGGCCAGATTAGCAGTAGCAGACAAATCCATACATGATTTGAGGGAACAAGGATTCCTTCCTCACCTGTTTAATGGTACAGTTACTATGTGAAGCATCTCACAGTCTGGACTGTGTCTGTGTGTGCACAAGGCTGGTTTCTGCACCTTTTTTTTGATGACTCTTTTTTCATAGCATCACAGAATGGTTTCAGTTGGAAGAGATCTTAAAGAACATCCAGTTCCAACCCCCCTCCCATGGACAGGGACACCTTCCAGTAGACCAGGTTGCTCAGGGCTCCATCCAGCCTGGCCTTGAACACTTCCAGGGATGAGGCATCCACAGCTTCTCTGGGAGAACTGATTCAGTGTCTCACCACCCCCACAGTAAAGAATTTCTTCCAGTGTCTAATGTCTCTCTTCTTTGGGCAATTTGGAAATAACCCAAAGGAGCTGAATTCAGGAGACAAGTGTGCTTGCTCAGAAATGGGCACCCATGGTTTCTTGGAAGTCCTGCACCTGATGCCATTTCATGGAGCCAGCTCCATGCTTCAGAGTGCAGCTCAGATATTTATATCATGTATGTGTCTGTACGTACAAGAGCAATACATGGTACTTAAAAGATTCAAAGCTCCGTTGCTGGTAGGGTTTGCCCCTAGCAGCTGGGGGCTGCTGATGTGCCAACTTTTGCCATAGACAGCAGCACTAGAAACAGCAAAACAATCACCAAAGAGCTGATTTCTGGTCTTTGATTTAGAATTTATTTCAGCAGCCTTCTCTGTTTAAACAATACTGTGGCTAGTGAACTGCCATGTCCAGTAAAGCAGAGACTTACACAATGTAGGGGTCATATGAGAAGAGTTATGTCTGGATTATGGTGGAATGTGTGTTTTTCATAATCCAGGACAGCAAGACTCTGTTAGCCAGTACATTTATCTATTTTTTTTTTCCTGCTGAGTGGTGATTATGAACCATAGAAAGGTTTGGGTTGGAAGGGGCTTTAAAGCTCACCCAGTTCCAGGCCCCTGCCATGGGCAGGGACACCTCCCACTAGACCAGGCTGCTCAGAGCCGCGTCCAGCCCGGCGCTGGAAACACGCGCAAGACGGGTTGGCACCAACGGGAGCTTTGCCAAAGCCGCTCCTGCTGCTGTGCCACAACCCGAAGGCGGAGACGCCCGAGTTCACGGTGCGGAAAACCCACGAGGAGAAGGGAAACAGCCTCGTGTGAGCACAGCTTCTCGCTGCTGTGCCCTAGACAGAACTCCAAAGAGACCCCACCGCTCTTCACCCGTGGGTAACTCGCACACAGCAGCCGCGCCTCCCGGGGCCCGCGCTCCCCGTCACTTCCGCGGGCAGCGCCCGCCCTCTGCCCCCGGGGCCTTTCCGGGGCGACCGCCGAGGGGCGGG
>VXAD01013799.1:128894-188597 GCA_013399195.1 Dicrurus megarhynchus | reverse complement strand
TTTGGTTTTTTTTTTTTTTTTTTTTTTTTTTTTTTTTTTTTTTGTTTGGCTTCTCTGTATATAAAGCAGGATAAACCTTTTCACTCTTCCACCTCTTTGTGAAAGCGCTTTGCCAATCTCACAGAAATGTCTCTCTGGTTGCATGCAATAACATTTTACACATTTTTTTCCCTATGCTTTCAGCTGTAGTCCTACTGTATCCGGGCTTTTATTGGCTTTTGTTTTCCCTAAAGGCGCAATAATTTCTGACAGCAAGAAAACAGTTGCAAGTGTTTGCATGGTAAGTTTCTACACTCAAAATCGTTGTTTTTGCTTTTGGTCTCTCTGGACAGATTTGAAACTGCTGTAAAACAAGTCAATTAGTAGAGAGGAACTCTGTAGAAGTCAGCAGGAACTGAGCATGTGCAGAAGGGTGAGGGCAAAATTAATCCCTGTTCACAAACCAGGAATAAACTGAAGAACAGGAAATAAAGGTAGAAGTGGTCTGAATGCAAACTGGTTGAAGGGAAATATTTGGGGTCTGTCTAAGATTAAGCAAACCATTAACTGGAGAGGAGACATTTGTGTTACCTCTTTACTTCCACATTTCTCGATGTACATCGTGCCCTGAATACTAGTATTGATATAGGAATTTGATTTGTATGTGATTTAGGTTATGGGAACACTTCTCTTCCCTCTCTCCATCTGAAAAGAGAAATCCCACAGTGGGTATTTCTGGATGTTCCTGGGATGCTCCTGATGACACGCTGACTGCAGATATGCTTTCATAGGAGAAGCTGGCTGTCTTGTAGCTGTGTACTGAGCTGGAATTCAAGAGACTTGATTTGCATTTTCAGTTCCAGCTCTGACCAGTTCCTCCTATAGCTATACACAAATGACTCAGTCTTTTCACACCCCTTTTCCCATCCTGTGAGATAAGGGAGAGTTGGTCTACCTTGCCTCTGCTCTGCTCTTTTGAACTGATGCCCTGTTGTGCTGTGGACTAACCCATGCTACAAAGGTTGGGCTGGTGTTTTTGTGTCAGCAAAACTCCTCTACACCATCAATCCTTTTGAGGAAACTTTACATCATCAGTGTGTTGTCTTGCTGGCAGTAGCATCTAGATTTAAACTCCTCTAACTAAAAAAGGAGAACATGGTGAAAAAAAAACTTTGTTTTTTTTTCCCCATAAGATAAACAGAGGTTGGCTTATTAAGGGGGTTAAGGATGGGGAATTCTGGTAGGTGAGAAATGCCCAGTGATATCTTGAAATTCTTCATGTGCAAGCAAAGACCATTTATTCCCATCATAAAAGGGTTAGGCTTTGAAGGTACCTTAAATATCATCTAGTTCCAAACCCCCCTGCCATGGGCAGAGATGTTCAGGTTGCTCAGGGCTCCTTCCAATCTGACCTTGAACACTTTCAGGGAAGGGGTATCTACAACTTCTCTGAGCAGCCTGTGCCAGTGCCTTACCACCCTCACAGTGAAAAACTTATTCCTAGCATCTAATCTAAATCTCTGCTTGTCCTGTCACTGTCTTCCCCTGTAAAATGTCACTCTCCCTCTTTTTTATATGGCCCCTTTAAGTACTGAAAGACCACAGTGAGGTCTCCTCTGAGTCTTCTCCAGGCTGAACAAGGCCAACTCTCTCAGTGTGTTGTCATAGGAGAGGTGCTGGGCACAGCACTCCAGGTGGGGTCTCACCAGAGCAGGGTAGAGAGGCAGAATTCCCTCCCTTGACCTGCTGTCCATGCTGCTTTTGATGCAGCCCAGGCTTTCTGGACTGCAAGCATGCATTGCTAAGACATAAATTATATCTTCATCTATGATGATGGTTTTTTAAGGGTTTGCCAGCAGTTGATATTTGCACTGTGGAAGAGGCAGGCCCCGTGTGTTCTGGCTGTAATGACCATCTCTGAGGTGGCTGGAGTAGGCACGTGCTGTGGCTGAAATGCATCACTGACAATGTCTGGGGTATACCTGACTCCAGTGGGCACATTTTGGGTGGTGAAGCCAGCAAGTGAATTCAATGTCATGAGCCTGCCAGTGGCTACGTGACTCAGTTTTATGCAGGTCCCAGGTTCCACAGGTTCTGTTAGATTTATTCTCACATGTAAAGTTAAACATGGGCTTTGTGTGTTTGAAGAATTACTGCCTCAGACAGATATGCTGATGTGGAAACAGCTGATAACATTCTTCAGGGACACTTGCTTGAGTTTGAGAAGCACGTGGCCTGGACTGAGCTCTAATGCAGATGGCTTTGTTACTAGCTGACTTGGTAAGCAAAAGCAGGAAGTTGTGTTTGTTTGCTATTTAGCAAATACCTTTTGACTGAATCCCATGTATTCATAGATTCCTGTTTGTTGCTTTTCTGTCCGTTGCAAAGGGAGCAAGGATTTCTAGGGTTTGAAAATCTTGTAATGTACAGAAGCTGGATGTATGTTGATGCAGTGAAATATATTAGTGAATTAACAGCTGTTGCAGAAGTGGGTTCCCAGTGCTGATGATCCATCCTCTTAGGGAATATCTGAAAGGGCCTAAAAATAAAATATAAACAGAAAATGCTGGTGAGTTGGGGGGGTTTGGTTGCCTTTTTTTTTTTTCCTGCAGGTTTTGGCAATATTAGTGAGCAGTTCTTTCTGGGTGGTATGTTCTGCACTTGGTCTTTGACCCCTCTGAAAGTGGAAACAGATGTAATGCAAACTATGGAGTAGGCAACCTGTCCCCTGGGAGCTGACTGAAAACAAACCCCTCTACTGCATGAGCTCTTAAGTTATTGCGTGTCTTGGGACAAATTTGTTTGCAGTAAATCAGTAAGATAACACCTGCAGAGGTTCCTTCTGGAGTTAAAATACATGCTCCAAAATTGTGATACACAGCTGACTCAGGCATTCACATTTACAGTTGCTTCTGAGCAAGATGCAGTGAATGCCATCCAGTGAACATAGAGCTGTGACACAGGATTTCATACAGAGGTTCATCTGCATAAAAGGTGTCTGGAGGAAGAAGAGAATTTGTAAATAAAATACGTGGACAAATTTATCAAATTTATTTCAGTATTTTTCTCTCCTCTCCAGGAATGTTACTG
This sequence comes from Dicrurus megarhynchus, assembly GCA_013399195.1. Classification (NCBI taxonomy): domain Eukaryota; kingdom Metazoa; phylum Chordata; class Aves; order Passeriformes; family Dicruridae; genus Dicrurus; species Dicrurus megarhynchus. Next base: position 185,528 of record VXAD01013799.1, on the reverse strand, counting down.
CTAGAGGGAAGGGCTTTAAAAAGCAAAGACTGAAATGGTGGGAATGCAGTTTAAATGGTGGGAATGCAGTTTGATTTTGTAGATGTTAATGTGCATCTGCATAGGTAGAGAGTTTTCTGTCTTGGCCTATAGGGGCTAGAGGGTTTGCTAAGCAAGATCCTCTTCAGATGGCTGTCAGAAAAAAAGACAAACAAACCCAAAACTAGCCCCAGAAACTCAGCACATGATCCTCACTGCAGTACAGTTTTTCTGCTCCTCTGTCTGCTTGGGCAGATTTACCTCATAAGGTAATTCCAGGCAACTGAAGTGAAAGTGCCCTTCTCCATCACATCCTGAGAAGATCCTGGTTCCAGACTGCCCAAAATAGAGAAGCAACCTGAAGAGAAGACTTCTTGTCCTCTGACCCATTGCTGTCACTTAAACTGGAGTTTTCTCTGATCCTTTTGGAAACTTTCAGATTTCTGGATGCTTTTGAGAAGCAACCACACTTCTCAGTAGTTGGTAGTTGTGATGCCAAACATGTGTTGTGTCACTCTGAGATTCCTGTCATTCTGTAGGGACAACTCTGCTGCTTATGGGGCAGTTCTTGGTTTACTGCAAACTGCAGCTTTTGAGGAAAGCAGCATTGGTGCCACTTCACCTTTGTGTTCTGAGGCAGTTTACTGGTGGGATTTAAGCCCTCTGCTTTGGTACAGTTGAAGAGGAGCAAGAGCAGCAGAGAGGGCAGGGGCAGGTTTATGGGTTTGAGGTCCCTACAACCAGCTGAATGGGACTTTCAGCCTTCAAGTTGGACTCGTTAGTCTGGCGTCTAGTTTTGAGGATCCTAAACTTTGTTTAAAGGATGAGGCTGAAGAAGTGTTGTACCTCGGTGTGGACTGCCTAGGTTCTCACTGTTCTGCATTTCTAGCCATTTCTCATTCCAGTCTTGCAGAGTCTCTGGCAGCAAACAATTTGAAACAAAAGCTGTTGTTTGATAGGCAAAAGTGCATGGTCATTCAAGTGTGAATTATTTCATTCTTGGCACGTCTCTTGTTTTGTATCTGATTTTGTTCAGTCACAGTCTGTTCCACCTGTTGATTCCTGACCTGTAGTGGTGTTCTGCTGTCTGATGATACTAGACAGGTTTGTGCTGGAGTACACTGGAGCTGAAGTCTTCAGAACACCAGTCAGAAGCAAGCAGTAAGAGTTACTGCTGGTAGTGTGGTTTTCACATGCTTGTCCTTTCCCTTGTTTTTGTTGTCCAAGCTTGGACAACCTCTCCCAGGCAAACCCTTGACCTGGATAATTAGTGTATGGTGAGCTCCTCTTTGAACCAGGGTGGATTGATCTTGTTGGTAGTTTGGCTTTTCTAGTTCACTGTTCCCCTCTTTACAGGATCGGAGCATCTTTGGCATAAAATCAGTAGCCAGGAGTTTCTAATAGGTTCACCCTTCCTGCTGCTTTAGGTCACAGCTTCTGGAGGAGTAAGAATAACCTCTTGGTTTTGTTACAAGTTCAGGTGTTACAATATGAGAGAGAGGTTTCAACTTTGGGGTTTTTCTGTGTTTGTTGCTGTACTGCTGAGCAAAAACTGAAGACTGAGATAAACATGGAGGCATCTGAGACGGCTTCCGAAAATATCTGTATTTGTTACCCCATCTGTCCAGTCAAATACAGAACACTTTTCACATTCCTGTCTTTGGTACAAGTTAAACTGATGTTTGTGGTAGTTGTAATCCCTCTTGGTGAGCTGCTCTGCTGACTTTCTGTGACATTCAGGTGACCCTCTGAAGTAGTTTTGGAGTTCTTGTTAGCCACATCAGCAGCAGACAGACAGATAGACCTTCTATATCAAGCTCAGAAAGGTTCAGAAGAACCTGCTGCTGCTGTGCTGTCCCTCTTCCATCAATGAGGGGCTCTTTGCTACTGGAATAGCTTTGAGGAACTCAAACCAAACTTACTTTACTTTGATTTAATAATCAGTTTTTGAGTATCAAGACTCAAAACTGTAATGAGTTCCTCTGAAATGGAAAGGAGGGAACCTAGAATGAGGTAGGAGAGCACAGCTGCTGCCCTGTTGGTGTGTAGGAGATGAGACCCAAGAGCTGGGCTGAAGCACTTCTGCAGCCCTGGACATCCATGGGAGTAAGGAGAGGGAAGGATGCTTTTCCTTGAGGTTCTGATAATGGATAGGTTTAAATTCAGGTTGGTGCATGACCTGAAGACTTGCTGGCTATGAAGAACCTGCCACAGAAAAGACCAGCAAGGATGAAGAGAGCTGCTACTGCATTTGATTCTTTCTTTGTTTGGATAAAAATAGATTTGGCTAAGATTTCCCACCCACTCTGCCCTGTGATTTCCACACCTTTCAAACTGTCAAAATCACAAAGCAGGGAGGCATGTGCCAACAAACTTTATTTGGTATCGTTATAAATGTGTTCCTGGCTTGGAGACTTTAGGAAGGATCTCTTCTTTGTGCTAACATATGTATGGTGGAAACCTCCCCAGTGTCATATTGCATTGAGATAAGCTGGAGTGTCTTTTTGCTGCATCTCACCTGGGAGATCTTCCATATGAAACTACCTTTGTTTTTTAACCTGAGTCATTTGCTTAAATAGAGGAAACCTCTTATAATCTAGGAGCCTTCATGTTTTGTTTGTGAGGATAAATGGAGGTGGAGGAACACATCTTTGGAATTTTTTAAAAAATCTGTGTTTATTCTTGATATTTCAGGATATGCACAAAGATCTTACTTCCTTGAAGAAAGGAGAAATAGCCAAAAATGTTTTCCTCTCTTCCAGTTGTTTTAGGGCTGAGCAGACATTCCCTTTCAGTCGTTGCACTGGGATCGTGTTTTGGCTGTTTCCAGGCTCTCTGAACTTTTCCTGAGTTTCTGAGCTCCCACAGTATTGCCTGCTGCTTTTGTAACATAAGGTGCCATTTCTGTGGTGTGTAACCCTGCTGAAAACCATGCACAGGCTTAAATTCCTGAGCAAAGTTGCAGAACCTTGTGTTCTGGATAGAGATATGTCCCATGTTTCCATGGGCCTAAAATTAGTATTTCAGCTACATGAACCTATAGAGGAGCATAATGATTTCTCAGAAATATCTGGAGTGGAAGGTAGCATTTCAGTGAAACTTAACTTGATCTGAATTGCCAGGAATTTGCTGCCTGTGGTAAAATTCTGCAGGGCAGGAGGTGGGTGGGTGACCAGACTTTAACACACTGGCTCTTGCTCCAGAAGGAACACTTGGTTATTTGTACCTTCAGGCTGAAGTCGCTGCTTGTTAAGTCTCTCTAGGCTCCACACTTGTCAGTTTTGAATTCAATGGCACCTCAGGCACAGTTTATTCCTGTGCATGTGGAATGTGCTGGTTCTGGCTTCTAATGGCATCCCTCAGCAAGCATGAAGCACCTGTACTGCAGAGTACCTGCTTCTACAGGCACTTAGAGAAACCAAAATCAGGAGTTGGCCTGTTACCCCTCTTGATGAACTTTGGTCTGTGTTAGTTCAAGGGCTGCAGAGTTCTTGTGGGAGCCCACTGGGATGGTTCCTTTGAGGGTCCTGTTGAAAGCTGGTTAATTTGAAACACATGGTGTGAAATGCCCTGCATATGATCTCCAGTTCCCATGAGACAACAACATGTCTGAAAACTTCTATCTGCTTCGGGTGCAGACCAGACTGGGGAAGGTTGCAGCTGAGCCATAGTACATATTTTTACTGCTTAAAGGTATTTTTGTTGACAGATTTATTGTTCAGTCACAGCTTTATGCAGTTAGCCTTTGGCAGCTCGCTTTTCTGTGTATTAAAACTAGATTGTTTCAGATATTTCAAAACAAGGCACATTTTCATAAATCAAATAGCTGTCTGATCATTTTTCACAGGAAAATGTTTTGCTGAGTAGTACTTCTCAGCATCAGAACTGCAGCACATGGCACTAATATGGGTGAGAAAGGATGATGGATGGGTGGTGCTGGTTTGGGAGTTGTAGGCTTTAACATTTATTTCTTCAGAGGCAAAGTGTGATGGCCATGAAGCCTCAATAGTGGCAATGTGGACTGTTCTCAACTGTATAAGATGTCTGCCTTGTGCCCTGAGAGAGGAGGAACCAAGGAACAGAGAGATGGAGATGGGTAAAGCTGGTAATATTTGAAACAAAACTAACCAAAAAAAAAAAGCACCAATAAACCCCACTGCAGCTAAATGTGCCTGTTGTGGTTTAACTTGAGCTGGCAACTCAGCCCTGCAGAGCTGCTCACTCAGTCCCTGAGTGGAATTCCACTACACCTGGTGGAATGGGGGAGATGAAGTGAGAAAACTTTTGGGTCGAGATAGAGTTTAGTAGGAAAACAAAAGCCATGTGTTCAAGGAAAGCAAACTGAGGAATTTCTTCACCACTTCTCACGGGCAGGCAGGTGTTCAGCCATTCCCAGGAAAGCAGGGCTGTGTCACATGTAACGGTGACTTGGGCCGTCACTCCAGACATCCCACCCTTCCTTCTTCCCCTAGCTTTACATGCTGAGCACAGTGCCATATGGGAAGGAATATCCCTTGGGGTCAACTGGCCTGGCTGTGTCCCCTCTGACTTCATGTGTACCCCCAGCCTTGTTGCTGGTGGGGTGGGGTGAGAAGCAGGAATTTTTAAAATCTTTTTTTGTGGACACGTATTGGCAGAAACATCAGGAAAGGCAGCAGCAGACCAAACCTGTGACCATCCAATACCCTGTTCTGCCTGCTGCAGTGAGGAGTGTGCTGCTAATGTGCAGCAATGTGCCAGCTCTTCTCTGCCATGTGGCCAGCTGTGTTAGACTCTGAAGAATTGTGTGGTAGGAGAAGGAATGTAAGTGATGTACTTCTGGACCTGAGCTGGCAGTATTTTTTCTCTGAATTGCATTTCAGAGCATGTGTAACTTGCATCCTACTGTTGCAGCAGATCAGCCTCTAATGCTCTGCTGCCCTCATGTCAGCCCCAGGTGTTTGTCAGACCCAGCTGGTTGGTCAATATTCCAGCCTGGCTGATGTATCCATAAGACTCTTGATTTCTAGGCACGTTTTCCTTCAAATCTCCTTCTGAAAGTATGGAACTGTTCAGGTTTCACCTCAGTCATTTTTCTACAAGGAGCATTTTGTTGGAATTGGTGGGCGCACGGAGACCCAGTATTGGGGCAACAAATGGACCTTTGGCTGTTGTATCCTGGTTTTCTGAGGCAGTGGGAATGCTTCATACTGTGCAGACACCTTGGGAATCAAGGAACTGTGTCCAGACCAGGGACTTAATACATTTCCTCTGTAATCTGTAGTGCTTTTCTGCTTTACAATCTGTTCATTCTTCATTGTTGATACGTTGATGTTCTACGTCATGCGTAGAAACAGCTTAGCAACTTGTCAACAACTTTCTTGGGGAGCCAAAGGAATTAATGGCTCTAAAGCTGCTGTTCAGAGAATCATATAACTTCATCTGGTTGACATTGGGCCAGCCTCATGTGCCTTGGTGTTGCCCCTTCTGTCTCCAAACCTATCTACATGTGCATCTTCGGTCTTGGAGAGAAGCTTGGGAAGTAAAATGCATCTGAGGATTGCAATGCAGATTCCCTGTCTCCTGTATTTTTGCCTCAGTTTACAGAATGAGATGTGCTTGTCGTGCCTTAGCAAAATCTGGTTTAATTCTGTTTTTCTCAAGAGAGAAGTGTTGCACTTGTTTAGAGAGCTGACAACATGTCAAGTGTTTAGCAGCAAATGCAAGTGGGAAACAGGCCTTATGCCTTCTCAGTTTGATGGGAAAGTAGCATTGTTGTCTGCAAGAGGTATTCCACCCTTGTTTTCCCTGCTTTGTTGTTATTTTGAAGATAAAACTTTTCTTTGCAACTCTGACCTTATTTCATACCTAGTCCATGCACACTTGTGAGTATGAATTTTGAGGCAGTGTCTACTGGCTCTTCAATGACAGCTCAAAGGAGCATGTGCTGTCCTAAATGGTTTGCTTTGCACTCTTTGTACCTGTGATCTCTTAACACCCACATTCCCTCTTTTCATGTTTTTTTGGTCTAGTTCTGTATCTTTTCACCCTGGTGCAGTCACTGCATGCACCTTGCAGCTGCTTAGCCAGGAACAACTGAGGCTGCTGCGCGGGGGGGCATGGAGGCAAGGGGTTTATATTCCAAGGGCCTCTGTCTAGTCTTGCAACATCATCCCAATCATTGTTCTTTGAAATAATGAATTTTTTTTATTTGTATAAATTCCTTGGCTTAAGCACTGTGAGATCAGCAAGAAGCAAGGAACTCTTCTGAAACCCAGCAGGCAGTGCCCTCTGGATATGAGTGTACATTGCAAAGTCATCAGTCATTCAGTTGTTGACTCAAAGTTATTCTGGTTTGCCAGCATGCTTGTTCCCTGCTGAGTTACAGCCACAGATAACAAAAGCGAACTTTGTATTTTTCAGAGTGTAGTCTTTTCCCAGATTTTATTTGTTGCTGTCTTTTGTGGTTTGGTTTGGCTTTGAATTTCCTTGGGGATGCTCTGTAAGTGGAGACAGTAGTGCTTGAAGAATGAATTTTGCCCCAATTTCTCAAAATTGCTTCTGATGGGAACAGTAGCATTCATCTCTTCGACGATGTTGCCCAGACAGGAATCAACACGGTTTGGAGAAGACAGTTTAGTTAGTGCTGTTCTGGGATGTAGGTGGGGGGGTGGGTGCTCAGAGGGGTCTCTGAGTCCAAATGGAGCAGTGTGGGACGGGCTATAGAAGTGTGTCAGGAAGTCAGAAATGCAGCTTCTTGCTTGTGGTTATAAAGGGCAGTTGTTAAGTTGGGGAAAGTGATCTGCAAGTAATTGTAACTCCTGTTCTGGGGGAGTGGGATTGGCTAAGGTGGAAGAGTCCAAAAAACCGCACCTCTAGCTGGAGTTTCTGATATTTAATAAAGCATCCCAAGCCTCATCTCTTCTGCATTAAGGTATGACAGCAACTGCTTATCCTCTCACTGGTCTTGGAAAGGAGCTGTTTGCTTGTCTGATATACTCATAGTCTGTGCATTGTGTTTGCCTGCTTCACACACTCACTCTGCACTCTGCAAAGGGATTTTCATAATCGGCCAAAGAACCCTGAAAAGTGTTTTGAGATTGTAATTTTGAATTGAGTGCCTTAGGGAGGTATGGCCAGTTGGGGCCTGAGGAGACCATGTTTAGTGAGAGGGAAAGGGGGGACAAATCTCTTGTGCATGTGCATCCTCCTAAACCAGTGCTGGCCTAATTCAGAGAGGCTGCCAGGTACTTTGGGAGAGGTGAGAGTCGTTTTCTGGGGTTTTATTTTCCTCTGCAGTTGTTGCACTCAAGTGGAACCAAAGTCAGCCGTGATGGGAAGGACTTCCAGTGAATTGATGTGGTTGGGGATACAAAACATCTCTTTGCATAGGGTATGCATGTTAATGCAGCAGCTTCTAGGTACTGGTGTGACCATTTGATCTTGCAAATTTATGTAGTTCTTGCGTTGGTTGAGATTAATATTAATATTTTATTTGTCCTAAAACACTGAGATTTTAACCATATTTATTTTTAGCTATAATGCTGTTATATCTGCAGTTTCAAAATGCAATGGGAGATGTTTATTCTTTGAGGGTGGTTATTGTAATTGCAAAATTGTTACTAAAGGTTAGGAAAAAACCTTCTATAATGAATGCTTGGTGTTTTTATTCGTTGCTGTTATTCCTTACTAGTTTATTTAAAACAGTATATGCATACATTGTTGTGTGGGTAATTCATTCCCAGGGTCACTTCTTAGGTTGTAAAATAATGCTTCTGATAAACCCTGGACCTTGAAAAGGGACAGCAGATATAAGCTGCACTCTTTAAAATGTGAAATACATTAATGATGATTTTTCCCCTTTTCTTTTGTGGGTTAAGTAATGGTTTCTGAATCTCTGCCTATGACCTGTGAACTTTACAATAAAATGCACGTACTTTGGCACCATGTGGTGGGAGTGCAGGTTGCCAAACAGTGCTCTGAGGTGTGGTACCTGTAGTGTCTTTGAGGGAACCCAATTTGCTTGCTTTAAGTTGAAGGATGTGGGGTTTAAAGGAAGTCCTTGCTGTCTGCTCTAGGAAGGTCTCTTGTGGGCAGAGTATTTAATGTTTTCCCTTGCTTTCCCCCTTGCTCCCAGTCTTACCAACTGCAGCTTTCAGTGGTTTATCCACAACATATGTGAAGAGTGACAGTAAGAGTGTGATAAGGGCTGAGACAAATTTGTAGAAGTGCCTTGCAATCTGGGACAATGGGAAAGGTATTGGAAGTTGGCTTGGCTGAACAACACAAATTAATATTGTCAATTCCCTGAGGAGAACGTGGGGGTGCTTTCCTGAGCAGCCGATGCTGGTGTAGCCTGTTGCAAAGGCTGTGCTGGTATAGCACAGGTCATCTCCTCTCCTGTCCTGATTCTTTCAGCTTTGCTAAGGTGCACTTGGAAGAAGATGAAGTGATAAAGAAAGAGCAAAGTCAGTCTGTGCTGCGCATGCATAGTGTGAAATGGGAGAGAGGCCCCAGCAGAGCTGGTGCTGGCTGGACACCGAGCATAGTCACTGGTACGTAGGACTAGATGGGGCTGCTGAGTGTTGTCAGGTCAGATTTAGAAATATTTCCAGCTGCCAGGTGAGATGACACAGGCTTGAACTTCAGGCTGCACTGAGAAACCTGCTCGCACAAAATGAGCGTGATGCTGTGCACACTTGCTCCAGGGAGAAAGCTGCAGGGGGGTGCATGAGCTGAGGTCAGCAGTGCAAGGGCCCTACAGTCATTTTGGGCTTCCCATCTGTCTGGGAGAGCAGAAGATGCTCCATCTATTTTCAACAGGAAAAATAACTCTTTTTACTAGAATAAATAGGCAGGAAGGAGACTCTGAGTTCCTCAGGGAACTTGAAGATGACTAGGAAGACTGAATTTGAGGTACTGCATTTTAGTATCAAGTTTTGTCCCCATCTTTGGCTCTTTGACAGTCCGGTGTGGACCTGTATATTGTATGTCCTCTGAAAAGCCTGGGGTAGCTGTTTATATATCACCCTTTCTCAGATAAGGTGGTTTTGAAGCTAAAACGCTGTTGCCCTGTTTGGGGCTTTAGGATATAGCAGAAGGAAAAATTGGAAACAAAAGTTTAATGGTACAAAGCATCAAAATACTGCAATCTGAGTTAAAGCTAACAAACATTTTTTGGGGCTTTTTTGGAGGAGAAACAGCTCTTATATTCTTAAATTCCACAAGCATGGTTGAAACTGGAGTTGAGAGCTCAGGCTGAGACTTCTTGCATGGATGGCTCAATCAGGGTCTTACGCACATTACTGAGGACTGTTAGATGTTCTTCACTGCGGTATTTATACCATTCACACATGCTGCTCATTCTGTGTTGTGAACTGCCTTTGCAGTCATCACATCCATCTCGGAGATGTCACACAAAGCTGAATCTCAACACTCTTTGAAGGCTGTCACATTTCTCTTCATAACTTAAGGATGGTGACTAAAGCTTGCCTCAGTGATGAGGAAGAGGACTGCCCTTAAAAATTACTTAGGGAAGAGGCTTACAATAGGTCTGGTTCAGACTGAACTGTTTGGAAACTCATACAAAGCTCTAAAAACTTCAGAACCAAGAGGGTAAATCCAGATAGAAGCTACTAATCTGCTCTGATGTCAGTGGGAGCTGTTTCAGTGTCTTCGTTGATGAAAGCTGCTCCATTGGGTCAGAGTCACATGTGTGCATTAATAATGAAGGAAAGACATTATCTATCATTTTATGTGGGGAAATGAAGGGTTACTGTGGGTGTGAATCTTCTTCACTAACAGCTGTGTCTGTGTAATGTCTTGGAAGCCCTGAAATAGTGGGTTTTGCTTGTTTTTAATCAAAGTTTCTTTTAGCTTTTTGTAATGAGCAGGAAAATCAAAGCAGAAATCAACCTTGCTTACTTGGTTTTGACTGCCTTGGTGTAAAGGCAGGGCCAGGACTATAGTTCCCCTTATTATCAATGTGCTCAAACTGGTGAAAATCCTTCTGCTGAGCCTGGGAACAACATTAGGGGTCCCAGAATGAGTCCAAAGGCATTATATCTGTGCTGCCACATGCTTCTGGGCTTTGAGATTGACTTTGTACACATGGCTTTTGACTTAAGCTGTTCTCCATTGGGACCTGAGGGAAGGAGAGTGAAGTACCTTTTCCAAAGAAAGGGCTTCTCTGGGAAGTTGGGAATGGTTTTTACTCCTCCTGCCTCTGAACTCTTGCTTGTGATGTGTAATGATGCTTGCCTGCTTTTGTACAGGTTTTTTTTCCATTCCTGCTCATTGGGATGTAAATTGTTCTTTTTATTTTTTTTTTAATAGGTATATTGCAGTGGATCCGAAGTTGATATAAGAGAGAATTTCTTCTGGGAAGAGAAGCTTCCCTGTAAGGCCAGCCCTGAAGATGTGGACTGCCATTGTGTTCTTCCTGCTGATTTCCATCTGTATGTGTGAACACCGGTTTTCTGTCCTGAAAGGGAGAGGAGTCCATGTAGTGCAAATAAACAGGCTTACAAGTGAAGAGCAATGCAGGCAGGCTTGTCAGAGCCCAGGTGCTTCAGGTGAGGTTCTTGTCCCTTGGATGGAATTCCAGCTGCCTTTTCTGCCCCTTGAAGGTCTCTGCTCCTCCTTTGATGACTTTCTTTTTTAATTCCAGTTGTTTACAGGCATTTACAGTTATGGCTTCTCCGTGCAATGCTGTGGTGCTAAATAACTTCTGATAGCTTTGGTTAAATTGAATGCAGGACAACTGTTTCCCAGGGCCCTTCTAGCTTCCATAAGAGACAGCATGTGCTGTTGGTGTGTACTGATAGCGTGCAAACAGTGTTAGGTCACTTGAATTGAAGAATGATTATTCCCTGCTTCCAGATGTTTGCAAGTGAGCAGTGCTGCTGTAGACAGCTGCACCAGAACGAGTAATCTTTGCTCCCTGGTATTTTTGTGTGTTTCCTGCCTTAGAAGAAACCACTTTGTCCTGCAACCAAGCACAGGGTTAAATCTGTTGAGATGAAAGCCTCTTCACTACCTCTGAGATGTCTTTATAAAGCATAAAACTTCTAAAAGAGTCTTTGAGTTGTCTTTATGAAGGTTCCAATTCTGTCCAGCCAGATGAGAAAGCTTGTAGCACCTACAAGAAGCTGGTGATGCTGTGGTGAAGATGAGACCTTGACTCAGGTGGATGAATATCTGACTTTCAGATGGTTAGGAACGTAATAAAGATGCTGGTTTTAATGGCCAGTGGTTTCAAACCTTTAGTTTAAACATGAGACATTTTTTCATAGTGGAAAAAAAGTACCTTTATAAATAGTTTTATTTAGGAGGTAAAATAAGAGTGAGCCTGTCTCGCAGGCACCAGAGCAGCGAGAACTCCAGGCTGTGTTTTTCAAGGTGGTAAACTCCAGAAGCTGACATGTTCACACTGACTGTGCCAACACTTAGGGTCTGTAGCACTTCGTGCTTGTCTTTTCCACCTGAGAGTCTTTAAGCACTGTGCACATGTCATCTTAGCCTTCTTGCATCTCAGTAAGGGTAGAAAAGGTGTCATCAGCTGCCTTTTCCACAAGAGAAACATAAAGAATTTAGTTAGTCTGCGATCAGGGCTGCAACATGATTAGGCTGCATGGCTGCTCCTGTTGCTAACTTTAACCACTTTTTTATGCCCTTCACTTTGTTCTCTCCTGACATGTTTGTACAAAACAAGTCCAGTTGAGTGCTAGCTTTCTTGAGCAGAGGGGGTCGAACCTCTAGAATTAGATGACCCATTCCATCTTCAGAAAACCATGCAAAACTAAACCCAAAAGCATAAACTTTTCCAGGTTTTACATTCTGTACTAAACCTACTGAAGCAATTTCATTTCTGTTACTTGATGGCCAGTCTGTTGCACTACCTGATGTCAAGGGAGGTGGAAAAGACAGAAACTCTTGATATAAACATATAGCCATGTGCAGAGAGATTATCTGGGAAGAAGGACCTGAAACATCTTTTTTTATTATAGCTTTAGGTTTTAAGATCAGCTTTACTGATTTCATTCTCCATTCCCATCTTTCCCAATAATATTTATTTTTTTGCTTTCTGTCATCGCAGGCGTAAGGCCTGAGGCTTAGATGTCAGAATAGTAACACATGTGTAACTGTCAATAAAGAAGCAGTGGTTGTTATTTTTTAAGGTATTATAGTGTGAAATTGCAGGCCAAGGTTGCATGGGGAGATGTCTTCATAGCTACATTGCTTGGAGAAGTGGAAAAATGTTATTTCTAGCTGGTTAGGCACTTTTCTGTAGATATAGTTTGTACCTTTGCTGACAGTTATTTAGAGAAGTCATGCAGCTGCCACAGGAAGGGGTCTTTTGAAGTACTCTGGTCCAAACCAAACTTTCACCTGTCTGTCTTGATGTGACAGAGAGAGTACCACCTCTCTGGCCCCCAGTCCAGTGTCTGAGTGCCCTTGTGGTGGAAGCTAGCTTTTTCCCTTGACGTTGAGTTGGGATTTCCTATGAATGATCTGCTTCAGCCCTTCAGACATGTAGTAGTCTCCCTTGACTCACTCCAGTATTTCATTACCACCCTCATATGCAAGGGACCCCAAAACTTGGTACACTGTTTAAAATGTTTCCTCAGCATTGGTTGGAGGAGGTTCATTCCTTCCCTAGAAGCTTGATTTTGTGTATGTGGAAGTGTCCAGAAAGAAGTTAGTGAGTTCAAAGGGATGCTCAAAGGAGCTTAAAGGAGAGTTCTTCCTGTGATGAACTTTATTTAGCTTGCGTTGGGATTTTTTTACTAAAAGATAATTTCTGTGATGGCTCCCATGGCTAATGGTATTGTTGCTCAACGAATTGCAAGTAAATTTCTGTGCAATTGCAAGCACTGAGATGGGACCTGTCTCCCCTGGGTGATGAGATGGATGTCTTCTCAGTTTTGACTGGCTTCTTTTTTTCCTCATTAAGACATCTAGATGAATTTACATGGGTCCTTACTGTAGTGCACTTTATTTGTCCCTGTCTGGGTGAGTGAAATGCTGTTGTCAGGAGATGCTGGTACCAGAAGACAAGCAATTGGGTAGGCTGCATTGGCTGTATTGGTTTCATTGGCTTTCTTTGGTTATTTTCACTAAGGCTGAGTCAGGATCCTTTAAGGCCAGACCTTCTAGATATTGTATGGTTTGGGGTTGTTTNTTTTTTTTTTTTTTTTTTGGTTGTGGTGGTCTTTTTTTCTTTTTTCCTTCTTTTTTTCAATTCTTTAATTAGAGCCATGAAGCAGCGTGTTTGGTATCCTGTGTGCAGCAATCCATTTTCTCTGCTGTTTTCAGGGAGCCATCACTGTAACTGGTCTGTGCCCTACCAGAATCACTGCCTCCTCCTGCAGTGTCACCAGCTGAGTGTGTGCCAGAATGCTGGAGAACAAGACATCAGAGATCTGCTTGCAGGTAAAGCCATGTTTCAGGCTTCTGGGAAATCCAGGATCCTGGTTCTTTTGCTTTAAATGCCTATGTTTAACCCTTGATAGGCTTTCAGCTGAGGAGGATGGGTTGTGAAATGCCTGCAGGGTGATTCTGTAGGTACAGTTCACTGGAATAACTTTCGCTTTGTCCTAGGGACTCTGGCACTTGCATGAGTGCATGATGTGTCTTTGAATAGCTTTTGTAACACTTACTGAGTAACAGTTTGTCTCCATGTTGAAGACATCATTCATTCAAGCCATTTGCACACCACACGCTGTCCTAGCGAAAATAAAGGCATAACAGATGTATTTATATTTTTTTCCAGAGAAAGGAGAATGTCCTGGCATTGTTTTTCTCTCAGATTGCCAGGATTTTGTTCCAGAGTCAACAGACTGCTTCTTTAATCAGAGCAGCAATTGCTCATGGTGACTTTCCAGTGCCAGGGTATTCAGTTTTAATAAAGTCACACAATAACAAAATGGAGCCTATTTATAATTGGGAAATCAATCTTTTAAAGTTTGTTTCAAGAGTTCACTGTACCCAAGTTTAAAAGTAGAATTTGTTCATGGTTCTTTTGGTTTGGCAAAGGTTTCTCTGCAATGTAACAACAGGACTTGTGATAAGCAGATGGGATTTATGTCACTATAGATCTAGGTCACTAGTTGTGAAGGAAATTATCCTGATGTATGAAGGTGTAAGTAGAAATTTCTGCTCAGCTTTGACAAGTGAAAATTATGAATCTAAGCACAAAGGCTTTGTCGATGATGTGTAACTTTGAAAGCAGGAGTCTTCTTCTCAGGAACTGACATTTGTAAGACTGCTGTTGATAATGTGCTTCTGCATTGTAGCTCTTTACTCCATTACTCCCCTTTTGTGCAATTAACTCCCTGCTTGGGCAAATACTAGAGGTCTGTGGCAGAAAAAACCAAACCAAAAAAACCTCAAAGGGATTATGTGCAATAAAGGCATGGGGGTCTTGAGTTTTCATGTTCTTGCTAAATTCAGGGCTGATTTACTCCACTTGTACTGTGTGTACTGCAGAATATGTGTTCTGGTTTGCATGCTGGGGGGTTGAGGTTAGATTTGAGCTTGAGAGTTTTTTATTCTTACAAAAGTCATTTGTTTTGTCTTTTGGAAGAAATTGTCGGTGGCAAATGGGAAACAGCCCTGTTTCAGCACCAGAGCCATCCACAGAAAATGGAGAGGATGCTGAATGCATGGACTGACCGACACAGTGTGGAAAACACATTTTCCTCAACTGCTCAGACTCACAGGATTCATTTGAGGCATTTGCTTGAGGTTGAGAAGGAAAATGTCACAACAGATACCACAGAACCAATTGCAAGCAATGCCAGCACCACTGCCCCTGCCATAACAACAAACATTACAAATGCATCTTTCTCTGCCGCTTACGAAACAACTGCCAAAGCCTTGAACACCCCTGGAGGTTCTCATACCTCTACTAAAACCACGTCATCCTCTGCCTCTTCTACCCTTCATGGTAACAGCTCTGCTCCCACTTCCAGCCATGTCACCCAGATGGTGACCACCAGCCAAAAATCAGGACATAGTAGCTCTGTCCCAGTGCTGTCCCCCACTTCTGCTCCACTCAGTGTTACTTCTGAAGCAGGTACCCGGGCACAGCAGCCTAGGCCGGGTACCACCAGCACCAGTGCTCCTCACCCTGACAGCCCCACCTCTGCTGGAGCTGACCTGAAGACACTGACCACAACACTGACCACCCCCATCCCGCAGGATGCAGGAACATCTTCCACCGCTTCCACGCGTGCCACGGCACCCATCCCCACGGAGAGTTCTCACTCTGCAAATCCAGTGCATGCCAGCACACTGCCAGACCTAAATCCAGAAACAAATACAGCCACAGCATCCTTGAGTGAATCAACTTCTCCTCTGGGCTCTACAAGAGATGCCGTGGTTTTAACTACAGCGTCTACAGTAGCAACTACGACTGAATATGGGATAAAATCAACATCTGATGTCTTTTCAACAACCATGGCTCCAACAGATGCAGCCAAAACAACAGCTTCAGGCCTCACAGAAACTCAGGACACAGACAATGACTATCTTCTCATTGCTGCTGAGCCCCTGACTCAGTACTTAGTGGATAAAAGTTCACTTCTTGCGGTGCTTTTAGTTGGTACGTTCTTTTTCGTAACTGTTATAGTTCTTTTCCTCACGCAGGCCTATGAAAGCTACAAGAAGAAAGATTACACACAAGTGGATTACCTGATCAATGGAATGTATGTGGACTCAGAGATGTGAAGAGGTGGGGATAAATAGTGGGCAAGAGAGGAAAGGAGATTGAAAGTCTGCCTGACTTGTTTTTCCTTTCTGTCTGCCTATAACGCAAACTGAAAGTGCTTCCAAATTTACTTCTAGTGCAATGGAGGAGAAATGCCATGTACTGTATTAAGAAAAAATAATAATTTTTTATTCAACTGTGCAACAGGTTGCTGTAAAACCATAAAAAAAGGAATCATTTTTAACATTTTCATAATGCACAGTAGCTTTGGCCATTATATTTCATTGCAAAACAAATCTTAACAAGGTGTAAGTTGCCATCCTCTGAAAATGCTGTAGCACTTTTCAGCTGTTTACAGTGCAGGTTGTGTGTCATTTGTTTCACGTGTGCTCCTCTGAAAACAGAGCAAAGGATACTGTCACCTTTTGTGAAGTGCTCCCAAATAGCCAGATGAGAAGTGTGGAGTACTGTTGCAACAGGGGACTTTTAATCCAGCGTGCGTCATATTTCAGTATGCTTCTTGCTTATGAAGAGGTCTGTTTACAAGGTATTGTAAACTCTGTTTACTGCTAACCCAAGGTATCTTCACCACAGAGTGGATTACTGTGCCTCTGCACTTAAATGATCTTATTTTTATATTCAGTTAATAAACGGGGCCCTGGAAGGGCAGATCTTCTTGTGTTTCTCATTTCATTCCTGTCCCTGCCAGTTCAGAAGCAAGCAAATGGGCTTTTGGGGCTTAAGTAAATTAGCTCCACTTCAGTATTCCAAGTGTGGGGGCTTTGAAGACCTCGCTGAAAGCATGGACACATCACAGAAGATACTGATCATCTTCCAGAGTGCTGCTTCTATAATTTAAGACCATTATGCTGCCAGTCTCCCAGGTATGCAGACCCACTTACTGCTTATTATCTTCATGCTTAGAGCATCAGCCTCTGTTTTGGTTTTTCTTCTGCGTTTAGGACCAGCACAGAGTTGTTAGTATTTTGGAAGCTTAATTGCACATGCAGTTGCAACTTGCCTCCCAAGATCCGCAGCTGAGAGAATGAGTAGAGAACACTTGATTTTTAGGCAAGTATTCTTCAGTGATTAATGCATCCTATTTGGATGACACGTACATACCAATAGCAAAGTGCTATTTTGAGGTGTGTTGGGGTTTTTTTAACCATATTGATAGCAGCTTGTCTCTCAGTTTGAATTAGTTGGCCCTTCTTTAATCCAGCTTGCATGTAATCTTGAGTGAGAGTGATAATAAGCAAACCTCAGAATTTGAGCTGCTGAGTTTCAGTTTGATTATTTATCCAAAAATCTTGGGCTGTTTCGATTTTGGAGGGAGCCTTTACCCTGGAAGAGGCTACTTTGTAGACGACTTCATCATCAGCTGAGAGTGCTGTGAAAACAGCTGCAGAGAGCACAAGCAGCAGCACAGCCAAGGGGTTGTTTGAACAAAATAGGCTGGAGAGATTTTTCTGAATCTTACCCAACACAAATTTTGAGGGCAAAACTTCAGCAAGTAGAGTGTGTTGAGGAAAGAGATGGTAACTTGGTTTTCAGCATCAGGGTGCATTCAGCAGTACTTTTGCATGGACCTTATCTGCTTGCCAGCAGGCAATAGGTTAGAGCATCTGTCAGGGTAAAGGGAGAGTGTGGTTTGGGGAGTCTACCTCCTTGGAAAGTTTGAAGTATAAGCCACAAAATTTACACCATGTTTCCCAGGGAGGGAGGGGAAAAAAGTTTTGAGGGTCTCAGTTTTATTCTATTTTAAGATTACTATTAACTGGTTTGCCCTGAGCAGAAGGGAACTGAATCTTGATTTCTCCATCTTCCAGGAGCCACCCATGTAGAGCATCTGTGCAAACAAGGTGCTGGGAACATCCCCCAGCACAGCTGGGGACTTGCACCCTGTTGGGATGCTTGGGACTGTGTTGAGCTGTTAGCAGATGTCTGGCAGATGCTGCTCTACATCCACAAAGTCCAGAGATTTATCTGTACATAGGGATCTCCGGTTTCACCTTAATTGCAGGTGAGTCACTAACCACAGCCCTAAGCATGTGGTCTTGAGCTCTGCTCCAGATACTGAGATAAGAGCTGTCTGCTGGCTCCCTGCCATCTCCCAAGTAGGGAGATGAGCTTTACCTCAGACTCAGCTCACTTCTTTTCCTCCTCGTTTCGGCAGCTTGGATAAATGTGTTTTGATAGGATGAATCCAGGCAATAGTGCTCTTCCTTTTAACTTATCCCTGTCTATGTAGTGAATTTCTGCCTTTAGGAAGTGCCTTCCTACATAAAGGGTCAGTGCTGCAGCTGTTCTGCTGGTTCTCTGCAGTAGTTTTTTTTTCTAAGTGGCCCGAGCCATTTCCACAAACACAAACTATGATCATCAGACTTGTAATTGCTTATCCTGGAAATGGGGAAATTTCTGATTAACTTTGCACTCACGGTGGCCTTTTATCTTGTGGTCTCTGTGAATTTGTTCGTGGAGCTGAAGTTGGACACCAGATTCTGTCGAGTGGAAATTTGTGAAGTTGCATTGATCTTTATTTTCCTCTTTGAAGAGATATTTGACTCCTGTGCTGATTTCTTGGAGAGATTAGGAAGGGAAGGGAGGGGAAAGTGACATTAATTAAAAGAAACTCTTGAGTTTTCTGTTCTAGAAACTTGAAGATTGGTATATTAAAAACAAATAAAACCCTTCAGGGATAATTTACATGGGTATGATATAATTGTAGGAGTTGGAATTGGGTTACAACTCTATTTACAAGAGTCTTGGGGAGTTTCTCATGGACGTAGTGAGAATATTACAACTACATCATGGCTAAATGAAACCACCACTATAAAAATCTTTGTGGCTTTTTAGCAGGTCCCTACAGGAAGGTGAGTACTCATCAGAATCTTGATGCAGTTCCCACAGGCCTGGTACGTTTACATCCAGGTCTCCTCATCAGATACTGGCACAGCCTGTCTTTGTTGTTCTTATTTGAGTTACTGCACTTCCAGGCGTGAATTACTTTCTCAACAAAACTGAGCCTTTTAGTGTAAGGCTGAGCACCAGAATGAGTCTTACCTCTGCATTTCTGTATACAAGGTGGAGATCTTTGTTTGCCACAGAATGGTAGGATGGTTTGGGTCAGAAGGAAACTTTAAAGGTTTTCTAGTTTTAACCCCCCTGCCATGGCAGGGTCATCTTAAACTAGACCAGGTTGCTCAGAGCCCTGTCTAACCTGACCATGAAGGTTTCCAGGGATGGGGCAACCACCACCTTTCTGAGCAACTGGTTCAAGTGTTTTACCACCCTTATAATGAAAAATTTCTTTTTTCTATCTAGTCTGGATCTACCATTTTTAGTTTAGAGCCATTACAGCTTGTCCTATCTCAATGGTGCTCAAATTGCAGTGCCAGCTGAAGTAGGTTTTTCTTTGCACCCCAATGGTCTCATAATAGCTCAATTTAGGCATTTAAAAACAAACAAACAAAAAACCCCAAAACATAAAAACCTGGGCTGGAGCCTTGGCTCTGAAAGTGTAGGTGTGTTTTCTGGCTTGTAACTCAGTTGTAAAGATTTTGCAACTTTGGTGTTTTGTGTCTAGCTGCTTGTAAGCCTTGAAGAAGGAGAGCAGTGGGACTGTGAAATGTGGGTTGCACGTGCAGTTTTCTAAAGGGCTCTTCTGTTGTGGTGACTTGATCTGCAGGTCTAAAGCAGTTAGGATTTCTTCCCTTCTGGCTCTTTGAGCTGGAGGTCAGCAGCAGCAAACATCCACTTGGTTGTTTCTACCCCCAACCCATTGTTTCTCTTTGGGCTAAAATCCTCCTCCTGGAATGGCTTTCCCTGTTTTGCTTTTGAGGCCGCAAATGGGGGCACATCCCCTGCGTTTGTTTCATGGTGTAGTGTTGAAATAGTTAACAGAATGTTAAGGGAGAAAATGCAACACCTTTGGAAGTTTGCTTGCAGAATTCACAATATAACAATAGATAGGGTCCTACCAAGTTATCTAGAAGACATCTGCCAAGAAAGTGCCAAGAACAACATTCTGCTGCTGTGAAGCATATCTGATGCATATTAGGATTCAACCTGTTGTATGGCCTAAAATAGGAACATCCTGGAATTAAATTTAGATTAGATTAATTCTACATGCCACCTCCCTTTTGTTTAATTACCTGTATTAGGAGGACATTGCTCTAGACAGAAGAGAAGAAAGGAACTAATGGAATATTAAAACATTTAAAGGAATAGTAGGAATTAAGAACTTTTCAATTGCAAATTTGAGTTTGCAATATGCCATGTGGTGTCCAGAGAATTAAAGAGCACATGCAGAACTCTTAAGCAGGACCTTTAAAGCAGCTAATGCATGTAGTTGGAAAATGCTCAGAAAGGTCTGGAAATGGAGGTATCATGGAGTCGGTTTCTCTGGATTTGTCTGGTGGCTGCTCTTTTTTGGCATCAAAAAAGGAAACCTGAGCCCTTAGCTGCTGAAGCATTTCTGAGGGCTTTTTCCACTGTGGGTTCTCT
Source organism: Dicrurus megarhynchus (assembly GCA_013399195.1). Taxonomy (NCBI): domain Eukaryota; kingdom Metazoa; phylum Chordata; class Aves; order Passeriformes; family Dicruridae; genus Dicrurus; species Dicrurus megarhynchus. The sequence continues at coordinate 165,313 of VXAD01013799.1, read as the reverse complement.
GGTATGCAGTAAAGGCAAGTGTCCTTATTTCAGCTGGGGGAGAGTTAATTTTCCTTTTAGTAACGGGTACAGTGCCGTGTTTTGGATTTAGTATGACAAAAACGTTGATGATACTCTGATGTTTTAGTTGTTGCAAGCCAGCGGCTGCGTGGTACTTAGTTGCCAGCTGGGGTTAAGTTGCGACAGCAAGTTCAGATTGCAACATCTCCCCGACCAGGGCAACTCCCGCTGCCTCCCTTCCATGGCCTCTAAGTCTCATGAAACTTAATTTCCTTTGTTGTGCTTGGCTGAAGTTGGCCCGTGGGTTCAAAAGCAAATGCTTTCATCTTGCACGAAGTATGGGCTCATAAGATTGTGCTTTTCTAGAAGAAGCCAGGCTGAAGAGCAGCAGAGCCTAGAGCTGTATTGATTCCTGTCTGCTGGAAGGACTAGGTGCTTCAGGGTTAGGGATTGCTTTGAGGTTTTGGGCTTGCTGGATAGCTGGCTATTGTTGGGAAAGCTGGTCTTTGCTCTACAGCGTTTGGGGTCAGTGTCCTCGTAGTTTCACGTCCTTGGATGTTGTCTTGCTGTGCTGCTGCTGGGCTGGGTGATGTATTTGGAGCAGCCCTGCCTTGGCTGAGAAATGCCAGCAGGTTGTGCTGCGGGGCTCCACAAGAGCTTGCCTGATCAGTCTCCCTCTGGCAGGGAAACCCCAAAGGATCTGGGAAAAAGTCTCCGCCTGATCTGGGGCTTCCTGGTTAGCCCTGGGTGATGTTCAACTTGTGCTTTGGCTGGAGTTATGTTTGTATTACAATATTTGAAGGAGAGGTCCTTTGCAAGCACGCAGAACTTGCCCAACATCCTGCTGGTCCAAATTAAAAGGACTAAAGCTGTTTGGACGGGATTGTACAATCCGTTTGAAAAAGCAAACAAATAACTTGTCTTCATGAAAAGTGGCTGAATTATTTTAACTCTTTCAAGGCGGGACAGGTGAAACCAATTACCCTGGTTCTGAGGGTCATGGACTTATGCAACTTGTTCCTGTTCTTTACTGCGTGCAGGTGATATAGCCAAAGCTTGCGGGTGTGAATACTGTTACATCTTTCACGTAACTCTTATAACATTGAGGAATGGAAAAGAAAGGAGGAAGGATTTGTTCAGCTGGAAAAAGCTCCCGTTTAGAAGTGACTACCATGGCTAATTAAAACAAAAACAACCAATCAAGATTTAACAACATTCTAAGGTCTAAATTAATCTCTGCTCTCAAATCTTGAGATTACAGCCACCGCTGCAGATTAAAAAGTGGGAATTTTCAAAAGTATCTATGTTGTGTTTTCTCACAAGTGCTGCACCCTCTATAGGCATTTTCCTGAGCAACTTGGCTCATCCTTGGTCACTGTAGTTAAGCTGAAGTTGATGCCATAATGATTTTTGCTTTTTCATATACTGCTCTCATATCCCCCTCCATATACACTTTTATGCAGCCTTTATGTATCCTTAGTGCTTTTAACCCACTTACTTGTAATTCCCTAAGTCTGATAACTCGCTAGACCCGAAGTTCTGTTAAGCCAAGAGACTAAACATCTTGGAAGCTTCGTAGTTAGGGGGTCAGCAAGCCCCAAACCAAGGTCCTCTCTAGAACATGTTCTGTAAACTAAGATAGACCCATACAAGGGGGGACATTCCTTACGAGGGGGCTTCTCCTGAGCCTCCCATTGGGAAATCTATGATAGATATGCTAATATGCAAGCTCTATAATTGTATAAGCAAACCATTGTGGGGGGTTTTTTCCGTGCATTCTCCGGTGTGCACTATCCAACGTGCATTCCGTGTATCGCTCCGGGGGGGCATTCCTGTGGGGTGCTCCTGCCTGGACCCAAGGATCCTTAAATAAATACCAAGATAAAATCCCTTTTCCCCCTCTAACCGTGTTTAGCTTTTATTGTAAGCCCAGGAAAAGGTATCAAAGTCAGCAGCTGACTAATGACCAATGTGGGCTGTACCATGGGGCAGAAGTTCCCCCCCCTTGGGAAACTGAAATCTTTTACTGCAGTAGAGGAGTGGGGACGTGCACAGTGGCTGCCAGCTGGTCCTTGTGGCATCAGGCAGTGACAAGAATATCCTTAGTCTGGTGTGGTACCCCGTGTGCTCCAGGTGATGCCAGCGAGCAGATGAGCCTGTAAAGTACCAGAAAAGAGAGTTTGCTCAGGGACGAAGCTTTGCTGATATTGGTGCACAGGGCAGGACTGTTAGGGAGCAGCTGAAATCCCTCCTGATTCTGCTTTCATCAGAACTAGGTGAAGCCTGTTATGTAGGTAGGTGCTAATACAGCTGTGCAAGGGACAGAGGGTAAATGGAAGCGACTTCTGGATGAACATGCTGTGTGCTTCTGACCAGCTCAGCTATGGGCACTTGTTGCTGGCAGAATACAGCTCTAAACTGATTCCTCCTGCATGCATCCTGGTGAGCATTCCCAACAGTGAGAGAGCAGCAGCAGCAGCGCTGTGTGTGCTACAGTCAGTGCCGACAAGTTCCAGCCAAAAAGCTGTCTGATCTGCAGAAAAAAGCCAGCTGTCCTATCTCATTCTCCTGGTTGCTGGGTCAAGGTGTACTGCAGAGATGTTGTAAGAGCTCAAGGCAAGTTATTTTCAGCTTTTTTTCCGATTTATTGATTTTTACATATACCTACATGTCTTCAGTATTTAGACTGAAGTGGTATTTTCTAAAGATCTTCAGAAAACCATGAGCTTCCCTGCTAATGGAACCCTGGAGTGGGTCAATTTTCAATGGAGCTTTCCCCAGCTGGGGTTTAAGTCCCCAGCATCTTGCAGAGGGCCAGGCACGTTCCTGTGGTCCAGAACTGCCACGGGAAATTTTGTGGAAAGTTTTACACTTTTCATTCTACTTCAGTCTGCAATAAGAAGTAGAGAGACTCTTCTGCAGGAAAGAGCAATCTCATACCCCAGCAGTTTGTGACACGCAGTGAGCATCCCATTTGGAAGGAAATGGTGAGCCTCGTGAACACGGCCTCCATGCCTCTCCTGAATCACATGCAGTCCTGGGGCCTGCTTATAGCCAAACATAAAACTTTTTCAAAAGATGATCTCACCCATTGAAAATCACATCCATGTGAACCCAAGCAGGAAGGGGAGCAGTGGCTGAAAGGGATGGAGGGCTCCACGTGGGCAGCAGATGCACATGGCTTGCAGTAGGACAGCCCATGTGGTTTTTTCCAGCTGTGAGCCTTGGTTCTGCCATCAGTGTGTGCGAGGCTTGGTAGAGTGTACTTTTTGTTGAATGTTTGCAGTTTTGTTAGACAGCGGGAAATGCTGGAAAATGTTAGTGAGAGCTGTCAAACCCTGTAATGATCTCCCAAGGGAAGGAGTAGCATCCCTACAGGAGTACAAATCCTTGCAGACTTAATGTAGCACAAGAAAAATCCTGGCAACGAAAGGATGACCTGAGAACTCTTCTGTGGAGAAGTAATGAATGATATGAGCTGGAGAGAGCTGTGTGCATGCTAAAGGTAAAGGAAGATCAGGCATTTCCATGAAGAACAGTCCTTCCATAACTGGACTGGGCTATTAGTCTTCATGCTTCCGTGTGTACGTGATTGCTGGCCAGATAAAAGCAAAATATACCTTTGAATGCATTTGTACAGAACTGTCTGCAGAGGGAATTAAAAGCCAGAACAGAAATGTTCTTTGAGGTACATGATGTTTGTGCTCAAGTCAATTGTCTCCCCATTGAGTTGCTGGCTGAAAACGCTGGGCTGAGCAGATCCGTGTGGCGGAGTCACAGAGCCAAATTTTGTCCACAGGAGTGGGTAAAGGTTTGCTCCTTGACCATGTCCTTTTCTTAATTTAGCTTTAAAGCTGTTCTGATGCCTGTCACTAAGGAGAGAGTGCTGCAGCAGTGAGGTGAGGTTGCCTCATGTCCCCAGTATGGTGTGTGGATGCCCACTGCAGCTGCTCCTTCCCACCCTCAACGTGTGTGTCCATGTGGGCATGTCTTGGTCTAAGAATTGTCCCACAACAGCTTTGAAGTATCTATACTTCACCTATTGCCAACACAGATGTCACGGCTCTTTTCAAAGGAAAATGCAAGATCTCTCCTGTTAAAAAAAAGAAAAGCAAGTCTGAGATGTCTCCTCCACATCTCTGAATCTGGCTCCAGCCCTGAACTGTGAGGTTTAATATTCCTTCATGTCTTGCCATTTCCTGCCAAAAATGACCAGCGAGGTGCCACAGGGAGGCTAATTCTTATTCCGAGATTTATTACACTACAAATCCACCTTTAGCACTGCGAATTAAGTCTAAGCTCCACTTACCAAATGACCATGTACCTTTTTGCAGGACTGCCATGTGGTATCTGTTTGTTCTTTCTCCATGGGTTTCCTGGTCATTCCAGTGGGTTGAGGAGGTCATAATGTAGTTGAGACTAATAATAAGCCTGCACTAAAAGCAGCTGCATTGTAGAGGAACTTTAAACCCCAAAGCAAAGCAGGCAGGGACAGTTTTAACCTCAAAGTGCTCTTTAATTGAAACCTGGGCTGGAGCTGACCTGCCTGCCTTGTGATACTGTGTGGGCTGGGTGGGGATGCAGCCTGTGTTGTTAACCTACTCCTGTAATATTTACACAGATAACTTTAGCCTCTGACATTGAGAAAATGATTTTCTGTACAACCTTTTGGCTTGGGCCACCTATGTACTCCAGGAGAGAGGAGATGGCATGAGTGCTTGCATGGGTCTTTTTGCAAGTTTCCCATGCTCCTGACAGGTAAACAGTCACTGGGTAGGAGACAGGAGTACCTCTGGGGAAAGTGCATTATAAATCACTTTGACTTGTCTTTGGCCCATCCCCTAGCTAGAACAGCCTTGTTGAAGCCTTTTTGCAGTGCAGATCCCTCTTGTTGGGTGCTTATGTAGGCTTCACAAGAGACCCTTATCTTTAGCATCGGGATTTGAATTGCACTGCTGGAGCTGAGCAAGGCTGTGGGACAGACAGAGCAACCTGTGCTGCAAGTTGGGGTGGGGCTGAGGTGCCAAGGTCACTGGAAGGCTGAGACAGCCTCTTTCTTTTTGACTCCAAGGTTTCCAATGTGCCTGGCCAATACATTTTAGCTACAGCGGTCACTTATTGGGAAGTGCTGCAGCATCACCTCTTTGAGCCAGCAGAACTCAGAGAGAAAGGCGTGTCTTCAGAGAAAGGCCCTGCTAGTAAGGTCTCTGGGCTGATTTGCTGAAACAGCTCAGGCAGATGAAGACTTTGGGTGCTGATTTCATTGGGACCTCCTGAGGTGCCTCCTTATTCGTTGGATCTGGACCACAAGCTAAAGCAGAAGGTTTCTGGAGAACAGCTGCTGCTCAGCCCCCAGCAGGGGTGAGCAGTGGCAGCCTACCCAAGCACAGCTGTTTTGTGTTACTGGGGCCTGATAACAACTTCCTCTTCCCTCTGTGTGTATGTGTGTGCTGGTGGCCTGGCACTTGTGGGGCCAGAGCTACTGGCTGTCCTTGGCACTGCTCTCTGGGTGACCTGTGTGTGCAGGCAGCAGAAGGGAGGTCACTGATATTCTAGCTTTGGTGTCAGGGCAGGCTTCCTCCTGTTGGGAGAAGAGAAGGGGCTAGGAGAACTGAAAATGAGCTGAGGTGGCTGTTCTTGCTCTGCGGCTCTCATAGCTTTATTCACCAGAGTCAGGGACGGAAGTAAAAGGGAGTGTTCAGCAAGCTGTGTAGAGAAAGCTAGTGTGGAAGCAGGGAGCAGAAGGAAGAGGAGACAGGTCCTTGAAGTTTTGTATCAAGCACCCCATCTGTTGAATTTTGGCTGCCTGCTCAGGAAAAGCAGTCCTTGCATGGATAGGCTGATGAAGAGCACCAGGTTCCCTTGCTTGTGAGACTGGCTGGAGATGTGGGCCTGGACAGCTGGCAAAGCAGCAGCTGTGGGATGGATGAGAGCATGGAGGGGTGAGTGGCTGTACCTTGTTCCTCCCGGAGACAGGATCTGAAAATGGGTGACAAGTGAATTCAAATGACACGAGCCAGCCTTGCTGCTCATGCTCTGAAACTGGTGGGGTCTGTCCTCCATCCTTCTGCCGCTGTCACACAAAGGCCAGAGGTATTTTAGATCCAGGGACAAAGGAGTAAGAGATGCTTCCTTAATGTTGCACTTCCCAGATTAGCTGGCACAGAAGTGTGCTACAAAGCATTTACCCTTCAAGCACATAAAAAGAAGTAAAGCTGACCAGCCCCTCCTATACAAAATGGAGTTTATTATTTAATGTTTCATTATTTAAAATATTTAGCCATTGCATTGGGCTGGAAGCATACATCTATTGAGATGCTGCCATGGCTTAAAGACCTCATGACCTGTACAGCCTAGACAGCTTTGGGGTACAAAAGAGTGCAAATGCAGAGAAGTGGCAACTAACTTAGGGAGAAAGAGGGGGAGAGTGGTGAAGTCAAGAGAAGTGTCTGGGCCTCTCGTTTCCAGTTTCCTGCTTCCCACCCCCTCCCTGACAATACAGCTTCCCCTGTTGTAACACAAGAAGGATCTGTTGTAAGGGGGGAAGGAAACAGAAGCTGTCCTGCTCCAGAGGTAGTGTCAGTCCTGCATTGCAGCTTTCCACAAGGCACTGGCTCCCTGTCAGAGATGTCAACTCCAAACAAAGCTGTTCAGGATATTTCCTCAGCGTGCTGTGCCACAGCAGTCCGCGTTGGCTGTAAAGCTGAACAGACCACTTAGGGTGGCTTGGAAGAGAAACAAACTGCCTGCCAGGAAACACACCTTTATTTATTTCCAGGCCAGGCAAAAATGTGTACATTTCACAGGGCTGCAGTGGTTTTGCATGTAAGAAACATTGGGTATTTCACATTGCAGGAGAGAAAACATGGTACCAAGGCTCAGCGTACCTCGAAAGACAAGAGATGGTCTGCTGAGTACAAGGACCTAAAATCCATGGATTTTCATAAAGACCCATTTCCTAACCTTGTCTGGAGCGGGGGTAGCCATGGCAAAACCAGGGCACTTTTTATTGTCTGATATCCCCTCTCCTGCTGCTAGCTGGACAAGAGTCTTGTGTTGAACCTGTGGCTTCGTGCTGCTGTTCTGTCAGCTACAGGCCCTGTTTGAGGGGTCACCTCATCAGGTGTTTGTTCCCCAGGAGTTGCTGCCTCATCTGCAGTGCACTGATTCAGCTGTTTCTGCTGCTCTGCTCTGTACTGAATTAACAGCAGGATTTGTTGGGGGTAGGTGTTGATTGCTTTTCTGCTTTTTCAAACAAAAATCAGGAACGTTTTTTTTTCCAGCATCATCTTCCCCTCTTCAGGAGTTGGATGCAATATGTCCTTCAAATGACCTTCCTTTGACCTCAAGAACGGGCTCTGAAAAATGACTTTTCTAGCATTCAAAGGCCATGACCTCTATCACCATTGCTACTATTGAGTGGTTATTGCCTAAGACACTCATCTCTGGATTTGTTCCTGGATTTTAAGTAGATGATTCTGGGTAGGTTAGCTCAGTAGGCATTGATGTGAGTCAGCTAATTTGAGATGTGTTTTCACTCGAAAACTAACAAGTGCACATCTGAGCCAACTTTAAGGCTCCCTTTTCTTGTTGAAGTGAGGGATTGCTCAAGACAAGGTGACAGAATATTTATTTCAACTTTTAAATCATAGCAACAGTTGTATTTTCCCCCACTTACTCACTGTCTTAAAATTAAAAAACGGCTGAACCAAACTTTGCAAAAAGTTTTCTGGCAGAAACCAGAAGGGCAAAATTCCACCTGAAAAGGTTGAAGTTGCTTACAACTGAAAAGAGCCGCTTGGGAATAGAAGTGAGAGCTGTCCATATGTGTTTCTCTTCTAATATTAACAGTAATAAGAGTCCTAGATGGCCAAGGAGTGCTTTATAGGTACTTCAGGTACCTAAGAAGATGCCAAAAATCTGTCATGTTGACAGGCCTTAACAGTACATGACAGTATTGCACAACAGATCTTCAGAAGTGGAGAAATCTGGTTTCTGGTGAAAATTGAATTAAGGAAAGGGAACTGTAATTACTGCAGCTGGAATATGGCCTGGCCAGTAAGAGTTTTAAAACTTTGTTTGCTGTGAGCTCTGTCAAAAGTGGTCTATTCTCTACTTTGCATCTCACACAGAAAAGAAACCTCTGAGAGCAAAGATTAGCTGGCACTGTGCAAAGGTACAGAGTTCAACCTGGGAAGGGAATCATCAAGTAAAATTCAAATGCCACCTTTGGCAGCACAAGGTATTTTATTGGCAGCTGTTTATTCAAGTGTTGACTCAGCCTAGCTTTTGAGATCTAACAAGATTGAGAGCCCTAAGGGGTTATGGCCATGGGCATTAATAAAGCAATCTAATTAAGAGATAATTAAGTCCCATTTATTAAATTCCTAATTAAGCAGCCAACCGTAAATTTGTTAAGTAAGGAATGCTCAGTTGGGATTATTCACTTTCCACACCCTAGCAAAAGGTTAAAATGGAGGGGAAAGAACTCCAAAAAAATCCTCCCCCTTATGAAATATGATTTATATTTTAGGTGTGGTGCTTGTGGAGGAAGCAAAGAAACACCTCTGCCCTGCTGAAGTGGAGTGGGAGAGCATTTCCAGAAAGTTTCCCTCCTCCTAGCAGTGATAGCACAGTGGGAATGGATGTATCTGCAAAGGTGCTCCTCCTTGGGAAGAAGAGAAATGCAAATCTGAAGATGGGAAGGGATCTCTCTGCCTTCCTTGGTGTTGCATTAAACTCAGCTCTGCTGTGAACTCGTGGCCTCAAGTCTTAACTAAGACAACAACCAGACCTGAACTTCTCTAGGATATAGTATCTGACCAGAAAAAAAAGGATGTAGAGAAATAAAGAGATTTTGCTACTCCTGTCTCACAGATGAGGGAAAATAGGATACAAGAAGAACTGATGACATACCTAAGAAGACTCAGGGAGACCATAACTGAACACTCAACTGAAGGCCTCTGAGCAGCCTCCCTTAAACAGCACATGCTGTGAAGCCTGGCTTGTCCTTTATATTATAGTTTCAGTTCTCTGCTCTCACTTTCCACTAGCTTCAGCTCTTCTTTGCAGGAATCCCAAACAGGCCAGTTTTTCTCTGCTTAAATTCAAAAACAAAAAAGAAAGCCCACTAAATTGATATTTATGGACTTGGGAATACGGGAATCCAGAAGAAAAATGTGTCAGTATTATCTCAGGGCTTTTTGCTTGCTGATGTAGAGAGGAGGCTGACGGGAGAGGACTCCAGCAGTGCCCATGAACCTTGCACAGAGCTGGCGAGGGCGCGGCGGTACCGCTGGGTTTGGCCACACCTTGGGGAGTGGATGGGAGGTAGCAGCGTTTGGCCTGGGGCTCTGGGGCAGACTTCTAGGTGGAGCCTCATAACCTTCCTTTCCTGCTCGTCCTAGCTACTGACAGCAGTCTTGGGAGCTGTTCTGGGTTACTAACTTGCCTCCCAAACTGTGCTTCTTTCCTGAAGCTTTTCTTTAGGACCCTATCACTAAGATAAATGTCTTGCCGCAGGGTTTAGCTTCCCTCTCTCTGGTTTATATTTGAAGGGGTGGACACACTCGTAGCTGTAGACAGCTGGTGTGTTTGGACTGATCATAGGCATCTCTGAGATTTAGTTTCTCTTGTTTTTCTGTCTGGTTCAAGCTCCTCAGTTTTCCAGAAGAAGAGGACAAAAATGCTGATGGAGTTACAGGAATGGTTAATAGTCTAGGGCACTGGCAGATGTCCAAGTTTACCAACTGTTAAACTGTGGCTCAGGGCAGTAAATTCCAGTTCCAAGCTATTTAAACACCTGGCCTGTCTGGGAGTTGCCTCTTGCAGCAGTCAGAGTCAGGAATATGAGATTTCCAGATCAAATGAGGATTATTTTCCTTTCTTGCAGAAACCATGGCTGGAGATCATATCCCAGGCTAGCACAGACCAAAATAGTGACTGAAGGATAAATGTGTTAGGCATGTATGCACACAGCAATAACCAGTTTGTGAATAGTTTGCACTCCTCTTTTGTCCCTTCTGCCTTTCCTGGTGCCTGTGTCTTTGCCTCCTACTGTGCTATGGATTCCTCAGTCTATAACAGGACCTATAGCTTTAATGATATTTTCAGGCAGAGCTGAGTCTGCTTCTCGCTGTCCCGAGTCCAATAAACTACAGTCATCAAGTTTCAGGCTTCCTTTGGCTTGCCTAATTTTGCGGGGCCCCTTGCTTCTCACAGGCTGGGGTTTAGGGACAGCAGTAACCTCAAGGTGCTCCAAGGCTCTCAAACCCTTAACAGCCCACAGCAGAGAGCCAGTGCTGTGGATGAGCTTGTGCAAAGCAGGCTGAGCTCACCAATGCAGGGATTTAGACCAAGCTTCCAGTTAGTTTTATAGTTTTCAGTATCTTCTGCCCTTCACCATTATAGAGGATACTGGTCAAAGGGAACTTTCTTTTTCCTTGCCCAGCTTGGGCAGTCCCAAAGAAGATCTAGGTTACAAGGTGAGTTGTGAAGGTGATGGTTGGACTCAATGATTTTAAAGGTCTTTTCCAAACTGAACAATTCTATCATTCTGTGATTAAATCCCGATGATGGAACAGAAGAATTATGGTGTGGACACAGTTTATGCTGCTTCCTCAGTTGCATCTAGTCCAGCTCTGGATTCACCTTCAGACCTTCTCTAAGGAAAGGAGGTCTGGTCAGATCAGCTGGGTGAGGAACAGAACATGGAATTAGGGACTGAGACTACAAGGTGGATGAATGTAGACAAGGAGGATGTTTTCTTTTGTCCTGTCCTTTTCCCCTTTCAAGTAGCAGGACTATCACTCATAGCAGTATTTTCATGAATATATTTGTATCCAGGACCCATTATTGCCCCCAATACCTGTTTTCATTTCAGCCACGCAGAAAGGCAGCTAGGCTAGAGGTGAGATTTCAGTTCTGACAGCTGCTCAGAGCTGGAAGTTGTTATGAGGCTATGAAGTGCCTGCAAAGCGATTTGTCAGTCTTGCCTCCTCTGTTGAGCTCGGTCCATGGTTTTGTAGGAAGGGATGGTCTTGGGCAGCAGGCAGGGCTCTCTTTGAAACACCAGGAATGCTATCCAGCACTGAAGCCTTCTTTCATAGGAACTTGTATTTGCTGATGTGAAATTGCACTTGCAGAAGCTGAGGGTTGCTTGTCACTTTTGTAGATTTATATTCACAATTACTGTAAGCATACATTCCCCCATTCCCCCTCCCCCCTGCTTTGTTTTTTTTTTTCCTTTCTGTTAGCTTTGCTTCCTCCATATGAATTCTGGTTTCTAATGAATTTCTTTCTGGTTATTAAGACTCCTTTTCTCTGCGCTCTTCCTCATGCCTCTTTCGTAGCCTAAGCCAAAAATATTTGTCTACCACAAGTGATCAATGCCAGATTTGTTGTGTGGGCAGGATTAACAGTGAGGGATAACAAAATAGAGGCAAATTGATGCTTCACTAAAAATAGACCTGCTGCAGAAGGTAGAAACTGTTTCCTCATGTTGACGCTAAGGGATAATTAATAGCACAATTGGGATGAATTTGGGAAATGATTCTTGGTGAACCACATCCTTCCTGCACTCAGTAAGGAGGCAGGGGCTGATACAGATTTGAAGCAAGCACAGCAGTGGTGAGAGGGTCAGTGTTTGCAGCCATTAATAACTAAAGCTGCCTGTCGTTTGGCTTTGTTGTAAGTGAATAGAGCACTATTGCCCAGGGTGATGCTGGCAATTTTTGACATCTTACTTTCTGGATGAGCAGGAATCTGTGTGGATCTGTCTCAAGTGGAGATGGCAGACTGTGCAGAGACAGGGACCATGACAATGTTGCTTGCTTGCTTGTGTGTTTTACATTCAGTGTTTTACATTCTGGATCAAGCCCTGAGACTTAATCCAGCCTTATTTAATTGCACATAATTTAATCTGTTGTCCTGTAAATCATGTTCTTTCCTGTAAACTGTCTGACCAAAATGATGTTTTCATCCTTTTAATACAAAAGATTATAGCAGCCAATTCCCAAGGCAGCACCTGCTGCTTAATTATAGCTAATAGATTATTACCTACAAGCACCACTGTTGCCAACATGGGGAAGAAATCTGTGCCAGAAATGAGGCATTTCAGATGCTGAGAAATTGGAAGTGGCTGGAGGACAGGGAGAATGTCCAGCTGAGTCTGGTGCATACTTCTTTGGAGGCAATTTGCAGTGAGAGCAAGGGAGAAATGATGATATAAAAAGTTCTGAGATAAAGATGTGCGCTCCTTTGCTAGTCAGGTTACAGCATCGGGATATGGCATCTGGGGCCCCCAGCATAGCACAGACGTGCTGGAGTGGGTTCCAAGGGGGGCCACTGGAATGGCTGGAGGGCCACAAAAATGACCAGAGGGCTGGAGCACCTCTCCTGTGAGGGAGGGCTGAGAGAGTTGGGGTTGTTCAGCCTGGAGAAGAGAAGGCTCCAGGGAGACCTTGTCGTGGTTTTTCAGTGTTGAAAGGGGGCTTTTAAGAGAGATGGGGACAGACCGTTTAGTAGGGACTCTTGCAATAGGACAAGGAGGAGTGGTTTTAAACTAAAAGAGGGTAGGTTTAGAGTAGATATTAGGAAAAAATTCTTTACTCTAAAGGTGGTGAGACACTGGAGGAGGTTGCTCAGAGAAGCCCCATCCCAGGAAGTGTTAAAGGCCAGGTTGGATGTAGCTTTGAGCAACCTGGTGCAGCAGAAGATGTCCCTGCACATGGCAGAGGTTTTTAAACTAGATGGTTTTTAAGGTCCTTTCCCACCCAAACCATTCTATGATTTTATTATGTGACAACTTGTGTTTATTATGTCTTTGTTCAGTGATGCCCACTGATGACGAAGTCAGCAGAGAACTTGTAAGGAGGGTAGTAGTTGAGTGTCTATAAATTCAGTGAAGCTCCTGGGTGGGCAGAAGAGAGGAGCACAGGTTTGTGCCCTGACCAGGGAGGAGACTGATAGGACTCAGCTGTCACACTGTCCCCGGATCCGTTTTGCCAAACAAACATGATGTGGGCTGGCCAGCCTAGTACTTGTGCTAGACAGATGATCAGCCTACACACAACTCTCAGCTAGCAGCAAAGCCGTATTATTTTGCCTGGTGGGCGTGAAACAGGGGAGGTGAAGGATTTTTTAACTGTGCAAGTCTCACAATGAACACTGGACATAGATTGCTGGAAAGGGCATTGTATCAATTCTGCTTTTATCAGAGCAGCTTATCATCATCACTGCAGATTTCCCTCCACTCCTACTGACGAGTCTTTATCAAATGGGATATAGCAATTCTTTTCAACATTCTCAAAAGGCTTTAGAAATGCCAATGTGATAAAATGTGTAATTTTCTAAGGGCAACTCTGACTCCTCTTGTGTATTGCCTCGTCTATACTTTGCATCCTTTTGTCTTTGCTGATTTCATTCTTGGCATCTTGAATCCATGGAAGTCCTAGACATGTAGGCTGGAAAAGACTTGATAAATCATGCACTTCTTCCTATGAACACAGGTAAGATCAGCACACCTAGACCACCCTGTAGACCTTATCAAGACATCTTGACAATGATTTGTCTACACCTGTTCCTGAAGATCCTACATGAAGAGGATTCTACTAGAGGATCTGTTTCTACTATAATGCTTAACTAACTTTATAATTAAGAAATCTTATTGGAATTATTAACTGAAGTCCTGATTATTATAAATGTAGCCTTTTATATTCTTCTCCAGGCAGGGAACAACTTGAACAAGGTAATTCAGTTTTAAAAGTTTATTGTTAAGGTGTTTTACCGTATAGTCCTAATTTTCTTCCTGTGAGGCAAAACAAGTGTGTTCTTTCTAACTTTTTTCTTAGTCATAATTCCTAAACTATCAATATTGTTCATTTTCCTCTAAGTAGATCACGTTTTGGGTGAGAGAGATTTGAAAGAGGTTAAAACTCTGATAAAGTAGAGATCTATAATTGTAGAAAGACACAAACTCGGACAAAACAGCAGTGGGTATCTCATATGTCCAGTAATGAATAGGGAAAATGAAAAAAATTGGGATATGCTTCCTTCATAAGGCACACTCTGCTTTCAGCAATCAGTGGTTTAAAAACTTCCTGAACTGGAGGTTGCACTTCTACCATCACATTTAATAGACCCTGATGGGCTAATTCAATTGACTGAAAAAGAGATTAGACAAATTTTATGGTTAATCTTCAAAGCATCTGGTGACATTGAGTTCCTCAATTTATGTGCTATCCACATGAAAAACATATTTCCCACAGCTTGTCTCAGACGTGTTTGCCTGGCAGCTTAACCACTGCTCCCACCCCTTTTATCCCCCATCAGCTCTTGCATTCTGAGGAATAGCAAGTGTCCTCCATATCACTCATGTTTGCATAGCCCAGGGGCAGCAGTGGCTTTTCTCCAGAACTAAAAGTATATCACTCCGGAAGTCCTACAGTAACACGGACCTTCTCCAGACAATCTGTGACAGCTGGTCAGCACTCCTGGCTCTCCTCTCACAAGACATGTACCCAAAAGTTTGCTTTGGCGTTGTCCACTTCTGCTTGGAGCTGTCCTGTACCTTTGTTTGGTAGAACAGAAGCAGCAGCCTGTCTTCACTAAGGATCTAAACTGACTCATTTCATCTGTGGCAGGGAACGAGAGCATGCTTGTGGGCAGTTACTGCACATTCCTGTCGCATGGGCCATGAACTTTGAGAAGTTATTACTGGCTCTACTAAGCTAGACCAAGAACCTCTTTCATCCACTTTGTTTTGTGTCTCTACAAGAGAAAGTAAATATTAAATGCCAGTCCTCGGCCGAAGTAGTCTGCTAATTCTTCACCTTAACAGTTCTATCCAGCTAAACCAAGAAGATGATCACTTAAGGATCAAAGCTTTCATCTGAAAACTTAAGGATGAGTAGATGTGCTGGGAAATATGACCCATAACAACAATTAAAATAATTATTAGAAATTTTTGATTTCTTGAAAGTTTAGGGAGAAGGTAATGCAAAAATTCTATTTTTAGTATTGCACTGTAAATCACTTAAATCCTTCTTTGCGAGGCCTTACTACCAGGAGCCAGTGACTGCTTGGCACATGGGCCAGCAGCTGGCTGGGAGTTGGATGATAATCTGTCTCCTGGTAGCACCCTCAGCCTTGCTGTCCCTGGGCTGTGCTGTGCCACCAGAGGAAGATGGAGGACAAGGTTCTTGGTGGATCTCGTTTGGGCTCTCCTGCTTGTCTGCAAGCTTTCCAGGGCACTGCTGTAGGCTGAGGACTGCCCCTGTGTGCTGCTCCAAGGATGGGTTGGTTCTGCTGCAGGTATTGTGTGTGTGTATTTGTACACGTCAAGTTATAAAACTAGATGACCTAAAACTATTACAGCTCCACAAGGTCCTCAGCAAAGGTTACCATAATTTCTTGCCTCTCTTCCAAGCATGACCTGGATTAATGGCTTTGGGTGTGACCATATAACCTCTAGCACTTTGTAAAAGGGAGTTCTTGCGTCTCAACAAAGCAGCATGGCAGCCAGAGAAATGTAATAACCTTTTCTCTTTTCCCCTTCCTGTCCCGAAAATAGTGGGTCTTTCCTGTTCTTTATGTGTATTTTATCATTCACTCTAACTTGCATGTATTAATACTCACATTTTTCCAAAACAGCAGAATGGCAAGATCTGGTCCAAATGTTAGCAGGGATGGGTCTGCAGGATTGTGGCTGGACTGAACCGACCTGCAGGTTTAATGCTGCTCTGGAGGACTGAAGTGCTACAGCATTCTGTGCCAGGACAAGTCCTGCTTCATGGACTGTTTTTGGAAGAGCACAGTAAATATATTTTATGAGTTTTTATGAAGTTTTAGAAAAGAGGTTGCACATCTTTTAATTTATAAGGGTAATAAAAATCAAGAAGCATAATATGATTATAGTTTGAAATCACCAAAGCTGGTTTTTTTTCCTGTCTTGACTATTCCTTGACCAAATCTAAAACTTCTTTCCTGCACAGAAGTGTCCCACACACTTTCCTCCCAAAACAGATCCACCCTGATCGTTGTGCTTTAGTAATGTTACAGGCCTATTTCATTAAGAAAGGAATTGCTGTACAGATGTCTCTATAGATATCGTGAAAATGTTTTTCTTCTCTTCCTTTTCCTATTTATTCTTCATAGCTTATCTCAGGAAAAGTATGAGGAATCTTCCAGAGAGCGCAGCTGGGTGCTGGAGCTCGTAAGTGTAGGGCGGTGTAGGAATCATGCAGTGGCCCTGCATCTATACTAAAGGGTAATAAAGTTGTGTGCAAGACAGGAAATCATAGACCAAATATTGGCAACCACATCCTATGGAGATTTTGCCGAGATTGGCTTTGATTGCCAACTGGTGGCCAGAAGCTGTCTCTGATTCAGTTCTTCCCTAAGGCCACCCACCTGGTGGCTCAGAGGCACTGGAGCAGCCAGACTGGTTGTGGCCACAGCAATGCTCTAGCCAAAGGTCAAGTGAGCATCTCCTGCCAACACAGAATGGGCTGATTCCTTCTTACTGGTAGATTTGTATTAGGTAAGGAATTAGGAATACTCTGTGTGCTGCAGTACTGAAGAGTCAGGTGTGTTCACTTACCTCCTTCTTCTGGAAGAGTGTAGGTATCAGGGTTTGCCAGGAGTTTGTGAAAATCTGTTGTGGGGGTGGGTAGGAGGAAGTGTTTCCAAACCATCCCTCTGGGGACTTCTGCTCCCAGACTCATCAACTCACTGCAGTAAACTGGCCAAGGACCTTGCTGGGAGGTGGAATTTGAGGTGGCTGTGGATGTGGCTGGGGTTGCCCTACTTAACAAAAGTATAGCTGCAGGTACAAGCTCTAGAGAGTCCCATGAAAGCTGGTATTTGCTTCTCATGGCCTTCAGGTACTCTGGTGAAACTGAGCTTCCTGGGATATCTGAGTGATTCTCTGATCACCTGGAGCAAGGAGGACGTGGTAGGGGAATGATCTCTCCGTAGTATGGGATCTATCATGCTGTCTGTGTAGTAAAGTATCTGGACTGAGAAGGAGAACCAGGTAGGAGTTAAAAGGCAGGAAAACTTGCTTTTTGGCTGTCAGGCTGACAGAAGACTTTCCTTTCTAAGCCTCAAGAATTCCAGTGTTATGGAAATTGTTCCCTGAAGATAGCTCGAAGGAGGGCAAGCCTTGAGGTGGTAGTCTTAATTCTTCCGGACTGCTCAAGAAATAATGTTGTTAAAGGTCTGATGGGAGAAGAAGCTGCTTTTTGACCTTCCTCTGCTTGGCTTTGATTTCAGACTTTCCCTCACTTGTTTGTATAATACTGGAGCAAACTTTGATAACTGAAATTGCTGGCCTGGAGCTCAAACAACTGGCAAAAATGGTCAGGAAAGAAAGTGAAGTTCTTCTGCTTTCCCCTGGCTGGTGACCACTCCTTCCCCTTATCACTGAGGCCGTTGATAGCTCAGATTGCCCTTGTTCTTGTAACAAAGATTGCTGGGTAGGAGGAGAATTGAGCAGCAAAAGGCAGACAAGACTTCAGCTTTGCAAGAGCATGTATTAAAGCTCAGTCTAAACTAAGGGGTGAGCACAGCCTGCATAAGAAACCTTCTCTGCAAAAGACTACACAGATCTTGCCAATATACATCCCTGTGCTTCCCTCACCATTTCCAGACTGCAGTCTGTGACCGGTGGAGTTGGCTCCTGCTCATGAGAGGCTTCTGCTAAGCTCCATCACCAGCCTCATCCTTGGCAGTGACTGAGAAGAGCCAGAGGGGAGGAAGAGGAGCAGAATGGTGGTGTGGGTACCAGTCATCGTCTATGGAAAGATACCCCACTGGGTATCCTAGGACCTGTCTGAAATCCCTGTGTGGCAGCTGAGGGACTCAATCTAGTTCACTCAGAGATCCCTGTAGTACTTAAATCCACTTCATTGCACCAGCACACATTGACATGTACTGAACTCATCCTCTGTGTCTTGGCTAAGTCAGTAGCTTGCATATGGTGTTTTTTTCCTCTTGTGAGTAGCAAGATTTACAGATGATCACAGAGTGGTTCAGATCCTTGTGTGTTTGTCCTCGTGTTTCTCAGAGTGCAATCTACAAAAATCAATTTAATTGCTTTTGTGCGTGCAAAGGCCAAGTTCAAGACCTGGTTTTCGCAGTCAAACAGAAGGAGTAAAATGTTCATTGGTTCACAGTAGGCACCTATTCCTTTTCTTTGTATTGGAACCTAAACTGAATTACCCACACTGCTTCAATTTGCAGAACCAGACCTGAAATATCCAAAGTCCAGGCTTTCCCTCTGAATTTTGCCATACTGGTTTCTGGGAAAAGTTATCAGAAAACAGAATATAAAGTAAAACACCAGAGAGGAGAGGAGTTCACCACCTGCCTGTTTTTAAACAGGCATCCACCTGCTGAGAAGGTCTAATACAGTTCAGAGGGATTCTTGTTGTGTTGCAGTGATTTTCCTATCTCTACTTCAAACCACCCTCTGCAGTCTTTTTCAGAGAAGGGAGAATGCGCTGCTCTGCTCCACAGAAGCTACTTATAGCAATGTTCATGGTGCTGGAGAGCTGTCAGCTTTGCTAAGTGGTGAGGCAGGGGGGAAGCAGAGACTGGAGATAAGAATAGTAAGTGAAATCTTAAATTTGACAGGCCTGTCAAGGAGGAAATTACAGCTTGGAGGAGGAAAAGTGGTTGTGTTTTGAATTTTCTGTAGTAAATATAAAGTCTGGGGGTTTTGGCGGTGAGGAGGCAGTTCCACCAGGAATGTGTAAAGCTTTGTTTTGGACATGCCTGCCACAGCTGTTTTTCATTATAAGAGAGCAAGAGGAGGACTTGGTGACAAGGAAACCTTGTATACTATGGTAGAGCTGGTGTAGAAGATGCCGGAAGGCAGGCGGAGATGAGTGTGGAGGGAGCCTGGAGGACACTGGAAATCTCTTAATCGGTCCAGGTGGCACCTGAATGAATTTGGCATGAGGTTACCCGTTCTTTCCCACCTCCACTGAAAAAACAAGTTGCTGACCTTACCTGGCAGTGACTGCAGTGCAGTTCCCAGCTGTGCCAGGGGCCGGGGACTTGTTTTTTCATGGGCTGTGTTGAAGAATGTGAGGCTTGCTTTTTAAATTTTATCCTAAATTTTGCTCTCAGGCCAGCTTGAGCTTGTACTGTGGAAGAAGTGCTAGTATTTATGGCTGCTCTGCTGGGTTTCTGTCAAGATTTCTGCCAGAGGGAGTGGAGGGTAAAAGGGGAGGTGCGGGACGTGCAGAAGAGCTCTGTGAGTCCAATCTAGAAATGTGCCAGCACACAGGCACGCACCATCACCTGCTGCTCACAGGAGGCAGGAGGGTGGAATAATGTGTCCAGGGCCAGGCAGCAGGCTGCAGTCAAAGCGTGAGCAGTGCAGCCACATCTCAGCTGCTCCTGTTGGACTCTGCACTGCTCTGGATAAGCTGTCCTACTCATTCCGGGCTCCTCCACACGGAGCATCAGGTTCTCTTTCTGCAGGACGTGTTCCTGCAAACTGAATGCAATTTCCAATGAAAATAGAAGAGAGATACACCTTCCTCCTTTTCTTCCCCACCATGGCACTGAGAAGGTTTGGTGCTGTACCAGTAATACCAGTGATGAGTTTGGTGAAGGGAGGGTTTGTGGCACCAGAAATGAGAGTACTGCAGTCACAGGATGTTCTGGTCTCACTTTTGAGGCAAACTCTCAGTGCATTGTCCTAGTGCTGGAGCAAAGCTGTCCAGCAGGGCTGACACTGAGACATCCTCTAACGGTGTGCTGTGCTGTGCAGTTTCCCCTGGATGGCCCCTCTTGGATCGGCTCCTGGGCAGCTGCTTCACTGGATTTCACCAGTGACCCAGATGTGAGCCATCCTCACCTCAGCAGGCCTAGGCTGCTTAGGCTGTTGGAAGGACCTTCCCCAGGGGAAAAGGGGACACTTCCCTCTGCATGAGTTAGTGGAGTGGGATCAGCTACCCTGATGTTATGAATGCAAAGCAGCTGGGCTGGCGTTTCTCAAGCGTGGCCCCCAGGCCCAACCTCTGCATACTTAGTGCACTCAGACGTTTAAGATATTCAGCCCTTTATTTTGATGCTTCTCTGACTGCCAGTCCAATTTAAATACCTGTTCTCAAGAAGTGAATGCTGAAGCACTTCTGAACATTGCTTGTTCAACAAGCCACTCTTAGCTCGTGGTTTGTAAGAGATTTAGCTTGTAGCTGCCTGGGCAGATGTAAGAATGAATCAGTTCTCCTATGGATCTTTTACAGCTGGAGCCTTCAATGCCTAAGAAGAGAGAAGATCTGATTTGAAAAATTACCTAGACATGGGAGTCCGGTAAAGGGTCTTGACCTGTAGAGATTCTCTGGTGTCTAAGAAGAGTTTAGGTCCTGCCTCTCCCTTCCTCTTTATGGGAATACTAGGTATCTATTTCTATGAACTCATGCTAATCTGGTATCTCTGAGCCCTCACTTCTTCTGTCAAGAATGACAAAGAGTTTTAAAATATTTCAGGAGGAAAAAGAAAATTATGGGTAGCAGACAGGCACAGGTAGAGCCCTGTCATGTAAATTGAACATACATTTCTGCTTCTGAGCACTTATGGCCATTTAAGAGGGCCATGATGGTCCTGGAATTGTTTGTATAAGCTATCAGGATGTTTCACTTTTCCTAATTGTCCTCCTATTTAGACAGAAGGGGTGAATGACTTGTGCCACTTCTTGAAGTGAAACTCTCAGCAGCGGTTATATCCCAGCATACAGGAAAATCCTGTTATTGATGAGCTCGGTCTTTAAATACAAAGCTGTTTGCTCCCACCTCTTCCAGAGTGGATTGTGCCCACAATTTTTAAGCTCTGCCAAAATCCTTTTGGATCTTTTTTTATTGTTACAGAGCAAATAAAGGAGAGTTCCTAGTGCAGACAGCAGGGAAATAAGGTCAGAGCCAAAAGCTTTCTGCTCTCTGTGGACACACACGCTGGTGTGATAATGGGGAGCAAGGTAGCCAATGGCTAAGCCAGGGCAGTGCCAGAAAATCAGCCTGATCTCCTACCAGGAGTCTGGTGTTGGGTTCTTATGGTGCTATCATGGCGCCAAGAGCCTGGGTCAGGGGAGTCATGGAGCCAAAGTAAATATTTTAGCAAAGGCTGATGAGAACAGACTGCCTCTCTAACATCATGGGTTTCTAGGAAATTTGAGTGCTAAGACTTTTACCTGTTTTTGTTTTTGCCATAACAAAAAAGTCTGCTCAGGTGACCTCCTTTTTTCCTGTCTCTTTTCCCCCATCCCTCGTCTTCCAACTTTTTTTTTTCCCTAGGTCCCAAATCACCATTATTAATCATTTAAAAGAGCTAAGAATAAAGGTGAGAAATTGGAACAAATATTCTACTTCTCACACTCAGATTCAGTTTAGGCTGGAGCACAAGGTGTGCAATGGGCTTTGTGTCCTTGCTCTTGGCAAAGACAGTGCAGAGAGGATGTGCCAGCCATGGTGGCAGAGGAGAAGGTGGAGATAAAGCACTGCTCAGTTGAGCCTGGATGCTGCTTCTCTAGATGTCTCTTCCTTTTGGCTCCACAAACAGTCTGTGTGATACTTGTGAAGAACGGTAGGTTTGGCTTCTGCTTCCCAGTCAGCTGAAATGCCACAGGATGTGGCTTCTCGTTTTTTCCTCTCTAGTCCTCTGGGAACAAAACCTTCATGTTCCAAATACAGGCACTTCAGAGGGGAGGCACAGGCAGATTTCCCCATGCTTGCCTCTCTGTTTTCCCCGTTTGACCAAGCAGCACGGCACTGAGTTCTTTTCACAGCTTCTTGCTTAAGTTAACTGCCACAGATTTACCTATCCTTTGCCTTCTTTTCATTTCAAATTATTCACAGACTAAGAAATAACTTTTCGTTCAAACCCCAGGAGTCCTCATATTTTATAGTAAGTAGACACATGGTCATATTTCAGCTTGCAGTTTTTAGAGGTCTGGAAATAAACATTTGGCTTTTCTCAATGCCAAGCTGCTTAATAACCTGTTACAGCCTACACCTACTAATGGTCTCAGACACAAAGCTGTTGCCCCTTTATAGATGCTTTTTTTCCCTGGCATGCCTTTTTGAGTTTGATTTTTTTTTTTTCCCCAGTCTTGGCAGATAAAGTGCAAGCTCTTTTTTTGCAAGTAGCCACTTTAAACTTTCCACTTTGTCTTGTTATTGCCCAATTGCTAAGAATCTTATTTCCTGTTATGTTTTCTCTTTATTTCCATTTGGTTTTGGGTAGTTCCTGAGTTATGGTGTCTTCTCACAATAACAGAAGATGTCAGCGTGGCTTGTCTTGTGGCATAGACTGTATAGAGCAAGCCAGTATTGCCCACTGTGCCCATTCCTGTGAGCTGGCAGTGCATCATGACCTTCCTTTAGCACATAAAAAGTAAAGACAGACTGATTTTCATGTGAGGAACTGATGGAACCACTGTGGGGCTGTTATTTAGAGGACTTCAGTGGTGGAATTGAGTGTGTTTCAGAGATTACAGTAAGATTAATTCCCACCCTTTTATAGGTGGGAAAACCAAAGCACATGTAAAAGTTATTCTGCTGAATAACTCAGCTGCTGAACTGAAAATACAACCAGAATATATCTCCAGCCTCTCAGACACGTGGCTTCTCCCTTCCCTGTGTGGAAAGAGTTTATGCACAAGCATGAGTAAAAATGCCAAAAAACTATGCCTTGACTAGGTTATTTCATGGCAACTAATGTTGACATCTGTTGATTTTTTCCCAAGGCTCACACAGAAAATGGGGAGAAAACAGAAAGATTGGAATGTGTTTGCAAAGTTATAGCAGTGATGATGAATCAGGACAACACGGTAATTTATGCAGAAATCTTTTTGAAGGGGGCAGAAGGCTTAAGAGTTGCTCTGATGGGAGACTGTGATGAATTGTTCAAGAGGTTGCATGAAAAGGCAGAGGGTAGAAGATCTGTCATAGAAAAAGAAGAAATGCTGGGGAGATCTATCAGGCATGGGGAACCCTATGATAAGCCCTGCAAATCTTGTTCTCTCCAAGTCCTAGACCCATCAGGTAAAAGGAGTCTTGAGGAGGTGGAAAAGGTGGGGCCAGATCACTTCTGGCAAGTCCTACATCACCTGGGAGAGGAAAAGGGAGGCTCTCTGGTCGTGGGTTGGGTACCTTAGTTTGGCCATTCTGGGGTGCTTGCAACTATAAAAGCTGTGTTGGACTTCAGGTTGTTCACAGAAATGGAGAAAAGAAATTATGAGCAGATAAAGTTGGGGAATCTTGTTTTCTCTCACCCTTTTCCTTCCTCTCTTTAGTCTCCACTGTCCTCTAAATATAAGAGAGTTTCAGAAATCACTGAAAAATTCTCTTTTTTTTCTTACAGGACTTTTAAAGAGGTTGTATTAGCTGTTGATGTTTCCCTCTTTGAAAATCTTTGGTTGGGTTTTCTCCTTTTTAATGATGCCTAATATTATGAAGGTCAGGCAGTTTAACAGCTTTATCTAGTTTTATCTTAGGGTTTGTTTTTTTCTTATTGGCTATTTGAATATTTTTAGCCTGGACAACAGAGAGGAACTGGCCAATTTATATTTCTGTTCACTAGCACTGGTTTACCTCTGTATACCACTGGTGATTCTAGGGAAAAAAAAAAAGTGTTGGGATTTTTTGGTTTTTTTTTTTTTGTAAAGAACTCTTGAGATCCAGGCAAACAAGGAAGAAAAGGGGCTTGAAGAGGTCAGCTACCCCATTTCTCAGCTTCAGGACAGAACTGATTCTGTACCATCAGTCTGAGAAGTGTCTGTCATAGCTGACTTCCTAAAACCTCTGTCAGAGCTGATTTCTCAATCTCCTTTAGTTTCTACTCCAGCAATCCATAACACTGTGATGTTATTCCTCATATATACCCCAGACCCCCATCTTGCTGTGATTTGATGCCTGTACTTGAGCTGTTGACCGAGGGCATGGAGGGTAGGTTATTCTTTTCCTCTTCACAGCAGCCAATACTGTTCTCACCTCTCCTCTCAGTCCTCTTTCCTTTAGGCTGCCAATGCTGATGAACACTGTGGTTACTGATGCAGTTTTTATAATGAATATCCCAGTTACTCTGTAATATTTTCATCTAGACCATATTTTTCCTAGTTGGTTTTTGCCAAGGTCACATGAAACACTGTTGAAGCCCTCAGCAGTCAGTGTATGTGGTTTTTTATGCTTGCCTGATCTCTCTACAAGGTCTTTGTCATAGAAAGAAACACACTTCATTGGTTCTGTTTGTGACAGATGTGGGTGGGATTTTACCTACCTCCCAAATACTGGGTAGAGGCTCCCATGTGGTTTGTTAATTTTGTTTTCTTGCAGAGTTGAAGTTTAATGAAGCGAGCCATAATTCTGACTCCTCCCTTTCCCCTTTTCTAAGATGGACATTGTCTTTTCAACTCTTCTGGAGTCATCCTAGTTCTGCACAAGCTGTCAGATACCACTTCTGATGGCTCTGAGGGTTCTTCTAAATTCCTCTGGATTAATTTCATCCAACTAAAAACTATATATCTTATCTATTTTGTTCTTTATGAACTCTAACCTGAGGTTATCCCTGGTATTACTGGTATTAATTTTGTTGACTGCCTGATCTGTAGTGGTTTTTAATAGACACTGAAGCAAAAAAATTCATTAAACACTTCCCTGCTTAGTGATGTTTAATAGGAGCTCTCAATGTCTCTTTATAGATCTGTTCATCACTTGTTTTCCTTTTATGAATATTGTACAAATGCAAGCTTTAACATGGTTTTTCTCTGTTGGTTTTATGTTACTTTCTGCTGTGGCCTCTCTGATTTTCGTCTCTATATAGCTGTACCATCATTGCTTGTAATTTTTAGCTCTTTTCCCAGAATCTCCATGCTTCCCCCTCTGTGGATGAGGTTGCTGAAGAACCATAAGATTTAGTCTCTTTCTCCATGCCATGCTCCCTGGGGACAGTTTGTGAGTTAGGTATGCTTCATTAAAGGATTGGAGGCTCCTATGAACTTTTTTCCTAATTGGATCTGAATTCTGTTCGTTTAATTCTGTGTTCAACAACTTATTTTGCTCATCTCACTTTTTCTTCTCCTAAGACTCTGAGACTTTATAGTTTTCTCCTTCTCTACCAGTTTCCTTCCCTGCTTTTCTGTTTCAGTGCATTTCACTACTGTCAGCATCAAATACTCCTCTGAGTGATTTCAGAGACTTTGCATCTACAGTATTTTTCTTCTTGCATATGGCTGAACAACCTGTGGAGCAGCCTGTGCTCTTGTCTCAGCTCATTCCTTGCTTCCCCTGATTACTACAGGTAACCGCTGCCATGTTTCAGTTTGGCTTAAGTTTCATAATTTGGTTTCTAAATTGTTTTCTTATGGCCTGAATTTACCCCAACCATCTCTGCCCTCTCCGTCAGATCTTACTCCAATTTGCCAGCCACACCAAGGAGTTAAAATGCTTGTTTTACAAAATCCCTCAGGGAAGACAGCAGCAAAGAAAAGTCAGAAATGCTGGATGTGCATGTGGTGGAGGGTTGTGAAAATCAGTATAGCAAAGTTAACTTCAAGGCTAGCCTGTTTATGAAGTGAAGTCAGTATACTGAAGATAGAGCTGATAGAAGTTTCTTGTAAAGACCCCATTTTGCTCTTGAGTGAAGAGGAGGAAGACATTAACTCAGTCACATCCTCCTTGTCAGCAGAGCGTTCCGCTGCGTTGGCTGAAACACTTGTTTTCATCTCATAGAAGTCCAACAAGTAATGAAACCTTAATCCTTCTGTTTCCTAAGCAGAACATCATGTGTTCTCTATTTTAATTGGATTGAGGCCATGCTGATACTTCATTAGTACAACTATGAGCCTTACATAAATTCTTGTGTGTTTCAGCTTCACGTTCCTGTGCCTGTGCGTGCCTGCTGTATTACTCTGTCAAAAATCCTGTCTAATATCTATTTGTATTGTGCAAATATTGTATTTTTGATGTGTACTTTTATTATCAAAGATGGGTGGAGGAAAACTGTGAAGTCCAGAATATGCCCAGTATCTGATCATAGAATTATTTGGGTTGGAAGGGACAATTTAAAGATCATATAGTCCAATGCCCCTGCCTTGAGCAGGGGCATCTTCATCTACATCAATTTGCTCCGAACCCTAGCAGGATTTGTTCTGTGATCTTCCCAGGCACAGAGGTGAGGCTGACAGGTCAGTGGTTCACAGGACCTCCGTTTCTACCCTTTGTTAAGATGGGTGCAGTGTTTCCCTTTTTCACCTGGGACTTCACCTGACTGCCATGACTTTTCAAATACCATGGAGAGTGGCTTGGCAACTATGTCAGCCAATTCCCTCATGACTTTGGTATGCATCTTTCCGGGTCCCACAGACTTATATATGTTGCAGGTGGTTCCTCAGCTGGTCTCAAACCTGATCTTCTCTTACAGTGGGAGGGACTTTGCTCCCTCAGTCCCTGCCCTGCCCCACTCAAGAGGTGTGGGAAGAGTGATGAGGCAGGAAATGGAGTACCTTGTCTGTTGTTCCCAGTTTGCCGGGCATATTTATCAGAAGTAGTACATTTTTTGACATTCTTTTCTGGAAGATATGCCTATAGAAACCCTTCTTAGTATTCTTAACGTCCCTTGCCAAGTTCAGCTCCAGCCACACCTTGGCCTTCCTGACCCCATCTCTACACATACAAGCAATATCCCTATATTCTTCCCAGGATACCTCTCTTTGTTTCCACTGCCTGTGCATTTCCTTCTTGCCCTTTTACTTGGACCAGCAGGTCTTGACTCATCCATGGTGGTCTCTTGCCACCCTTTCCTGATTTCTCATGCGTGGGGATTGAGAATTCTTGTGCTCTGTGGAAAGTGAGATCCTTGAAGATCTGCCAGCTCTGCTCTGCTCCCTTGTCCCTGAGGGTGGTTTCCAGGGGGTCTTATTGACTTGAACTTAGGAAGCAAAACGTAGGAATTTTGCCTCCCTAAAATTCATTTGCCTGACTTTACTCAGCCTTACCCATATTCCCCAGGACTATGAACTCCAGCAATGCAGGATCACTGCAGCCCAGGCTGACTCCAATCTTGATGCCACCAATTAGTTCACTTGTGCTAGGGAGTGACAGGTCTGTTATCACATCTCCTTTGGCAGGGATGTCTATTACCTGGCTTACCTGGCTTAAGAATTTACCTTTGATGGATTAGAGGAGTTTCCTGGATCACCAGAAGCTTGCTCTGCTGCTTTTGCAGCAGATGCCATTTGTTGAAGCAGGATGATAGCCCTAATCATGACTTTAAGCTTCTCTTCTGGATGCTATGGGTTTGTAAGGTGCAAACTATGTGAAGAACTAAACAGATGCAGAAAATCCAGCCCCAAAACCAGTTTACAAGAATTAATGGTTAGAGGATAGAGAAGCTCACAGAAATAGTGGTGTTGTGTTTGCTTATCACTGTGGATACAGTTCAACATGTTCAGTTTCCCCACGCTGTTTACAACAGAAATTCAACAGCCACCAGCTGGCACATGAGAGTTTGAAAGCCAAATTAACTCTGAAGTGAGAACAGGTTTTGTAGTTCTGTGTGACCAAGTTTGTTAATTTTATAATTAATATTGGATTTTCTGTAAAAGAAAATGAATGTTCTTTAAATAGTGTTGACAGACCAATAGGAGCTCAGGTTTTGCATCACTGGACTCCTAACTTACTCTGAGTTAGGACTCTTCCAGGAGTAGCAGCAATCCTTATTATGGCTGGGTCCTGCCCATTGCAGGGGGTCCCTTATCACTGACCAGAGTTCCCTGGAGCTGCTGACACAGCTCTGGTTTGGTTCGATGTGCTTTGTCCAACAGGGATGAGAGAGGACAAACGAATAATTTAAAACCAAAACCTGTGAAAAGTACAGCAAAGGCGAAAACCCCGCTGTGTTCCACATCGAAAAGTGCTGCAAGCGCTCGCTCTGGAGCTGTCGGTGTCAGCTGGGCTCTGCCAGGCTGCGGTTCCCGGAGCGCCGCTCCCCGGCGCTGCCATCCGCAGGCTCCCCAGCCCCGCGCCCGCCCCGCAGGAACGCGGCACGGCCGCGGAAGGAACCCCGTTCGGCTGTACGGGCAGAGGTTCAGCCGTCTGATTTGCCACACGGCAAACTCAGCATAGGCAATGTGCACTCGCAGCCCGGAAAGCCAAATCCTGGGCTGCATCCACAGCAGCGTGGGCAGCAGGGCGAGGAAGGGGATTCTGCCCCTCTGCTCTGGTGAGACCCCACCTGCAGTGCTGCATCAGCTCTGGGGTCCCGGGACAGACGGGACATCAGCCTGTTGGAGCGAGTCCAGAGGAGGGTCGCCAAGTTGATCAGAGGGATGGAGCACCTTTCCTATGAGGAAAGGCTGGGAGAATTGGGGTTTTTCAGCCTGGAGAAGAGAAGGCTCTGCAGTGACCTAATTCGAGCCTTCCAGTACCTGAGGGGAGCCTACAGGAAAGAGGGAGAGGGACTTTTTATGAGAGCATGGAGTGACACGACAAGGGGCAATGGCTCTAAACTAAAATAAAGTAGGTTTAGATTAGATATTAGGAAAAAATTTTACTGTGGGGGTGGTGAGGCACTGGAACAGATTGCCCAGAGAAGTTGTGGATGTCCCATCCCAAGGCCAGGCTGGACAGGGCTCTGAACAACCTGGTCTAGTGGAAGGTGCTCTTGTCCATGGCAGGGGGTTGGTACTAATTGATCTTTAAGATCCCTTCCAATACACACCAGTCTATGATTCTATATACTCTTAGTTGTTATGAAATACAGACCAGGTACTGTTCAAGAGAACATTAAATGCAATTAATTTTTGTGTGTATTGACATCTAGAAACAAATCTTGTAGGAAACTTTATCAGGGCTTTTTTTCCCCCTAGTTACACTAGTCTGCAACTTTCTCACATAGGTCACTTTCCATTTTCTCCCCTCCCTTAGCTTCTACTTTGTTTGGCAGCCACCGGGAGCATGCAGTGTAATCCCAGCAAGAGCTGCTCCCAGCACTCTCAGTGAGTAGATGGCAGGTAGAACTGATGTAACTGCATTCAGGGCTGGTTTCCACATCCACCATTTTAATATCTAAATAGTCATGGCACTGAGCCATATCATAAGGGCATTTCCCACTGCATACAGTGGAAAGATTTCCATCTTGCTGGGATGGAGCAAGTCTTGCCTGGCATCTTAACCACCCACAAAAATTAGTCAGATGGTAACTAGTTGAGCACGGCTTTGCCCCTGCTTACAACATTTTTTGTGTTTCAAAAAGTAAAAGAGCAGCTTTCAAAAGCAAAAGAAATGACTAATGCTGAAAATGTCAAAAAAACCTACCTCAGTCTGTGACCTTGTCAGTAGTCTGTTTAAGGGAGCACATCACCACCAGGTTGTTCTGATACTCATTCTTCATCTTCCAATTCTACTTGGTTGATGCTTTTAATGGTGGAAATGAGCTTTGTCACTGAAAGTATGAATGAATAGGACAGTCATGTATTCGTGTCATGTACTACTATTTTACGTGTGTGTACCAACAGCAGTTGGTTGGGGTGTAAAGTGAGGCAGAACCTGGCAGTCATATAAGTACAAATTGTGTTTATTCTTCCTTCAAAAAAACCTCTTGTTTATCTCCTCAGAACCCAGCCACCTGTGCAGTGCAGAGATGTTTGGAGCAGTGCAGGGGCATGTAAACATGCTACCCTAAATCACATCAATTTTCCATGACCCATTCAGCATCTGTTCTTATACCCTCAGGGCAGTTCTGTCTGGTGAATACTGCATTTGGAGAAGGCTCCTCATGCTGCCCTTTTCCCTGTGCTGTGGTGAGGCTCCACCCGGGGTACTGCATCCAGCTCTGGGGTCCCAAGCACAGGAAAGGGTGTTGGACCCCCTGGAGCAAAGATTATTGGAGGGCTGCAAAGATTATTAAAGGGCTGAAGCACCTCTGCTGTGAGGAAAGGTTGAGAGAATTGAGGTTGTTCAGCCTGGAGAAGACTGGGGAGACCTTGTTGCAGCCTTTCAGTATTAAAGGGGTCTTCTAAGAGGGATGGGGTCAGACTGTTTACCAGGGCCTGCTGCACTAGGACAAGGGGTAATGGTTTTAAACTAACAGAGGATAGATTCTGACTAGATATAAGAGTCCTGGTTTCAGCTGACAGAGAGTTCATTTTCTTCCTAGTAGCTGGTACAGTGCTGTGCTTTGGATTTAGTATGAGAGCAGTGTGATACCACTGGTATATTGGTTGCTGCTAAATAGTGTGACTTTAACTCAAGGATGTGTCGGTTTCCCACGCTCTGCCAGCAAGGAGGTGCACAAGAAGGGAGGGAGTATGGCAAGGACAGCTGATCCAAACTGGCCAGAGGGATGTTTTGTATCATAAAATGTCAGGCTCAGTATAGAAACTGGGGGCAGTTGGCCTGGAGCCAATCACTGCTGGAGGATGGGCTGGGCATTGGTCAGCAGGTGGTGAGCAGTTGTATCGTGCATCACCTGCGTTTCTTGGGGTTTACCCCTCTCTCTCCTTTTCATTGCTATTTTTACTGCTGTTATTGTTATTAACATTGTTATTATTACAATGTTTTGTTTTAATTCAATTATTAAACTGTTCTTATCTCAGTCCATAAGTTTTATTTGTTCTTTGATTCTCCTCCCCACGGTGTGGTGGGATGGAGTGAGTGACCAGCTGTGTGGTACTTAGTTTCAGGTTGGGGTTAAACCACCACAATATAAGGAAGAAATATTTTATATTGAGAGTAATAAAACATTGGAATAAGTTGCCCAGGGGAGTGGTGGATGCCCAGTCCCTGGAAACATTCAAAGTCAGGTTGGATGGGGCTCTGAGCAACCTGGTCTAGTTGAAGGTATCCCTGCTTGTTGCAGGGGTATTGGACTAGATGATGTTTAAAAGATCCCTTCCAACCAAAATTATTCATATAGGGTTTTTTTAGTGTTTCTTCAATATTTATCTCTGTGATGACTTCTTTAATTTTTGCTATTGCTTTTGCTACAGAAATATTGATGTTGCTTGTAATAAAAGATGGTCCTTCACAACTTTGCCTTTACAGGGCAAAGAAGAAGGCTCCTATTTTGAGACACTGAAGATGGTCATCTTCTCCCTCCCCTGAAACTGAACTTCCATGCCCCTTCACAATATTTCCTCTTTTTGATACAGAACTTTGATGACTAATAATTAATTTTGCAAGCAGCTTTGCAAATGTAGCTCTCATGGAGGTTTTAAAGAAAAACTTTAGCTCATACAATGCAGGGCAATGTGGTGACTGCTGTTCTGGTAGCTGTAGCAGGGAGTGTAGTTGTAACCAGAAAAGCATTCAGAGTCCAAGAATCACCACCAAAAAAACCCACTGAACTATTTTTATGCTTTCAGAACTTTTTATGGTGACATGTTTCTCAAGCAGTGTCAGCCCCTCTGTTCCTGACATTGCTAGCCAGCAGGAGGCTTTGGGAAGAGGCTCTTTACACTCACTGTCTCACTTAAATGTTGTTTCAAATGCGATAGCAGTGGGACGCTTGTCAGACTTTTTTTAATATTAGTTTTCCTCTTGCAAACCTATGAGAGTCATCTCTCTCCTTAAACTCATTTCTGCCAGGAAGCCTCTGTGCTGTAGCACTCTGATCCCTTGGCTTGCAGTGTCTCCTGATGTCCCTGCATTTGAGTTACTGGCAGGTGTGTCCCATTTATCCCTCTTGGACCAGAAACTGTTGCCAGATGGGCCCTGGGTGTTGCAGAAAATCTCAAGCACTGGCAAATGCTGAAAGATTGCCATTCTCTGTCTTGGTCTCTTTCTGTGGTCCCACCTAGGTTTGCAGCACTGTCCTCCCTTAAAATATGCCTTAACTATTTGACAAAACCTTTTTTTTCTTTTTTCTGTCGTCTCCCAGTCCTGTTTGTGACTCCATAACCAACCTCACTGGGGTCACCGCACTGGAAATGGTGGGGCTGCAATTTCAGGTGTGGCACTGGAGCCCTCTCTATGCAGGAAAGTTCTCCAGGTTATATGTAATATAATGTAAGATAATCATGTGCCTAATGGTCTCCAGTTATACCTATAATGCACCTGTGCTCTTTCACATGGCTGCCTGAAAAGAGTAGTTTCCTCTGATATTAAACTTTAACCTTTCACTGAGCATCCTAAGATTTTCAAGCTTTTTCAATCCTTAAAGATTTCCCAAAAGGCATAAAGAGTTCTGTATAGAGATTTTAAATCCACTAAAGTTTGACTTCCTTTTCATTGTTTCCTTTAGGACTGCCTTAAAAGGACCTTATAAACCAAAGGCTGAAAGAGAATTGATTTTAATCTGCGTCTGCATGGCAGACTGTGGTGGTTTAACTGTTCAGTTCATGTCAGAGTTGATCTGGGGAAGGAGCAGAAGGAAGGGGAAGAAAACTGCCACAAAAAGTTGGGCTGCTGAGGTGTTTTGGGGAACAATTAGTTTGAATAAATTAAGCTATTATCCTTGTGCAATGCCAGGGAAACTTCATGATATGAACAAAGGTATTACTTTTCTTACTGTCATTTTCTTTAGGGATAAGAAGGTGGTGATGGTGACACTTTCCCACCCTTTCAGGCAGCTTAATGAGTGGCAGTGCAGTGATTCGGGTTTAAATGTTAAATATTATTTGGCACCTAAAACCCCACCTTTTTCAAAGCAACACCTAAATGCCCCACGCAGCCTCAGAACCAAACCCACCCCTTACCGAGATTACTTCAGATTTCTGCTCAGGAGGGATAATCTTAGCTATGGATGAATGTGTATATATGTTTTTCTCAGTGCGTCTATTTTTTTGAGGAGATGAGGGAACCTGTATCCAGATAATACTTTCTGCTGTAATTTCTGACTTGTTCTAGATGACCTGCAAACATTTTTTCTTCTGATAAAGGGTGATAAATAATCCCTACACATAATTAGGTGGACACTGCTTTCTAGATGGAAGCTGGGAGTGAAAGGGTGAAGAAGTGTGTTTGAGACATGGGTAGAGGAAAATTATTTCATCATATGGCCTTAGAAGAAGGAAAATGTTTTGACGGTGTCTTTGTGTTTTACTGATCACTTTACCTTTCCTTTGCAAAGCACCAAAGAGCAGCCTCAGTCTATCTGGGTCTAGTGACTTCATCTTGACTAAACTGCACTGCCCCAGAGGAAGAAAGATGCATGTCTTGGTACTGATATTCACCATGAAATAAACCTGGGTGTCAGTTGTAAAACAGTAAATTCACTTTAGGGCCTTCTGCAGTTGTCATTAAGTGTTAGCTCCACAGGAGCTCAGACAGCTCTGGCAGCTAGGAGAGAACGCTACTGTAAACTGGGGTGGGAAGCAGAAATCCAGGAGGAGTAAACATGTAGAAACATCTGGAGCATTTCAGTCAAACCAAGTTTCCCAGCTGTGGCAGGATGGCTACATTATCCTGGAGGACACCTCTGGGTGCTCAGACACAGCTTTTTGTTTTCCCTCCTATATCTCTGCATGTCCCTCCTTTCTCCATCAGGGGTGGCAATGGAAGAATGCAGGAACTGAGCTGCTTTTACACCTTGGCAGGGGATTGGGCTCCCAGTCTGGATTTCCTCCCTTTCCTGCTTCCTACAATCAGGCTCCAAACTTGCTGCCGTTTACATCAAACTATAAACAGAAATTATGGAAGTTAGGCAGATTATTCCCTCTGCTATTCTATTGTAGGAAGAGAAACTGAGGAGATGTTAGACTGTGACTTGCTCAGAATTACACAAGAAATATTAGATGAAATGGGGTATTGGCTTTTTTTTTTTTGCATTCTTGGGCACTGTGAGATGCAGCAGTAGGAAAAGAGATCCCTCTTTCTTCAGTTCAAATGAAGGATAGAACTATGCTTTTGCTATCCTGGTAAGTGGTTTTTTGCTTGTTTATTTTTACATTGTTTTTTGCTTTCTTGCAAAAATATGTACATTGGACATTTCAGGAATGTCACAGCTTTGCCTCCCCTAGTTTTGCTGGAGGAATTTTTGCAGGGCTGGAAAATAGGTGGAAGGAGCTTTCTCAGCTCATGACTTCAGATTTGCACAACTTCCTCCAAACTCCCTTTACAACATATTAACTGAGTTGAAGATGGCATCTTCTGGGTTGGAGAAAGACTGTGTTCCTGGCTGCTACTGCATTTGCCATCGCTTTAGATGAATGTCTTTAATGTTTTTTTAGCACAGGTGTTATGGTCAAATCCCCAAAGATGTGTTCTGGTAAGATTCTCTTCCCTAGTTGCCTGCCTCCATGGCCTGATCTCCTCATTTTGTTTTAGCCTGAGTCAGCCTATTAACCAATCTGCTAATTGCTCACGTGCTGCTATCTCTCCCTTTTGGTATAAACTGCTGGCATTCCTAACCTGACCATGCAGTTTGACAGGGTCAGATAGGGGGATAAGCAACTCTTGGATGGAGCAGGGACAGCAGCAGGCATATTACATCCCAGTATGGGACCTTAGGACCCAAGTTACCAAGTGCTGGGAGCAACTACAAACTGAAAGAGAAGTTGCTGCTGCCCTCCAGCAGCCTGGGGGCAGATCACCCCCTCCACATGGTTTGGTTTGGGATGGGATACGTACGCCACTGTTCCCCACTGCCTGCTGCAAGTACAACTGCTTCATCTGCCCTTTCTCTGCCTCTAATTAACCCCAGTTACTGTGATGCCAGGACTGCTGGGTAATTTCCACGATGCAGGAGGTCAGACCCATCAAAAGTAAAGTCCAATCACTGTCTTCAACAAAGAAATCTTTCTTCCAGTTATTTATCTGGTGTTGGGCAATTTCTTTAAGCAGATGCAAAACAAACCCCTTATTCAGTTGATGTTCACACAAAGTTTTCCCGCTGATTTATAGCAGCCTAAATTTGGGTTCCAGTTTATTACAGATCTATCACCAAAGACCAACTTCTGCTTTTTCTGCCTTCAAGGAAGTTGAGATTTTTCTAGGTTTTAAATGCTGCCTAAGATGAGCCCTCTTTAAAATACATGTTCTCTATATGTTAAACCAGAAGCAAGAGAGAGAATAAAATCTTTCCCTTTTTTAGGTGATCTTTAATGTCACACTATAAGCCTTTTGTAACTCCTTGAATTTTTAAACTGCTTTCTGAGCTAAGTTGAATATCGCTGACTTTAGAAACAAACCAAATCAAAACACTCAGCCTTTTCCCTTGCAGGGGATGTCGGCAATGGAGTAACCAACAGGACCTAAACCAATTTTTGAATATTTGATCCTGATATTTGAGTTGGGCAGGGGTCCATGGGGCACCGAGGAGAAATCTCAGCTGCTGCTGTAGCACCTACAGCAAGGCAGATAAATGAGTCCATGGCAACGGGGAAACCTGGAAGTCACTCATCTCTGAAATGTAACGAAACTATTAAATGTAATGGAACTATTAAATGTAACATACATTTGCTAAGTGCTTGCTTGTAATTTATGGCTACTGCTCTGAGACTTGCAAAGATCGTTTAAAGGAGATGCCAGGCGGACCCTTGTGATTTCCACCTCTATACAAGGCCATCTAGCAATCCGTCTTCTTCGTGCCAAATCAGTGTCAGCACAAGGGAAAATGGACACTTAAATGAAAATTCTTGACTTATGCCGTTTGTTTTTATCCCTGTGAGGGAAGCGAGGGCAGTATCTGGCCTGTGAAAGGTGCAGAATGTTTCAGTGTGAGCCGAGTGCTGCTCAGCCCTCCGTACCCGGCCCCGGCACTACACAAGCCCCATGTCACCGGACAGTTTCTGCCTCTTTCCTGGTGCTAATGTGTTTATAGGAGCAGGTGGCATGTTTAACAGGGAGGGGGGGAAGGCAACTGTTGCTGAATGTATTTTTCTTTGAAAACTAGTGTTTTGTAGAAGAGTGAGTTAATAAAATGTTTGTTTTGATGGGAGGAGAAAGGTAAAACCGAACCTCCATTCGGGAAGAAAACAACCACCCTTTTTCCTGGAGACAGAAAAAGGGGCGGGCGTCCCCGCTCTTAACTTCCAAATCCACCACCGAAAGGTTGCTTTTTGAACACGCAGCGAGCCATCTTCTCCAGCCTTTCCGACTGGTTCTGGAGTAATCGCTCCAGAAGGAACGAGTTAACAAGATAAAGAAGAAAGCTCCGGAGCCCCACCCCCTCCCCGCGCGGCCAGGTGTTCCCACGCGTGGGACGCGGCGCGGCGGGACCGTGCGCCCCCGCCCGCTCCCGGGATGCGGTGCGAGCCGGGATCCTCCATCCCAGCCCCCTCCCTGGCGGCGGCCTGAGGAGGAGGAGGAGGAGGAGGGTCGGCTCCAGCACCTCCCCCCTTCCCCGCCTCCCTCCTCGCCGAGCGCAGCGCCCCGAGCATGGAGCCTGCCTGAGACGCTCGGTGCGCTCCGGCAGCTGCTGCGGCGGCACAACATGGAGGCGGCGGCGGCCCCGCCGCTCCCGCTGCTGCT
>VXAD01013799.1:0-127792 GCA_013399195.1 Dicrurus megarhynchus | reverse complement strand
AGCTGCAGCCCGGGTGCCCCGTCCCGGGCACGGAGCCTGCCCTCCTCTTTCCCTTGGCCATCCCGTTTTTAAGTGAGTGTGGTAATCCTTTTAAATCGTAAATAAACGGAGGCGGTGCTCTGCCTGTAGCATCCGTGGGGAGCGGGCCGGTGTCCGTTCCTCCTCCGTTTCTCCTGCGTGCGGCTTCGCTCCCGACTTTGTCTCGCCCAAGACGGGGAGTTCGGGCTGCATGTGCAAGACTGCTGTCTTTTTGCTGCTGCATGTGGTCTGCCTGAATACATCACGCCGGTGCTTGAGCAAGCCGAAGCCTAGTTGTTGCGATTTCCTAGGTAGTTTGGAAAACTCGGCAGTGTGGCCAAGGCTGTCAGAACATCACCTCAGGGCCTCTTTTTATTAGGCCACCCACCTTTTCAAACCTCCTGCAATTATTAGAACTGTCATTTAGAGCAAGAGAACCGACCATTTTCTGCTGGCATCATCATTCTATATTTTTAGTTGGAGCTCTGTGTGGGTGTGTATTATGTATTGCTTATTCTGTCTGGATTGTATCAAAAAGATACCCTTCATATCTCAGGGTCCGGCTTCTCCATACACCTTGCCACAATCTTTTAAAAATGTTTCTGAAAACCCGAAGTGTGGTTCGTTCCTTTCTGAACACTTATGTTTGTGTAAAGATGTTCACATTCCTGCTTGACTGAAGGAAGCTAATGTAGCTTTGTGGGGCGGGGGGGGAAAGGTGGGGAATCAACTTCTAGGAGTCCTAAATGAAGGCTCCTTAAAGGATTCCCTTACATTAACTTAACAGGCTATGATAGAAAGGGATATTTTTAAAAAGGGATAACCTTGCATTTGGAATTCTTAGGAAAGTAAGAGTTCATGATAAAACTAAGGAGTAAGTTCTAACTTAGAGTTTGGTTTTCATTCACCTCGTTTGAGAGACAGTGGTTCCTTTTATATATTGTATGTTTGGTATGAATAGTTGCCTTCCTTAACATGCATGGAAGAACTCTGCTACAGATGTACCATTTTCAATAATTAGTTAAGGAGTCTTGGTTATAGATCTTAATGGCATTGCTTTTGTTCTGCCTACTTAGTAGGAAGGTTTCATTGTGTTGATCTGGACAGTACTTTTAATGACAGTTCATCTGTCCTTTTCAAAGGAGCGTGGATGTCCTATGAGAGGTTCTCCGTGGATTTAGTTCCCTTTCTGAGAATCCCTACTCTGTAAGGAGATGCCTGACTTTTAGCTATTAAAAGTATTTTGATGTGCTTATCTTACAAATATGTAAATGCATCTCTGCACGATTGGGGATCTGCTGGAGCTTCTGCAATGCTAAAGCTTCACTGAGGTTTGGCATGTTATAATAGATCTTGAATACTTTGGCTGTGAAATAATTTTGCCGTAGAGCCAAGTTCTTGCTCTGTATGTGGTGGTGTCAGGAGTGGTTTTGTTTATGTGGCCTGAAATAATGATAAACCTGTTTCAGACGTGGCTTGTGCTTGACTTTCATTTCACTGTGAAAAGACAAAACAATCATTGCATTTGGTGTTTCCTCAAAGGGGGGAATCTCTTGCTCATGCAAAGTATTTAGTGTTTTTTCATTTTCGTGAAAATATTGTAAGTTTTGGATTCTTAATATTGCACAGTGGGTATTTCATGTGGGGGCCTTAAAACGTTCAAGTAAGTTGAGATAATTCTTGCTTAAGAACTATCTGTAGCAAGAATTATTTTTACTTAAACTTGCAAATGCTTGCTTAACTGTGTCCTGTCATGCACTTGAATGTTTCCCAAAATCGTGAGATTGTATCTTAGTTTTCTTTAATGTAACAACTATTTGTTTGATACTAACGAACACAGGATACAGAAAGGTGAAGAGAGAAGCGTGACACAGGGAAGTGTGATGGTTACAAATCTTTGAAACTAGGGATGCAGCGTGAAATAAAAAATGCATTAGAGCACAACCCTCAAATGGCTTTTAATCCATACTGTTTTCCTCAGATAACCTGAAGCTAGTGAAACCTGTCGCTGTGGCAAAATGTAGAACGTAGCAGGAAAAAATCACTTACTAATTTTATGACAGGGAAATGTGCTGTGTGGGAGTCCTCAAGTACATTTCAGTGCCATTTCAGTCAGTCTGTCATTGATTTAGGGGGCTATTTTCCTAGTAACTACTACTAGCATGATGTGAGGGTCTGTCACAAATTATGGTCATAAATCTTCTTGAAATAGTGAGGAAATACTGAAAGTTCAGGTTGGCTCTGAAGTTTACGTTGATAATTTCAAAGCACTGAGTCTTCTCTCTCCAGGGAAAGTTAAATGAGTTTAACTGTCTTTAAGTATGGTATGTGAACTAATTTGTTACTATTGCATTTTAAATTAAATTATTTAAATTTATTTTAAAGTACACAGAAATGCTTTAAAGTCACTCATACTGTAGATGTCTGAAATACGTAGATCAGCATGACACACAGTCAGCACTTTAGAAGAACGTGAATGTATTTCATTGTTACCCCAGCGTAAGTTCCACCATTGCCTCTTGCTGCTTTAGCTTAAGAATTTTTTTTGCAGTTGTTTATAATGTAGTTGTTAGTAAAATAGGCCATGGATTTTGCCCCAGCTGTGAATTTTCTCAGTCCTGCATGTTTCTTGAATAAGGCAAGTCAAGGTAACTTTTTAGCAAACAGAGATTGTTTCTGGGAACATGTTATCCTTTAGCATTAAGGTAAGATTTGGCAGCATAACAAGAAATAAAGGTTACAAAACCTCTCCTGGAATATAGACACACCGGACTTACTGTATAAGAGAGTCTACTGTAACTCTGCTTCTAGTTAAAAATTAACCAGCAGTGTACGTTTCAAAGCAATTGTCTCTCTTTTTGTCAAAGCAGAAATAAATTTCACTTGGTGAACTTCAATTGGTGGTGCTCAGAAACAGCTATAATGGCAAGGCTTCGTTTCATGTTAGATCAGTATTTCTTGTGAACTTACTGTATTGTACCGAAGCAGCCTACCATCTGGAGACTGAGGACAATGACTAGGTTTAAATTCCTTCTTAGAAGGAAGAGAAATAAATTTACATACAATGCCTTCTTTCTAAGAAATCCTCTCATTTTTTTCCTTATGTGTTTAACCCAAGGGCTATTAAGCATTCAAAGTGTTTGGCTTTTGTAAGTTCAGAATTTCTCTTGGGAGCTGATGTGGCTGAAAAAAACACAACACAGCACTGAGAACACTTGGAAGAAATAGATGTTATTTTCTGCTCAAGACCTTTGTGGAGAGCTCAAATAGGTACCAACCTGAGCTTCAGGAGAAGAATGACAGTAGAACAATTATTCCCCCCAAGTTTGTGGCACAGGCCAGCAACAACGCAGCTCTACTATGCACAGTGGAGAACAACATTTTCCTTAGATTTTGAGTCATGTGGGTTGTTCTTCTTTTTTCCCTATTCTTTCTGACAGGACACATCCAACAACACTGCAAGTGCACTTAGGGCAGGAGCAAATAATTAAGATGATGGCTAGGGATGCTGGCTAGCCAAACCCATGTGCTGTTTGGACACAGGTCTTTCTGAAGAAGGCAAAGATGTGCCATCTCCTGGTAGCTCATGTCTGGGACTACTAAACTAGAAAAAGTACTTCTGGAGAGTCCTACTGCTGTTAAGTTAGGCTACAGAAAAGCTTGTGATAGAGTCAAAGGATATTTTTAGCAATTCTTGAGATTTTGTGTGATGAAACAGTTGTGGTGAGAGCAGGAAAGAAAATGGGAACTATGTCCCTCCCACAAAGTATTGTTCAGTACAGTTGTTTGTTAGGAGCTTATGGGCCAACAATTCTTCTGGTTTCTTCTCTCTCAGAAAAATTGGGATGTGGAACTTAGCAGTGTCTCATCTTTGTGGTTTCTGTTTACTAAAGATTGAAAATATCTGTTAAGCCACACAATTCCACTGAGAAGCTCCAAAGAGTGTAAGGAATGGGTGATGGGCTGGTAAGGGTGTTGAGGGTCTATGTAATAAACAGGATTTTTAATTTAGCTGTTCTTTCCTTTATTCTTGCTTGACTCATGCTTTGCCTGCCTGCACAGACAGATGTAAGGTGTCATTTTGTATTGATGTTAAATCCATGGGTGACTTTTGCAAGGATGCCAATAAATTGACACATGCTTGATTTAAATTGGTGTGTTTGCTCTGGATGATAAAAGTGTTAAAGCAATTGAAACTGCCTTTAAACCAATAAATAATTTGTGGTGTGTTAGATTAACTTAATGGAAACAGCCTACTGGGAAAAGAGATTTCTTGACTGTAAATCAGCTACAGAATTGTCTTCATTTCACAGTATGAAGGCTTTTTGCCATTGCAATAAACAGCACTGACAGCAGATGCAGTAGTAAGTTCCTGGTGAGATTGTCAGTGGTCTGAGAAGCTCAAATGTTGGCATGGGTGTTTAAAAATGTGCCTGGTTAATTATATAATAATTGTTGAATTCTGTTTGGCACTTTTACTTTCTGAAATGCTGTATGTATTTTAGCTAATTCTGAATGTTCTGCAAGGACGGCATCTATTATTTATCTATTATACATAAGGAAATTGAGTTTACCCAGTTAAAGTTCACTTACTTTAAACAGTAACAAAAGTTGTCTTTGTGGCAGGCAGAATTTTTGAACTCTGGTCTTCCTGTTGAGACTATAGAGGTAAACCAGGTAATTGTTCGATAAATCAGGTGTGCTGTTCCTGAGCTATGGTGAAAGATGATGCAACTAAAGAAATGAAGTTGCAAGTGTGTTAGGGTGTAACTCTCCCCTCTACTATGGAAAGTAGAGAGATGGAAATTGTGTTTCTGGTTTTTATTTGGTTACACAGAGGTCTTGATTTTCATTTTTTTCTCATAGATACTTGTTAAAGGGTATATGGTGTTCTGTGAAAGTGTATGCTTTTAATTTGGTGTTTCTGTCCTTACAGGACACCCATTTGCTTGAGTTTTATCTGAGAGGGAGATAAGTGACTGAGTTACTTGACATCTCTTTGTGGCTCAGAATTCAATAACATTTTGTGATGGTGATTCAGAGGTTCTCTCTTGCCCTTTCTTTAATTGCCATGACTATGTATTTAGTTTATTTCACCATGTTGTTGCATTAAATGTGATGCATTATACGTTTATTAACACAGGTTTTTGGAAGTGACTTGTTACACATCATTGCTAAGATGATAAATTAACCCTAGGGGATTCTTGATCCTCAGCCTTCAAGAATTAGACTGGAGGTAGGAGGGGGCAGTCAGTAGAGACAGAAGCTTGACCTCTTCTTTCTGCAGTGTTTTTAAGAGTAAAGCAAGGCCAGAGAGTGTGAGCAAGTGTTGTCTGCTTTGTGTTTCTGCACCTCTGGGCAGATGAAGTGTAGCAGTGGATTGAGTGAACCTGCTTAGTGAATTTCTTGGCTTTGGGGTTTGGGAATCAAATAATGTTACTATAATGTGATTTTGCAGATGTTCTTTTTCTTTTCTGCTGTTTGGTGCTGCTTTTAACTAAATCAGAAAGAAAAGGAGTGGAGAATCTGAGAAGACTCAGATGATGAAAGTGTACAGTGCTGCCATAATCTGTGGGTTGTTGATATGTCATTTGAGAACTTCTATGGAATTCTGTATGTACTTATGGCTTAAGCCATATACTCCAGGGTTTGAATTAGGCACAGATTACGCCTAACAGCAGTAACACGCTTAAATCCTTGTCAATAACTTCAGCATGCCTTCTGTGGAAATTGTGATTCCAGTTTCACGGATGCTTTTTCCAGTCCCTGTACTATTTTTCATTAATTTTGCACAAACACTTTATTTTCTGTTCTTCCAGATTGATCTTGTACTACCTGGTCTTAAGAAGGGGGAAAAAAAGGTCTTCAGAACACAAGAAGTGTAATTAAATGGTGTGGTTTGGTTTTGGCTGGTTTTATTTTTGTTATCACACAGTGTCACACTGTAGAGTATGGCTATCAAAAAGGTCAAGTTGATTCCTTTTGGTCTTGCTCTAAGAGATGAAATGCTTTTTTAGTGGACTTTCTGTGGCAGGGGTGATCAGAAGTACCTTGTTTGTACTTAGTATGTGCTCCTGAAGCGAACAGCTGGCTTGTGCATGGGATAGGTAAAGATTTTGCAGTGTTCCCACCATGACTCACCTCTGGGGGCTTTCT
Organism: Dicrurus megarhynchus; assembly: GCA_013399195.1. NCBI lineage: Eukaryota > Metazoa > Chordata > Aves > Passeriformes > Dicruridae > Dicrurus > Dicrurus megarhynchus. The sequence continues at coordinate 121,618 of VXAD01013799.1, read as the reverse complement.
GGCTTGTGCCACCTGAATCTTGATTTCTCTGTAGTTAAGATTTTTTTTCCTGTTTCTCAGTCTTCCTTAAATAACACATGCTTTAAATCTGTTCCTTCAGGTAAGACTGAAGGGTATTTTTTGTGGCATTGAGTAAGTGGTCTGCCAGCTACCTTATTGTTATGAGGCTTTGCTCATCCTTGCACCCAGCGGGGTGATTGGGCACTTTGTGATGTTGTTTTCCTTCAGCCCATCATTTCTAGGGTGTTATGAAAGCTGTGGCATATTTCTGTGTAACCAGACTTTGTCTGAAGAGACTGTTGAGTGTTGAAATCTCAGTGTGTCAAATTTTAGAAAGTCTCCTAAGCTGATTTCTCTAGTTTTAGTTCTAGAAGGGGAACATACATGATACTCGAGACAATGTGAAAGGCCTTATGTCCTTACTGTTTTATTATTGTTCAAGGATTATTTTCAAATAATTAATAAAGCACAGTTTCTACAAGTTTTTGTGCAGATACAAAAGTAAGATTTTTGGGGCAAAAAATGATTGCTTTAGAAGGACAATCACAAAGCTGTGGCATTTGGAAATGTTTCTGCTGCGTGTTTGTCTTCACAATCCTGTTTTTAGTTCTTTGGTGGTTTGACCTTGGCTGGATGCCAGGTACTCACCAAAGCTGCTCTATCACTCCCCTTTTCGACTGGACAGGGCAGAGAAAGTTTAAGGAAAGGCTCGCGGGTCTAGGTACAGACAGGCAGAGATCACTCACCGATTACTGTCATGGGCAAAACAAACTCAACTTGGGGAAATTAGTTGAATTTATTACCAATCAAATCAGAGTAGGATAATGAGAAGTAAAACAAAATCTTAAAAATACCTTTCCCTCACCTCTCCTTTCCTCCTGGGCTTAATTTTATTCCAAATTTTCTCTCTCTTCCCTGTCAGCAGTGCAGGGGGACAAGGAAAGGGGGTTGCAGTCAGTTCATCACACGTTGTTAACTACACAATAACTTTTTTTCCTTGTTAAATATGTTAACCCTGGCACAATCCCACCATCACTGATGGGCTCAGCCTTGGGCAGCAGTGGGTCTGTCCTGGAGCCGCCTGGCATTGGCTCTGTGGGACGTGGGGGAGGCTTCCGGCAGTTTCTCACAGAAACCACCCCTGTAGCCCCCTCAGTTACTAAAACATTGCCACTCCAACCCAGTACAGGTTCAGTCACTTAGACCAGTGTCTTCCTGATGCCAGAGGAATATATTCTGAAATAGAGCTATCTTTTTATCTCTTTTACATTTCATTATAGAGGAAGAGAAAAAGCAAGAGTTTGCCTCTTGGATAACAAACTGTTGATGACAATGAAAGATTCAAGGAAGAGAAGGACTGGAAGGTTATGAGATTTATTCTCTGTTGTATAACCAGGGAATGTCTATATAACATACTTTGTGTTCCTTCTTAGCTCTTGAAGCTTAATACAAAAGCCAGTATGCTGTTTCTTGAACTTCTCAAAGCAGCAGAACTTGAAAACCAAAACCCTAATCCTTTGTTTTATAGAAGGTTTCACCTTTGACCACTGAATCATAAATTACCCACTGTTAGATGTATATTGGTCCCTACTTACGTTGTGCATCTTGTTCCAAGAGCTTTGGAGGCTTTGTGTAACGAGTTATTTCAAATAAAGTGTCACTTATGTATTCTGTCCCCTTTAAGGAAGTTTACTCATGGCCACCAAATTTCCTATTTTCTCTGTTCTGTCACCTTTTGCTTTATTTTCAGTTGTTGAAAATTTTCTGGCTTTAGAAAAAGCTCAGGATAGAATTGCCTGCCCTATAGGAATGAATTTTGACATAAAATATGATTTAAATGAAGTTTTATTCTTGCTTTAGACTTTTCTCTGATTGCTTCCCCTGCTTCAGATTCAGCAGCTTGAAGTATGATGTGTTTAAGCATCGATGGTTTTTATTTTCCAAAGGGAAAATGTTTTAGCCTCAGAAATCTGTATTGCTGACTTACCTGGCTGTGGCTATCCCAAAAGATATAAAAGCAAGTTAAGCTGCAGAGTTATTTGTGTTCCCAGGTGAGAGCTAAGAGGATGAAAATGCACATGGGTGGCGTTTTCCACTTAGAAAGTCTGCCCAGCTGTGGATGGTTTAAAAAAAATCTATGTGTTGTCTGCATCTTCAAAAGCTGAATAAAATAAATATGTAGTTAGGGGGAATTTTTGTCTGTCTGGGTTTTAGCAGTATGTTTTTTACTGTCTGAATATGGTAGATTATTACTTATGTATTAAATCTCAAGTTTGCAGGTGTTCAGTGATAGAAAGGGCATACTCAGAGTTACACGTCTGGACTTACTTAGGCAAGCTGCGTAGTGAGAGTTGGTAGGTCGGGTGTGACTAATGCAGGCAAAATTATAGTGGAGCCTCAATAAATTGGAATTGAATAATTTGCAATCTTTCTCTGCCCCTGAAGCCTGTGTCAACTTGAATTTTCATCTCATCTGATCTATCTTCAACAGCCATCTCATCCTGAGCCACAAAACCCCCTGACTCGATGTCAGCTGTGACTTTGGAATCTGTGCACAGGAGGAGAAAGGTTTTTTTATGATGCCATTAAAAAGGGGAACTTTTCAATTGCAGAAGCCAGGTATGGCAGCTAACAGAAGGAACCATGCATCCTCTAAAATGGGGAAATACTCCTCGAGCCTTTTTGAATAGAGTAACTGAGTTCTTACGGGTTCTCGTAACTTAGTTTCTGTGAACATTGTAGCTAATGGTGAAATTTGGAGAAATGCACAGACACCAGCAAAAATCTGAGTGTCAGATATACTTGTAGTATACTTGTACAAGTCAGGTATACTTGTAGAATAAACCATGATCTGCAGGTGTTTTGTAAGAGTTGCAGACAGCTCAAGTGAACTCTGTAGCTTGTGTGTAGCTACCAGTCCATTCAGTTTTTCCTTGAGCAGAGACAGAGTTGCTCCTAGTTCAGGGAAGTGCTGACCTAGGCAGAAATAATCTCTTGCAAGGTCCTGGCTTGTTTATGGTGAAGTATTTACACAGGGAAGGGTGTGAGACTTTGGGGAGATGGGGTGGTGCTGGGGAGGTTTTCCTCAGATGTCTATGTGCGAGCATGTATACCATAAGTATCTATGTTCTCATGTGCTTACACACTTGGTTAACCAGTTTCTCCTGCTCTGTTTTTGCCCCTTTCATTCTAATGGTTGTGTTATTGAATAACCTCCTGTTTCTGAAAAAAACCCCTCCATAAGCCAAAAAACCACAACCACGCTTTTAATGTAGACTTTAACTCCTGATGTTAGGTGTTGATACAGAATTTTAAGGAGGAGAGTTCCACAGTCGCCAGGTATGGGACTGGAATTCAGTATACCTGGATTTGTTTTTGGCTTGTTACCAAAGCATGCCCTGAAGTCTGTGAACTTTCAGCATTTCATCTGTGAACAGGTGACAGTGATACATAAATGGTCTCTGCATGCATCTTGGAGTGTTTTACACAAGAAGCCCCTCAGAGCCATCTTCTCCTGTGCATATGGTTTTCAAATAACCATCTAGTAGTAAACCTGCTTTGTTTGACTCCATTGCATTATTCTCTTAATGACTGTTGTTCCATTAGAGAGAAATGAAGCCTCGAACTAACAGGATGGTAGGTAAGTTATTCCTTAAAATGCAGGGCAGTGAGTATTTTATTCATCAAAATTGTATGCCTGATCAGTGTTCTGCACCTAAATATTTGACCTTGCATAACCACTTTCCATACCTATTGCAGTCTTTATTTTACAATTTCTGCATGCTGTATCACTCTCCTATACTGGTAGTATTTCTTCTTAACTTGAAAACTCTTCTAGGCAGGGATTTTGTATATTGTTTTTAAAACTTTTACCTGTTTGGTTCTCCCCCAACTGTCTGAAGAGCCAAGGCTGCTAAAGGCTGAAATGCCTGTAGGTGGGTAATTTTTATTACCCAGTGGTCAAGAGACCTCTTGGAAACTTGTTAGGTTACTTCCCTAAGTAGGATGATGAGGCAGCATCATTGAATGAAAGGCAGAAAACCAAACCCTAAGCAAAACAAAAAAGCATCCCCAGACCACCCTTCTATTTCTGGCAGTGTGGAAAAGCTGCCTGCTGTCCTTTTAGCATGTGGCTCCACTAACATTGTCTGCCCATGACAGATTTGGTAAAACTGGAGAAGCTGCAACTGAGTGTGTGTTTGAGGATTGCTGCTTTCCATTCAGCCTAGGGCACAATGGAAAGAAGATAAGCAGGTAGAAATACTTTGCTTGTGACCTCTGTTGATATTATCTCTCAACTTGCGTGGTCCAAATGAAGGTTTTATTGTTACCTGCAAAAGATGTAAGTCATATGGGATTCATTTACCTTGGGTATTAACCACCTTGACACATCTGGTCCTTCACCATCTTGTGACAGCAATTAGTTCATGGAAAATAACTCTGGTTGCTGATTCCCAGGTTGTGGAACTCCTGGCATCTGGAGATAGAGCACATCCGGTGGTGGTCCTCAGAGGCAGAGTACAGCCAGCCCAGAGCTTATTGCATGTGGGGAATGATGCAAGTGACTTGTTTTCTCTTAACAATGGCTATGGGATCTTTGTAAGTGTTGGCCTCTTGCCTGGTTGGTTTGTTTTTTTTTTTCCTGAGGAAGTCTGTGCAATGAGGGAGGATGTGGAGTCCTGTAAGTTCTTGGTGCAGCTGACTTGGTCCTCCAAGCAGTCTTTGCTTCATTACAATGGTGTTCTTATATTTGCAAAATGCCTGTTTAAAAGCCACTGTAGAAGACACTTGGTAGATACAGGTAAAGATTCTGATGTCCTGTCTTTTGTGCTTTTCTGACTCCTAGGATTTTGTGCAGTCAGTGTTGCAGGGCCATAGAAGAAAGTTTTCTTTCTAAAGGAGATGTACTGAAGTGCTCAGCTTTGAGGAACTTACTTGGGGCCTCTTAGAATCTCCTTCCTTGTACAGATGATAAGGCTTTTTCAAGGTAACAAAACTTGCTTTGTTTGAGGTAGAATATGAATTCAAAATCTAACAGCTATTCCACAATTACTTTCCCCTGGGGTGCTTGTATTTTGGAATGGTTTCCCCGCAAACATTAGTTCTGGAATACTTTATTATAGTCCTTTTTTTGTCTTGGTCTTGGAACTCATTTCACACTGAGGGGATTGAGAGTGAGTTACAGGCTCATGTTACTGAATCTGAGCATCTGCTGGTCACATCTTGATGTAAACTGTTTCATTATCATGGTTGTTTATAACATGTAACATTTCCATGCACTTGTTGATAGCCTCTTAGGACCCTTTTGTCCACAAATGGTCATTCCTGAGGGCGGATGCTTTCCAAGAGTCTGTGGGAATATTTCGGGTCACATGGCAAGAGTGTTTTTCAGACACGTTTGGTCCTTGATGGGCAATGAGGCAGAGGTGGTTGGGAGGACTTGTTGCGATGGACAACAGGAGAAATATCCATTTGCTTGGGAGGCCAAGGTGTAGGGCAGGTACACTCAACTCGTGTGTGCTGGTGTGGGGTAGGAATTCATTCTTTTACTTGTGAATTCTGCTGTTCTGGTTTTTAATTACTGTTCAATTCTCCGGGTGTTTAGATCCCTGACCATTAGTTGTGAAGAAGCTGCTTTACACATTCTTTCCTGCTTATTTTGAAACTGTAGCAGCAGGTTTGTTTGGTTTTCTGTTGTGTGGGTTGGTTTTGGTTTGGGTTTTCTTTTTTCCTTTTTGTTTTTTTACTTATTTAAATTTTATGAATAAAACCTTGGTCTCTGTTGGAAACTAAAATGGCTTCAGGCATCTCTTCACTGATGCACAAGTGTCATTGCTGTTGCAAACCACTGTGTTGGCAGGCACTGATCAGTGGGTCAGTAAAGCTTCACAGCACTCGAGAGACGATGTACCATTACTAATGAACAGCCTTTGCATGGTTTGTCAAGGCTTGGGCATCAACTGGAGATTGTGGAGAGGTTGCAGGGATAAAAATATAACTTGTCAGCTGCTGTGCTCTGAATTACAGCTGCATGCAGTGCTTTCTCCTGTGTAACTTGTCTTCCGCTTTATTGTGAGGCAGAAGCACTCCACCAAATTCTACAAAAACCTCCCATTTTCTCCAGGAACTAATTTTGATAATTTTTTTTCTTTTTAAATTAAAATGTTTTGTATGCAAGAGTAGAGCAGTCAAGCACAGTGGGGGATGTTTAAACATTATGTGCACACACTTAAAACTGCAAAAAGAAATTTTAGCACCAGTTTGTTATTGTAAAGTCTGAACTAATGTTGGCTGTTTATAAAAGGGAGTGGACTTCACAGGGTTATTTTCGTATTTAAACTTCAGCAGGACACTGGGAACAGATTACTGCGAGTATTTGAGTAACTTGTGTTTGCTTAGTGTGCTTGGCAACATTTCTTTTAATAAAAGTTTAGCTTTTAAGCTGTTCAAATTCAATTCCAAAACTTTGGCCTTCACCAGGAAGGTAAGATGACTGTAAAAAAAAAAAATCAGTGTGTTTTTTTTTTCTTTGTTTGTTTGGTTTGTTTGTTTGGGGTTTTTTGGCACTTTTTGCAGTTATTGATGTGTATGATGTCAGTTGTCAGATCTCTGTTGTGTATGTGGCCAGAAGTGGCTGTGTTTTATTATCTTTATTCAGAAAGACTTTGAAACATGGAATGGTAATTTATTCAAAGCCTTGTCATAAATATTGCCTAATCATAAAAGGAAAATTTTTGCTGGGATGATCCCAAAACATTAACAAATAGATCAGTCTACAGCAGATAGGCAGGCACAGAATGCTTTCTCCCATGTGTGGCTGAGCATGTGCCAAATGTATGGTCAGACTCTGCTGGGTACTACAGATCTCCCAACTTCAGCTCCACCTGTTGCACTGGCAAAGCAGAAGTGGTTTCAAAATTCTTCCCAGTGTCTGAAATGGCACAAAACTTTCTAGTTCTGACAGCTGCAAGTTCATGTGAAAAAAACAAGGTTTCCTGAAACTTGTCTATTGGCTACGTCAAAGCACATCTTGCTATACAGTTGTAAGATTGGCGCTAGCAGAAAAAGCATGAATTTGGTTTATTTGCAGTTTATTGTTTAGGTTTTAGTTATTTTTTTTACTCTTTCCCAGAGGCTGATTTGACACATAGACAGAACTCAACAACTGGTTCTCTTTCTGCTTCCTAAATCCTGGAGAATTGGTTGTGTGTAGGGTTTTATTGGTGTGGGTTTTTTTCCCCCCCAGTACAATATATAGGCACAGATCATGCAAACGAAGTTGTGACAATGTAATGCCATTCAGTGAATTTACCAATTTTATATTTTTTAGAGTCTACTGGGAACTTTTCGTAACTAATGGTGTTACATTAAGCCAGGAGGAGCTTGTTGGCAGCACCTGGTGTAGATCAGGACGAGACTATGTTTCAAATGGAGTGTTTTGTCCAGTGGTTTTAGCTGAAGCAGCATTGTGCTGTGATACCATGCTCCTTCCAGTGACAGCATGAAAATGCGTGGCCATGTAGTAAACTAGGGCTGAAAGTAACCTGCTTAGTTATCTTTTGTTTTGTGGGATGGCTTATCCTTAGCATTTTTTAAAAAAATTATTTTATTGTTTTAACTTCCTTCTGTTCTCCCTTCATCACTCTAACCCCTCCATCAAACATATTACTAATAAATACCTGCATCAGAGAGGAGAAAGAGGGAGACTGCTCAATGACATAGGCTAAAACATGACTTAAATAAATTTTTCTCTAGTCTAATAAAACTGTGATACTGAAAGATCAAGGATTTGATGGGGCTAACATATTCAGCTTTGAATGAAGGGTAATGCCACATGTTTCTATGCAATTCGCATGTTGCACAGCCTGTGACGTGATGGTTTTCTGTGTTGGGTTTTTTTTTTTCAATATTAAAAATATCTAAGCTCTTTGTGTTATTTTTGCAAGTCTTTAATTGTTTATGCTGCACCTCATTAGTGACAAGAATAGCATCTTGGAGAATCTTCTGAGCAATGCAGAAATGGAGCATGTGTTCGCATTTATAGTGTGATGTGATGTGAAGGAGGGTTAATTGTATGGATTAACTGTTCTCTGGAGTAGATAGATGTTTCCTCCTTTGATGTTGTGGTGTCCTTGGACAATTAATGCATGAACTGAAGTTTTGGTTTGAAAGTTTCGGCTTAAGTAGCCTTTAGAAATGTTTGGTGTCATTTGATGTCAAGTCTTATTACCTCATTAAGCATATATATATATGTGTGTGAATATCTATATAAAAATGTATTCTGCATTCTGAGGTTTTATAAAGGAAACAACTTAATGCTATAATCAGTGGAACACATTCTTGAGAGGTTTTAGATGCCCTAACTTCCTCCAAGTAAGACTTAAGAAAGCTGATGTTTCTCATATGTTGATAATAACATGGGGCAAATAAAGCATCTTCTCATTTCAGAGCTTCTTGATGTACAGCAGTGAATGGGTGATAATGAATTGTGGTTACTGGCCCCTTGGTGGCTTTTATAAAGTAAGTTGGTGGTTTTGAATCTCCTTCCTGCTGAGGTGATAACATGTATGGCACAGTAGTGCTCTGCGTTGCAAGTACTGGTCACAGCAAAGGAGGCAAAAACCTCTGAATTGTCCTCAAATTTACTTCCTTCACCCAAGTCTGTTGGTATCAAGGGTGACCCATATTGCCCATGGTAATTAACAGAAGCTTGACATAAGTAGGGAGTTCTGGATTTTAGGCCCCGTTTTCAAAGGAGAAAAAGTTTTAATTTTTGTTTGCATCTTAGTTAATTTCTGCACCAGATGAGCTTGATAAAGGACTTTCCTATTTCCAGTTTGTACTACTATTGTTGCGACATTACAGTATTTTCTGTAAGGACAAGGTGAAGGCTGCCTTAACTCTGAGTAATTATTTAGTCACAGGAACTGCCTAAGTTTAGTGTAGAAGTGAAGGGCTTTTGTCTGCTGTGCTTCAAGTTAGTGCTTGTTTGGTGTGGCTTGGGGTGTTTTTGTTGTTGATTTTGTTGGTAGGTGCTTTTTTTGCTGTTTTTGAGGAGAAAGCTGTTTTTCATAAAAAGTGAATGTTTTGTGGTCTAGTTTACATCTAGTTTTTAGAGAAGGCAGGTTTTTCCTCTAGTTTAACAATACTCTGGCTGTTCAGGCTTCTTTTTCAGACAGTGCATCAAAGGTTAGGGGGATGCAGACAACATGTTCAATTTTCTTGTATTTCACAAATGAAATTTAAGGTGTCTTCTGTTTGCTTTTGAAATTATTCACATAAGGCTTACATTTGGGCCATAATATATTTTTAAGCAAGTCTTCCATCTTCAGTATCTAGGAAAAAAAGCCCTTCCCTTTGCATGTAAATCTGTGGGTTAAATTAGGTTCATAAGCCCCTATTGTATAGAGGGCAGATGTTTGTTTTGTATTTAGTCATTGTCATTCATACCTGGAGGGAGTTACTTAAATGCAAATACTCCTTTCTTGCATGTATTTCAAGTTTATTAACAGTCTGCTGCACAGTCTTGGTTATAAAAAGTTAAAATTCAGTTGGTACTTGACAGTGTGCTAGTGTCTGACATGTTGATTGTGACAAATCACATTTCTGGATTGGAAACCTGATTTTAGGCTGTGGGTCATACATAGCTTTTTGTATTAACAGTTGTATTTTGCAGTGTTTTTAATAAGTAAAAGGATATGCACAAGTTTAATAGGGAGGGTGGAATCCAGGACATTTAAGCTCTGAAACAGTCTGCAACAACTGGAAATAGAAGAGGTGTAAAAACTGGTTGTAATAAGCTTTCTGTGCTAAAAGGCTTTCAGCAGAGAGCAGACACATGGCACTGATCCTTAGTCCAGCTGTGAGGGTGTTCAGTGCTGGGCAGAGCACTGTAGTGGTGAGTGTATTACGTGTGTTCTGCCTCAGACTCCCAGTCTGGTGTCTAAAGGACAGCAGTATTTTAATTTTTCTCAACTGCTGTGTGTAGTTGAAATAGTTGTTTGGAATATCATTCATCTGAAGTGCCCTGGATGTTTTCCAGACACCAAGAGAGAAAGGTTCCTGCTGCGAAAGTCCTGGGTCACGTCTTCATTGCTGAAACAGGTGTGATTACTACACTGATACTGCAATCTTGCCGTAAAATTCCTGATAGAGTCAGTGCAATTCCGTGCAGCAGATGATATCTTGGGTGAGGAGTGAAATAGTGACACTGACTTTTTATTTGATGTAGAATTTCCAGTTCACGTCTGGCACCTTTACATTAAAATAACTATCTCAATGGAAAATGTACGTCCTTCTCTTTAGCAGTGAAGGCGCAGCCAAATAGTGCAAATGAAGGGTGGAGAAAGGTGATATGGTGCATAAAACAGGATGATCAGATCACTAACATTGCTTGAGTTAGTTTTGTTATAGTAAAAACAGAGCACTTTGCTCTGCCTTCCATGATACTGCTTCCTTGTCTGATGCTAATGGGCTTGTGCCCTTCCTTCTGCAGAAATAAGGGATGGGGTTTGGACACAAAGCACTTGGTTACATTTCTCTAGATGTGTTGTTTATCAGAAATCCTGTTTCTTATTTGCAGTACACCTTGTCTAGGCTGCCAAAGGAATGGGAGATTTGTGGTGGCTGAGATCGTTCTGAAACCGTTCATCGTAGTAAAATCTATGCCTTTTTTAAAAAAAGAATTGTAAGGTAGTTTGAGGTATGAAAAGGATGTAAGTTACTCTCCTTGGAAAGAAACACTGGCTGTGGTTCTACTATGGTCCTGATCAGCACACTGGGCTCTTGCCTTGGTTGTGCCGTGGACTGCGTGGCCCTTAATGCTGCTCCTCTGTGGGTTTCCTTTCATTCTTTGCCTTGTATTTCTAGACAGCAAGTTTTTCAGCTGTGACAGTCCTTCCTAGTGTGTCCACACTGAGTCTTTCAGGGTGCAAATCACAATTCTGGCTTGTAGGTGCCTCCATAGTATGAGTGACCACAGTTCATGTTGTGTAAAGTTTGTTGTTTTCTTTTTTTCCCCCCAACCTTGTTTCTCTGCAGGGACAAAATTGGCTTTCTTCTGATTTCCCCCCCGCCCCTGACTTTTATAATGAACTTCAGGTTTTTTTAGACATTCATTTCCTTTCTTGTTTGGGAAAGGCAGAAATGTGTTGGGTTAAAACAGTAATTAGGCTTGGCTGTTTGTACAGGTGGGGAAACCACGTGTAGAAGGAAAAGGAAGAATTAAGTCTTGGAGTGACCTGGGAAGAAAAAAGTAATTGTGGTTCTTTTTCTTCAACCTGCTGTCGAAGTTGAGGTGCACCATACTTTTCTAGTACCTCTCCTCCTTTTTGTTTCTGTAATATGAGAGTATTTGACAACCTTGTGGCAGCTTCTCTTGCCTGTGCAGTGCAGACAGTTAATTTCTTATGCCAGTAAGATGTTATTGGGACTCACATGAAAATTTCAAGAGGCAAATAAGACTAACTTGAAAAACAGCTAATAATTTGTCATAGCTCTACATGGAAATATTTCAAAATCTTTAGTTTGGGAGTTTGTGCATGGCTAAGTTTATGCCTAAAGCATAGGAGTGCAACAGACCTGTGAGTACCAATGCATTATTTTTTTTAAGCGCAGAACCTCTTCTAAAGCTGCTTCCCCTGAACACTGTGTGGGCAAGACACAGCAGCACAAGAGAAGGTGCACTGCAGATCTGCAACTGGACAACATTCTGTCTGCAGCTGAGCTGGGCAAAGAAGTTGCCTTATTACTTTTTATAAAATCTATATGCCTTATAAAACCCAGATCCTTTTGACAGGATCAGCTCAAGGAAAGCAACCGTGTGAGCAGCCAAGTGGGCAGATTTCAGGACACCAAAACATCTGGGGTGTAGTGGGAGTCTGGGGGATGGGGAGTGACACGGCGCTGGGGAAGGGCAGGAATGGGTGGCCAATTCAATCAGACAGCAGAACAAAACCCATCTGACCCAGCCCAATACAAAGGGCACATTTAAATCAAGATCCCTCCCAACACAGTGTAGCTGCAGTTTGATTTGCACAGTTTCTGGTTTGGCCTGGAATGCTGCGTTTGTCAGGGGTGTGTGTACTACACCCTGCACTGCCCTGGGCGTTTGGGGAACCCCTCCAGCTGCTCCTCATTTTGCAGTTTTACGGCCTTCCCTTGGTGCACCACGCCACCACTTCTTTAATACTATTTTTAGTCTCCTTTTTGGGTTCTTTATCCTTGATTTTATACCACACTATCAATAGATGCATGTCACACAATTCTGCAAACACCAGAATTCAACAGACACCAAGAAGAGTGACCAATTAATCATCTTTGAGATGATACAGAGCAGTAATTAACTGTAAAAACAACAAAACAAAAATGTTAAACAGCTCCTGTGTAACTTACCTTTTAGAGCCCCACATTTCCACTGCCTCTCAGACTTTCTTAATTTTTCAATAATTATCTAGACTCAAAACCTTTTCCAAAAAGGAAATGAGGCATTCTGGGGCTGTATTCCAAAACATGTTTCCCTTCTTGCACACACAAACTACCAGTCTATAAATTTAGGTACAGAACTAATACAATCTGCTTTCTTTTGACTATTATCAACACTTCTCCGAATGTGGAGACTCTTTTATTGTGGAGGATTTGAGCTGACAACTGTGTTTTCTGGAAATGTCCTTAAATTCCACATTATGGAGAGACAAATAACACAGATGATTATTTCATGTTTCTTCAGCTAAGCTGGCAGAAGATGTTCCTTTTTGTAGTTCCATCAGTACAAACACTCCAGATAACTTGCATGACGAATACTGACCTTAAAAAGACAAAAGGAGCCATAAGGAATTGATTTGGTTGCATCAATGTTCTTGGCTAAAGCAGAATCATCTTCTGCAAGCTTGGAACAGGTTGTTCTGTTTATTTGCTGCCTTAGAGGTGGTAAATTAAGTATTACCAGTGATATAAGTACAAGCACAGGGTTACAGATTTGGTTATCTGAAATAACCTTTTTCACCTCATCCTCTTTTTTCCCTCCTTCCTAACGAGCTCTCACAAAAACTAAATCTGGAATATTTAACTGGAACATAGTCTGCACAAAAAACAGGAGTCGTGTCTACAACTTGGCACTAAAACCTTCTCTTAACTTTACACCCTCTAAAGCTCAGTATCATGTAGCAGGTTCCATTTAACAAGGTGGTTTTATTTGGGAATATTCTTAACTGTTAGAAGAAAACCACAACAAATTGTGGAACCTACATTTGAGACTGCACTTTTGTTCCAATGAGTAACATTTGTCAGCAGCTGAATCCACCACATGCTATTTCTGAGTCTCTTTTTCTGCAGTTTGCAAATACAGTACATATTGTACCTTTGGTGGAAATAGAAGTAAAATATCTTTTTTTCAGCTTTCTTAAGATTTGTGTTTTTTGGAGTTAATATAACATCTGGAACTGGAACTAAAAATTGGAAACAATTCAGATCAGAAACAAGCATACCTTTGTCAAGCCTGTGTTTGTTCAAGTCCTGGATAAAATTTGCAAGCCAAATTTTCCAAATTATGTAGAACCACTATTTTACCCATTAAAAGTTTGGAACCTTCATCACTGTGTAATCTACTATTATTGGCCAGACAGCTGTCTGCCAAACCAAGGAGGAATACTGAAAAAGAAAAAAACAACGGAAAAGAACCTTGCTCCCGTTGACATCCAGAATCTAAAAAGGGGACACTGCAGGGTTTTTTTCCATTCATGGATTGACCTGAACAGTTATTCCCAGAAAAAGTCATGTTTAGATGTTCAAGGAAGTCACCCTTTTGTCTGCATTCTTCTAAACCAGTTTATGCAGAAGTAGGACAAATCTTCAGTTTCCTCTGCAGTTTTAAAATTGTTAAGCATATCATGGGGGTGGGGGGAAATCCACGCCTATTGCATTTAGAATAACAACAGGAAAATTGTTGCCATGTACTCTGCATCACAGAATGTGAAACATCCAAGTATATTTTTTTCCTGTCACATCCCCCAACCCTATTTTTAAGCACTGCCTTCTGCACTTACCCATTTTGGCAAAGCCCAACGGCCGTATCATGTAAGAGACTACTTCAGTGCCACTTCTGCTTATTCTAAAATCAGAAAATACCAGAAATCTCAATGGACAGGCTGTTTCCCACTTTTGTGGGTACAAGCAGAGTGCCATGTTAATTCTCACAAAGAGAACAGTTGTGAGTCACCTGACAGCTCCAGTGTGGAATGTGGTAAACACTGTTACAGAATTGGAGCTATTGTTGATGAAGCTAATGGTTTTAGACAAAATGCAGGTTTGTACTTTAAAGGATCCTTAATCAAAATATGAAACCTCACTGACAAAGCAGTGAACCTGCTGTTGAAGTGAATGTGCCTGCGATAAGAATCTCTGTTTCTGTGATATCTTCTCAGTGACTTGCTGAGTGACTTGCCTCAGAACATGGTCCTCAGAAGCTTATGAACTGAGCTTCTGGCAGAGGTAGGGGCACTGTGGGCTTTTGCATGAGAAACACTGTAAAGCAATATACTCTTCTTCCTTCAGTGCAAGTACTTTGTCATTAAAGGTTACCCATACCATTAGTTTTCTTGGCCCAGGGCTATAAGCTGTGAATGCTTACAGCATCTTTCCCTCTTTGGGGGGCAGCAGCACACAGACCATAGCTTTGTACAGCTGGAGGAGGTGAGCATCCTGAGCCTGTGATGGGTCTGGAGAAGTTGCTTGGTACATCTTGAAATAGCAGGTGGTGTGTGGGATCTGTGACAGCCTTCCTTGTGTCACACTGTTTCTAATTTAACACAGAGGAGGATTGGAGGCTGGCTGCGGTGCCAGTGGATCGCCCATGTGTATGTGATGGGTCTCTACTTTCCAATTCCTCTGTTTCGGCACCGTGTTGGACTCAAACATCCCAGTGCAGACCTGTGCAGTACTGCTGCCTACTTGTTCTTAGAGAAGGGGAGTTTTCACCTTTCTTGTGGAGTTTACTGTCTTCATTTAGACTGGGATTTTAATTGTACCTTGGGAGCTTTGACCATCATCATTGAAGTTTGATGGAAATTGTCACTTTACGCTCCCTTGGAGTTCAGTGCAGGTTCTAATCTCCAACCAGCACCAAACTCAAGAGCTGACTTGTAAGACTGGAGAAGGCTCAGTTTAGCAGCCGTTTTCAAAGTACTGGTTTCCAGAGCTCGTCGGTGGTGTCTGTCTGAAGCCAATTCCCTAATCCCCAATTGATGGTGTATTTGTATTTAAGCTGTCATGTGCGCTGTGGTTCTTGAATAGCAAGTTGCAGCAGAAGCCTCAGAAGAACAAACAAATGGTTGTGAACAGTATACTGCTTTTGGGAAAATCCCATGTATATTTTAACCTCTGTAAAAAGCTCGGGTGAGAACCTTCCTGAGGTCAGGAAGATGTGGGGGTTCAGACTGCAGAGATTTTATCTGCTTAACGTTAGCTAGTCAGGATTGCATGAGGCTGCAATCCTCAAAACTGTTTGGCTGAACACCAGTTGTGCATTGCACAGAGATTGCCAAGAACCAGTTTTGCAATAATGTTTAGAAATGTCCTCTAATGATACAGACCAAATAAAAATTGCTTTATGCTCCAGTGAATCATATTCTTCTCTAAATAGAATGTTTAAAGTGCTTGCAAGTCTTATCTGATGAGTATCTCATCGTAGGTTGATGTGTCCCCAAATCACAGCTGATACTTTGGGTTTTGTTTAGTTTTTCAGCGGATCTGTAAATATGTTCTGTATGCTGCTTGGTGGTCCTTGTAGTGTTGTCAGCTCACATGGGCTTGGCTGTTGGCCTTTCCAGCTGCTAAAGCTGTGTTAGAAGATGAAATATGCTGTTTTATGTAACCAATTTCAGTATTTGCTCCAGCAGTACTCATGCAGTCTGAGAGAGCCCTTGCCTGGTGCACCAGGAGAGGCATTTGTGTGGTGTGCTTAATGGGTGGTCTTGGGAAAAGAGAGAAAAGTATGAGAAACCCTCCTTTAAAATAATGTGTCCACATAAAAGTGGTCTTGAACACATGTAGCTTGCTTCCAGGTTCTGCAGAGATGGAAGAGCGCTGAATTATGCACACTGAATCCAATAATTTGGCTTTGTTCACATGTGAAATTTTTTTACTTAAAGTAGGTAACATAACTAGAAACAGAAGAATAATGAATAAGTTCAGAGCATGTTGTTGGAGATTTAAAAAATATTTAGTTGCCACCCAGCTAAATAGAACAAATCCTAAATTTCATAATTTGTGTAAAGCACCTTTGCTGGACTTCTTCAGCGCATGCTCTTCAGAGAAATACTTTGGCATCTCTTGACCAAGGGAAATGAACTAATTTAGGCCAGTGGAGATGAAATGGCATATAATCAGTGCTATATTTTGTTGTTACTGCTAACATTATTATTTAAAAACTAGGCTGCCAAACAAAACCAGTGGTCTGAAGTAGCTCTCGTCCTCCTAAAACCCTGTCATTTTTGTGTGTGTGGGAACCCTATGCAATGCGAAAAATATACCAAGATCTTCAAAAGCCTTGCTGCTTGTTTATTTAAAAAACAGAACAAAAGTAGCTCGAAGTTTATTTAACAATATTTTGACATTACTATTTGATAAAGCTGCTAAATTAATCTGTTTGGGGAGGGCAACACAAACAGTGATGTGAGTTACTGTGAAGTTCAAAACTATTCTGTGTAAAACCTGACATAAATACAATCAATCCCAGACCCCCTTAATCAAGGTTTTCAGTGAAGCAGTATGGGGAGTTCAGTCCACTGAGCTCTTTTTATTTTAATTAGTTTTTGATTTCAAGACATATGAAAGAAGCTTCTTTCTTGAGGCAGGAATTACCTGTACAAAAACCATACCTGGGGAATGGCTATCCAACTGCTATTAAAAGTCGCCTTTTGAAAGCAATTTTGTAGCTTCTGTAGCGTGCTCCAGTTTCCCCATCAATGAAAGCCACAAAGCCTAACCTGATCTAGTTTCTTCAGTGTGTCCTTTCTCCACTGGCTAAGAAAAACTGAACTTCATCCTCTCATAAAAATGTTTACTGATTGGTCTGTTGTTTTACTACTTTTTTATCTCACAGCCTTCCCAGCTCCTCTTCTTGATGAGAAGAACAAGCTTCATATGTTTTCTAAACACACTTAAACCTTTTTTATATACTTTCTGTGGACCCTTTCCAGCTTGCTGCTGCTACACCAGATGTCCTTTAAACTTGCATAATTTATTTGCATAACCCACGTCCAGATATATTTGTGGCTAAAGCCATGTCACTTCTTGTAGGTACATTGATGGATGAACAGCCTTGCTTTTACCATAGCCTCATAGCAAAGAGATCACTGAGATCCTGTCTGTCTCCTGGTATTCTGCAGTGATACTCATTACAGTAGTTAGCATATATAAACAGAACTTTTACCAAATACATTTTATAATATGGGATACTAGTGTGGATTGGATTACTGCACACAGGTGTATGCCTGGTGTGGCCATGTAAATAATTTAAAATATGGACTGGTAAAGAGGAAAGTTTACAAAAATTGCTTGCTGTACACAATGTGTGTAAATGTATGATATTCTTAGTGGTCTCATCCTGAATTTCAGACCTGGATTCTAAGTAAAATCAGATAAAATGGAAATGAATCCACCTTATTTGATAACCAGAACACCTCGTGATTTGGAAAGCAAAATTCCTATCAAAGGGATTGAACAGGAGGGCTAGAGGAGTGGGATGTAATTTGAAGGAGAAGTCTATTTTCCTCTTCAAGTAGTGCTATAAACCAGCCGTCACTGACATGATCAGCTCACAGAGAGAAGTCTCAGCCATGTCAGGAATGAAAAGATGAGTGCATCACTGAGCCTTTTGTTGGAGTATCTTCAAGTGCCTTACTCGAGCATGAGTGGCTCCACTGCAGCCCTTTGAGGTAATTCCTAGCAGAAGGAAGGGTATGTTTGTAGCAGGAGGAATGATTTTTACAAATTGTTGGTCTGAGGTTCCTGCTCAAGTTCTTTGCTAAGAGGGAAGAAATGTGTAGGAGTGAAACCAAGGAGTCCTGATTTTTTTTTAGTCTTGTGCCCTAAAACTGCTATCACCTACCTCTGTGTTGGAGCCAGAATATTCTGTAATTTAGTTACTACACTGGGAATTCACTTCATTTTCAATAATGTGTTTTGAGGATGGCAGCCATAGCCCTCCATTCTTCAGAGGACTCTACCTGGCAAGGTGAAACTTGCTCAGGTTGAGTATGTGCACTTAGTACTGGAAGATCAACATTCAATCTTTTCTTTTGGCATTCATGGTTTCCCAGCACAGGAAGGACATTGACCTGTTGGAGAGTCCAGAGGAGGGCATCAAGATGATTAGAGGGGTGGAGAACCTCTCCTACAAGGAGAGGCAGTGAGAATTGGGGTTGTTCAATATGGAGAAAAGAAGGCATTGGGTTGACCTAGTTATAGCTGACGGGGCCTACAAGCAAGATGGAGAGAGACTTTTTGTGGGAACATGTAGTGACAGGACAATGGAATGGCTTCAAACTGAAAGAGAGTGGGTTTAGATTGGATATTAAGCAGAAATTTTTTTACTCTGAGAGTGCTGAGACCTGGAACAGGTTGCCCAGAGAAGATGTGGGTGCCCCATCCCTGGAAGTGTTCAAGGCCAGCTTGGCTTTGAGTGACCTATTCAAAGGTCCCCATGCCCATGGCAGGGGGAATTGAAACTAGATGATCTTTAAGGTCCCTTCCAACTCAAACCATTCTGTGATTCTATGACATCCAAGGTCTAAGCCTCCATGTGCTCCAGAAAGCTAGAGCTGGACAAGAAGGATCACTTTGTGTTGTAGAAGTGGTTTCTCCAATTAATTTATGGCTGTTACAAGCTTACTTACACAGTCTTGTTCCTGCATAGAAGCTATTTTTAAGTGTAGAGAGCTGATGCATGCTTGCTCCATATCCTGCCTTAGAGTTTCCATAACATGGTGCAGCCTTGGGTGCAAAAGTTTTGACATGTTTGTTTTTTACCATCTTGCATGCCTGTGGTAGGGGTGTGTGGGGGTTTTTTGCTCTTTGGTAATAAATGTTTTTGTGGTTTGGGACATTGACTGCTGCAAGAATTATGTTATTCTCTCTGTCCAGCCGTACAGATGGCTTAACCGCAGAGGTCTCCATTGCAATTGTCCTGTTAAGGATTGAAATAATATTTAAAATATAAGTTGGTGCACATGCTGTAATTTTGGATGGCTATTTTCGCTTGTATGCTTATTAAAATGAGATCCTCATTTTATGTTGTGTGCCAGGTTCCCAAGATCCTCAGTCACTTTTCTTAAAAGCACAGTTAACTAGGCTAAAGTTCATGGAAAGGTTTAACTGGTTTAAGAACTGGTAAGTTAGGCTTTTCTCCTGTGCTATGCATAGGATTTGTGTTTGTTTGGTGCTTCTGGTGCTTTCAAGGGTAGAAATCATGCACGTGCCTCACTATTCTCATATCTTTCTATTTTGGCTTTAAGGGGAAGGACACAAAATGTAGGCATGTCAACAAGTATGCAGCAGTAGTATAAATATAACTTTATAAAACTCTTGCTCAACTTGTCTTAGAACTGTTGCAGCTTTGCAAAAAACCATCAACTGATGACAAATGCACTGCTGATTATCATTCATGATCATCTTAGTCTTAATATGGATGTTGAGCCCTGTCAAACTGGTTTTTAGAAAGCTGTTACTGAAACTACCAGCAAAGACCGTATAGTGTATTTTTCAGTTGTTTGTTTCATGTCACTTTGCTGGGGCTAACGGGTACCCCTGAAGCACTTAATAAAATGTGATTGGTACAATTAAAACAATGGAAGTTAATGACTGAATTCAGAAACTGATACTGTTTATGGTGGTCAACCAACACGAATTATACAAAAGTGTACAAATCCTCCAGTCTTAAGTTATGTCTGCACAAAACGACTTTCCTGATGCAGGTAAAACAATTAAAATTTAGTAATTGGCCACAGACAAGGAATGAGCATTTAAAGGATCAAAGGCAAAGCTGGAAATGGAACCCTTGCTTGATTCCTACCCTGCCTGATCAGAAGTGTTTCCTTTTCTGCAGTTAATAGACTGATGAGAAGCTCTGTTTTCACACGGTTGTACAATAGGCCTCTGTGTAGATAGCTCACTACATTGTCAGGTCAAGGGTGTGTTTTCCAGTTAGCAGAAAACCACAGGGAAATTGGTGGGTTTTTGCACAGAAATAGTATGTCTTTCTAGAATGAAGTGGTTTTGATCAAGTACTGCACGATCCAAGTAAGATTGTAGAATTGCTGCAAGAGGATATTCTGTAACTTTGTATAGTTCAGGCTGTTATCTGTTTAGAGTTTATTTGAAAATTTGTGGGATTTCAGGTTCTTTTCTTGTTTTGTCCAAAGACTGTGAACTGCAGCTATGTACAGACATTTTAAATACTGCCTATTATGGAAAAATATGAACTGTTCTAATTTTACTGAAAAAGAATACTTTTTTTTTTTGTGACTACATTAAAATGTCGTTTCAATTGGGTGGTAATAGACTGGATATAAACAGTTTATCCTCCACATTCAGCATTCATCCTTTCACTGTTTATTCCTCTATTTTTTCAAAATAGAAACTGGTGTTTCCCTTTTCAAGCAATTTGCAGTTGTCAAGAGTATTGCTGATCAAAATAAAGCATAACACTGAGTGTTCGTTTGAGTCTCTTAACCTTCTAACCATGGAATAACGTCTCAAGGAGGGGATATTTCCTCCTCTGAAACAAATAAGCTCATTTGAAAGTTAATGGTAGTCAGTTACTGCTGTTTTTTTTGGGTCTCCCCCATCTCTCTCCTCAGAAACTCCTATTAACTGGCCTTCCAGTTTGCCTTGTCAAGAGTTGTGCAGTAAAGAATTAAATGCATCAAGGATAAGAGTGTTCTGTGGACCTTCAAGCCCAGGTCAGGACTGAGAAGACAGCATGATTTGGAAGGAGATTGGTCTTCATGTTCTTGGGAATGAAGTTTTGATTCTACTTTCATGTGGGATTCAAAATAAACTTGCACCATGAATGGGTGGGATGACCTTGAACCTCTAGCATGGTTTATTGATAGCACAGCAAATCAAGGTTTTGATCAATGCCGTTTGTTTTGATGCTTTTTGAGCTTTGTTTCTCATTTTAATGCCTTAAAAACCCTGTTGGTTGTCATTGTGTACAGTATGAATGTATCTTTTGCATTGCTAAACTGCTGAGTTTAGTAATGTTATGAAACCAAGTGCTTTGCATCTATCTTTCTAGAAACACGTTTGCCGTCTTGGTTGCCTCTTTCAGATTTACTGCTTACTGACTGGGAGTGGTAAAAATTTGAAAAGTTCTGTGAACTTTTCTTGGGACATCTTGGAAGTTGTATTTAGTGGAAGCTGTAGAGTTACCAGAACTGACTTTGCCTGCTCGTGAGCCATCACATTCTGACCTGAAGTTATAAATACAAGGTGGTGGAAGCAGAGTACTTAATTGCTTTACTGACTTTTGCTTTATTTCTTTTATTTATATGAGAGACATGAGGTTTTTTCAGCAGTGTTCCAGGCAAGAATTAGTGTAGAGAAGCAGTTCTTTTGATCACTGTTTTTTGTTAGAGTTTTTGTCTTTTTCTTGTTTGTTTATTTGTTTTCCCAACCAGTATTACTTTAAAAGGGCTCTGTAACCATTTTAAAAATAAAATTTGGAATCAAAAAATAGGCTGGTAGGGAGGAGCAGAGAAGTGAATACAAAATCAGAGTTCTGCCTTCTCTTTTTGTCTTTTTCCAAGGGAAGTGGAATACTTATTTGTTCTTAAAGGGGATAAAGCCTGGCCGTTTTCAATAATCAATCGGTTTGCAGTGAAGTTCTAACACAGCTGCAAGCAGGGCGATGTGATTTCCCTGCTGGGTGCTCATGGCCAGCACAATGCGGCTGCACTTCAATCAGGGTGACTCTGAGGCACAGAAGTGACAGGGAACACGGCGGTTAATGCGTTATCTGCATGCTGCTGCCCTACTGTGTACATCAGTGGGAAGGAATCCGTTGAAAGGGATGGGGAGCTGGGATAATGTTGATACTGATTGGATTAGACATTTTTCATGTCTGATCTTTAGTTAAGAAGCTGTTGAGTTCCTCTGCTGTTGATTGGACTTGATATTTCAGGTTCGTTTTTCCTTTGTAATAGCATTAATAATGCCTTCAGCATGGAAATGTCTAGTTGAAAATTCATCTATTCACGTTGCTCTAAACATGTTTTTTGGACAATATTTAAAAAAAATTTCTACATAG
This sequence comes from Dicrurus megarhynchus, assembly GCA_013399195.1. NCBI lineage: Eukaryota > Metazoa > Chordata > Aves > Passeriformes > Dicruridae > Dicrurus > Dicrurus megarhynchus. The sequence goes on along the minus strand of VXAD01013799.1, from coordinate 99,312 downwards.
GCTTTTTACAGCTTTAATCTTTGACTGGATGTGGGGCTGGTTTTGTGAGGCAGTGTGCATAACTTGAGAAGGTCTTTGCCTAAAAGAACTTGTGACTTAGAGCCTTCTAACATGAAACTTCCCAAGTGTTCAAATGGTTTGATGCAGTGCCACTTAAAACAGACGTGGCTATGGGGAACCAATGAGTTGCAGAGAAGAAAACAAGCACTTTGGTATTCTAGACATTTTTTTGTCTGTTCGCAATAACTAACCTGTCGGGCTTCCCTGATACTATTCCTAGTGTTTTTGAAGATGACTGAGAGAAGGACTTGGCAAGCTAGGAAATTAAATAGGAGGGATGCTGAAACTTCATTTCTTCAAAAGTAATTCTCCTCAAGCTGTATAAACTTTCTTGAGTTAAGTATTGTAGAGAACAAAGATACTACATTTTCAGTGAAACATTAATGATAACAATTGCTTCTCTTTGCTGTCTGAGACCCTCACTAAAATCATCACGTGATGTAAATTTTCCTTATTACATCAGCATACTATTCCTTCAAAAAGCAAAATAAAGCAATCTCTTTCCTGACTTGGGGGAAAAAAAAAGACCATGGAGAGTAATAATAAAAACTCTGAGTTTTTATGCATGTTTTTGGAGTCATCTGAAGTTGAATTGTATATTCCGACTGAGGTCCTTGGCCTGCACGTAAATACATTAGCTGTTGTCAAGGATGTGCAGCGGCACACACTCTCCAGTAAGAATGTAGCCAGAGCCAGAATTCATGAGAAAGGCAATAGCATCTGACAGGGCTGCCAGCATTGCAGACCTGCAATTCAGACACTTTACAAACTGTCTTCTTTTTAAAAAAGTGCAGGAGGAATTGAATCCGAAAGACAGTATCAAGAAGCAACTCTTACATATTACATACAGTAACATGAATTTAAAACTAAAGGTATTTATATGACAGCCTGGAAGCCATAGGAGATGTAATATATGCTGCTCTATTCTGTGTGTTGTTCCTTGAGTTGAATGGCAAATGATTGGACCTTTGCTGACTGCATTGGAGGCAGCACGTCAGACAAAATGATTGCACATGAAGCTGGGAGTCAGCAGGCGACTGGTTTAAAACTCCAGCAGCTACTGCTTGAGTTAGAAAAATTGGGGGGAGATTGGGGAAGCTGGGAAACCTTTGTCTTTTGGCTCTGGCTGCCTCTTTCAGCTAACAGCAGTCTCCACAAACTTCCACAATCTACATCACGTCTGCCTTCAAACTCTGTCTTGGATTTCTCTTTTGCTGTTGTGCAGGAGAGAAGACGGTATTTCTGAAACTCTGCCACAGTTTTTGCTCTTTGGGAGGGTGCTTGGTAGGAGCATTTCAGGGTGTTGTATCTAGTGCTACTAGCCTGCTACTAAAAGGCATCAGAGCTTGCTTTCTGCATGTTGTTACTAATTCAGCTGGTTGAACCAAGCTTTTAAACCATGAAGACTTTAATTTGTTCTAATTTGTCTGTTGTTAGAACAACAGACAGAAGGTGCTGTTGAAAGTATTATTGAAAAGTCTTGGTTTGAACTCTTAACTATGTGGAAGATGCTGTTAGTATTCCATAGACAAAGACTTGATCCTGCTCTTCCATCTCTCTTTTACACCTCTGTCTGACACAGGGAAGGAAGAGATTTTTGGACACTGCACATTTTTCTCCTATGTGACACTTCTTTGGTACTCCCTGCCCTCCTGGTGTGGGAAAAGAAATCCTCCTCTGCCACGTACATAGTCAGCTCTTTAACATCTGTAGATGCCTGTAATGGTAACATGTTTTCATTTGTTTCTCCCGTAGCGTCTCCCTTTCTGCTCTTTGCCAACCGGCGGGATGTGCGGCTCGTGGACGCTGGAGGCACGAAGCTGGAGTCCACTGTGGTGGTCAGTGGTTTAGAGGATGCTGCTGCGGTTGACTTCCAGTATTCACAAGGCATCGTTTTCTGGACAGATGTGAGTGAAGAAGCCATCAAGCAAACTTACATTAACCAAACTGGGAATGTGGTGCAGAATGTCATCATTTCTGGTCTGGTTTCCCCGGACGGCCTGGCGTGTGATTGGATTGGGAAAAAACTTTATTGGACGGATTCAGAAACCAATAGGATAGAAGTAGCTAATCTCAATGGAACATCTAGAAAAGTCCTCTTCTGGCAAGACCTTGATCAGCCCAGGGCAATAGCTTTGGATCCGGCTCATGGGTAAATATTAATTTGGCTTAAATGCTTAAATGGATACGGTGGTGATTTATGTTGAGTTTTTAGTTCTGAAAAGAAAAAGAACACATAGCCTTTTGTTTCATTTTACATTTTCCCGAGGTATTTTTCTCAAGATCTGTAACTGAACATATGTTTGAGCTTAAATATTTTGTGGCAAGAAATGGCAGCCCAGACCTTGAGCCAAAAAGAACAATACAGCTGTTCTTAGGTGCCAAGCTAAATATTCAACCAATATAATTACCTGGCTTATCCCATTGCTTTGGAAAAGTAATTAGTTTTCCAAGCATTTTTTTATTATTATTATTTTTATTATTATTATGATTTTCTCAGCTATCTTGTCTGGTAAGTTAACTTTGCTTTTATATGCGATGTCTATTTAATGTAGACAGCAACATGTGCAAATCTGCATGTGTTGAAACAGGAATTCTCACTTGCTATGCTCTGGTAAACAAAATCAGGATATTTTTAAGTGATGATGTTGGATAATAATGTTTGTGCCAGCAAAGAAAAGAATCCAGGTGAAACTATGGATTCTCAGTGCTGTAAGGTTAGGAAGTAATAAAGCATACAGGCTTAATGTGTCACTTCTAGTGCTCTTGAAAATACTTGCATATATGTATGGTTCCTCCCTCCCTTTTCAATCCTCCCCACAGTTTCACATGTGCTGTTTGCTCTCCCTGTGCACAAGCAGTGCTGGTGTTGTGTCCTTTGGGCCTGGCATTTGTTGCAGTAATGACTAAATATATTCTGTGCTAGATGGACCCTTGTGAAAATGAGGAAAGAGGACTGAGCTGCATTTCTTTCGTGTGCACAGATCCACACAAGTGAGCTGGTTTGCTACTAATGTGATGTTTTCACACTTTCTCAGATATATCTTTACCTTCCTCTAGGGTATATGTAGGTAGGTTTCTCATCTGTAGGAAAATCTGGCATTAACTGATACTTTCACTGAGTCTGGTCTCTTTGCAAAATGATGCCGAGGTAATGCAAGGGCTTAGTATAAACCATAAAAATAAAGTATTTGGTGGCTTATCCTGCTCTGGGAGATGGACAGTTTCTTGAGAAACTACCTGCTTCAGGTGTGTGAGAAGTGAAAATGGAAACTAAGCAACGAAGGGCAGCTTAACATCCCTGTGTCAGCACCTTCCATGCCGCAGACGGAACTTTGTCCGGTTGTTTTTGCAGTGTTTCCTGCATAAGATTTTCCAGATGAATGTGAGGAGTTACAGGTACATTTGTGATTAATACATAAAGGGTGTACAAATAATAAATGAAACTGTGTGTACCCAAAGAAACAAACCCCTTAGTTTTGTTGACATGCCAAATGCTGGAGCTGCCTGTATCCTTCAGGTAATGGTTGGAAAGGTACAGCCATTACCAGTTAAAAGGGGAAGTGGAGTGATGTTGTTGGGCCAAAGGACTTTTCCAGAGGGGTCCTTATCCTCTTAATCCTGCCTTCCCTACAGATGCCTTTAGGTGAAAGGAATTCCTCCCACAGCAAATAGTTGTATAGAGGTATTTTAAATTAATTAACAGGAATCCTTTTGCATCCTGACAGCAACTAATCTAGGCAGAATTAATTAATGTTGGTTAATTAGATGTAGAGAGAATATGATGTTAAATTGAATCTTTCACAGTGAGATGGATTGCAGAGAGTGGTATGGCACTTTGCACGAAATGCCAGTGCCACTGACTTCTCATAAGTGGATGCAGTTCCTTGCCTTTTGACTCTTTCTTTAAGTGTTGAATCAAAGACAGGTTTGCCCAAATAACTAATATATTAAACTTAAAAGAAAATTTAAAGAATCAGACATCACATATATTTGTGGAATAAAACATTCAGGTTTGCTTTTACAACCACTCCATTTCACCTGGTAGTTCTGAAGTATTTCTTAGGTACATCTGTGAAATAGTGATCACGACATTTGATTTTGGCACAGCAGGCTCTGGGGTTGAGCTCCCATAGAACCAGTTGTTCCTTGTTCCAGGAATTCTCAGGGGAAGAAAAGTGGGGGACAGTAGGAGAAAAGAACCATTTAATACCTTTTTATTTGTCTTTTTGCTAATAAATTCTTGAAATCAGGGGGCTGATACAGTTACTACAGCTGTCAGAAGAGTAACAATTTGTGCTAAAATTAGATTAGATCAGAGCACCTGGGTAAGTTTATAGGGTTCTTTTGTGGATCGTGAAATCTGATGAAGTTCATACTAGGATTCTTAAAACTGGTTGAGGCAATCTGTCAGTGGCTAGTCACTTGCTTTCAGTTCGGAAGAATTTCCATAGATGTGATTTTGTTCTTTTAGCAGTTTCTACTAGAGAATTCTGAGTGGGAAGCTTAGAAAATGAGGAAGAAAACTTCATTAGTCAACTTCAGTTTCCAGAAGCAAAATAAGCAGTTTGCAGATGCTTAGCTGATACTATTAGTGCCCAAACATGGATTTGTCTAGAATGCTCCAAGTCAAGCAAATCTAATTTCCCTCTCTTGAGAAAATAACATGTCGTTGTGCCGAATGGTGACACCTTCTCTTGTCTTTCAGCTTTAGTAAGGCTGTTCTGCAGAGGTGGATGGAGGACTTTGTGTGGTGGTGTTTGCTTAATAAATAGGTTTTACTCAATTTTGAGTGCAATTCTTCAAGACATAGACTAATTTGAGCGAATAGAGAGCATATCGACTATACAGTGATCATCTGTCAGGAACATCAGAAGTGTGATGACCAAGCCTGAGGACATGGGACATGGGCTAGTTGACGTCTGGAGTTTCCTTTGGAAGCCTGTTTTTCTGTGATTTCCAGCTGACATTCAGGAGTATGATTTTTCAGATGTTCTGATGGGCTTCCTATGTAGTAAGTCAGATGATGATGGTTTAGTGACATTTTTAAAGAGAGCTTCATCTTTTGCACATGCAGACAATCTTCCTTCTTTAAAGGCAGTGATTATATCAAGGTTATGACTCAAAAAGAGAGATCCCTCTCCCCTAATGATCATTCACTGCATTCCTAAAATTTTACTTTTCTAAGGCAAGCTGTGAGACACCTAAATCTTATCTGTGGGTCTCTCTTCTTCCCAGAGCTAGTGAAAATCATTAATTGTACAGGGTCTTCTGATGCTCTGAAAGATTATCGTAATTAACAGGAGTCAATTTAATATGTAATATCATTCTTTCCCATACACGTTAAAACTTTCTTGCTGGACCCACTGTATATTCTAGGAATTAAAGGAAGCATAATATGTGATAATCCAATTATTCTCCCCTGAAATGAAGAATAAACTAAGAAGACAGAGGAGTGTACAAAATATTTTTCTGTAAATTTGCTTATGCTTTGTTTTGAACATTTAGATCCCAGTCCTGCTGTAGAAGCTGAGTTTATATAATGGAGAACATTAGGCTAAAATTCTTGGTATTGTTTTGGAGAACATTAGCATTTATATACATTCTTGATAGGTAGACAGCTGATGGGGAATTCAATAGTGTTATGTTATTAACTTTGAATTTGCAGCCTTTGCATAAGTATTTCCATGTTTTCAGGACAGCGACTTCTAACAAAACTGAATTTATTGTATGTAAAGATTTTACTTGAGCCCAGCTAAAAGAGGTAGCTCAAATTCCCTGCAATGCAGTGCAAAAAACTTAAGTATCATGAATATTGTCTGAAGAAGGAGGAATGTGTTTGAAAAACAAGTTTTTATCACGTGTCATGGCAAGCAAACTTCAGTTTCCCGAAAAGAAATTTTCAGAAGAATGCATGAATGAGTAGCCAAAACAAATGAGTTAATTCTCAGTCCTGTAGGGAAGGTCTTAGATCTGAACACCCTAGAATGTGTGTTGACAAGGGTCGTTAAATCTACGGCATAAAATTCTCAAGGCTTGCTACCTTCTCCGTGTAACACAGGGCTCTGGTTCTGAGGATCTGTAGCTTATCCATAAACATCATATCTGATTTTCACTAAGTGCTTAATGAAGTAGTTAGGTCCCATTATTAAAGTCCACAATGTATTAGAGATACTGACTTTGGTTAATATAAATCTTGAATTTGTTCCTACTTGTGTGATGGCTGCTGTGTTACCTTCTGGAGAGAACTTACTGTCCAAGTTCAGGCTATATTTTCTATAGCTTGGCTTGTTCAGCAGACAATAATGCCGGAGAAATTTCTGCCTCCTCCATTTGCTGAAGCACAAAGAGCTAAATGAGACATCTGTGAAATGATTATTTTAAGGAAAGATTAAAATTGCTTGCCTCAATAAAAAGCATGCTGTCTTGTGGGTTTTTTGGTGCAGGTATAACCAGAGTCATCACTTGGTGTGGTCACTGGGGTTGTTGAATTTGCCATACCTGAGCTGGTCTGCTAACACTGGTGGGGTCTGAAGAAATGGTATTTTTGAAAGAGGAGGATAAGGACCTTTGAACTGGTGTGACTGACTGAAGGAAAGCTGCAAACCTCTCTCTACATTCCCTCCCTCATTTTGGTTCTTAAAAAGGCTTCCATGGCGTAGTGTGGGTCTGTTGGGCAGAGGCAGTACTGGTGCCAGTGGACCACCACAGAAGCTGACTTCATTTATGGAACAATCTTCCCCTTTTTGAATTGCAAAGGCTTCGGGTGAAGGAAATAAGATACAAATTAGAATGCAGCAATAAGAAAAAAATTACGGAGTACTAAAAGTAAATCGTCGGTTTTGGCATTCCTCAGAATGGCTATTAGTTTAGAGATTAAAACAAGTCTAATGATGTTGTGAACAGCATTAAGGGAGTGTGTGCCATAGCCTGGCTTAGCCATTGCCTCAGGATGCTTACGGTAAATCAGCCAAAATCTGCAAGCAGTGGCTGTCATTGACCTAAAGTGTATTTGGCACTGAAGAAAGGATTAGATGATAAATGCGCCAAATGGGATATTAAAAAATGGATATAGAAGGGACAGCTATCACAATTAGAAAGCTTTCAGTTTAGAGTCTAAAATTAAAAGCCTCAGACATGCCTAGCTGTTAATCCAGTGTTTACTCAGCGTCACAGCAGAACCATGAAGCAGACCTGTAGCTGTTCTAACTCACAGCTGTGTTTATGTCAGCACTTAAAGCTGCAGTGGTGTTTCCTGATGATTCACCAGGACCTTGGTCCCACACAGCAGCAGGGCAGGTACTTAAGGTTACGCATGTTGGCCTGCTGTGTTGAAATTATTTGGATCTGTGTGAGCTGCAGCAGACTCACCCTTCTGATACAAATAAGTGCGAATGATGACATCTTTTAAACAGTGTATCTTCTGGTCTTAACCTCCTTTGGAACAGTTGAGAGGAGAGGGAATACTGAAGAAAAGCTTATGACTGTTGGAAGTGGTGGAGAAGAAAAGCAAGAAACATCCTTTGAGTAAAGTCTGCTTTTCAGAGACTAACTCATGGCTACTTGCTTAAAATGCAGAAGATGCCTGGGTTTTGAGTGAAACATGCTTATTGCTGCCTGAAAGCTAGAGAATAGTTTATATCCTGTGTGCTTCTGGTTAGTAATTAATTGCAAGTATAAAGTTATTTTGAAGCTTTTGGTTAGTTATTTGAAACTCTATAATATATGAGTAGCACAATTATTATCTTAAAATGAAAGAGAAGTACTCAACTGTAAAATAGGTTCAGAATAATATCCAGTATCTTGGTATGGCTGTAATTTCTGGGACTTGGAAAGCTTTTGATACGTTATGTGTCCAAATAGCTGTATATTTGCAGCAATAGCTGCAAATAGTCTCATGCATTAGAAACTTGAAGCTTTTGTGGGAATTGTTGTTTACTCTAATTTTCAGATGAGTGTCCATGATGGTGATAGCCTTTTTTTAAATAGTTCATTAGGCTCTTTTGCTTATTTCTCCCTTTTCTGGCTTACAGATATGACTGAAGATCATATTGTTCAAAGACCTTCTGCTTCATTTGAGAGCAGACCTGCCTGTTCAGAGATGATGGGAAAAGTGATTTACTTCTCCCCTACCCCCCAAGATTGCATGGGAAAGAGGTGGAAATGTGTAGACTTCCTTAAAAACCCCACCGAACTCTCTCCCCTGTTAGCACTCTTCTTTTGCTACAGATTCTGTGATTCCTCCTATCCTGAGTCCTGGAGACTGATACTTCTTTGCCCTGTACACATTTAGTCTTACTAAGTAGTTTGGGAATTGTATTCTTATCTTCTAAATTTCTGCACCATTTCTTGAGGGAACAGAAGGAACAACAGGATGGCTTTAGTTGTAACAGTACCAGTGTGTGTTGCAGTGGTTTCTTGGGTGAAGTCAGGAATGCTCTGGGACCAAAGAGGTGGTGGAAGCTCTTTGATTAGATGACTTAATGGGTGCATTTTATAGCTGCACAAAGTGGAGATCATGGCATGTACAACATGTTGGTCTGGCTGGACTGGCACTATTCTGTTCGTCATGAATGGGTTGCTTTGGTTTAACTCAAAACACGTATCTAATTTTTTATTTAGTGTGAAATTAAGCATTAGTGTAAGCTGAAGTATGAATTTTTTCACATAACCTGCTGAAGGTGTTCTTAGGGTTTTGTTTGTTACTGAGTTTAAAATTACAAGCGTGCAAATGAATGTGCTTAGGTTGCGTGCCTTGACAAACTCCTGTCTGTAGTTGGAGTGTACCTTTCCCCAAACACTGAGTTAAAGCACATCAGCACAGTGAGACATAAAATGTGTTGGTTTGAGCTAAATGTTTAAGAGCAGCTGTGAGATCTATGGATAAGAGAGCACCTGACTTGCACAGTTGGATTACTCTTGTTCAATACGTTTGCTGCACACCTCTTCCATCAAGTCAGTACAATGTGTAGATGCAATTCTTTGGACTGTCCTGATATGTTTTAATGCAGTGTTCGTTATGGAGAGAGGAAGGAAATCTAGGTTTAGCTTCAGGTAGATGTATTCAAGTCATGACTGGGTCTAGCTTACAAGCTGATGGAGAGTTCAGCAGTTAATTCTGCACTTTTTGATACGAGGATACCCTGAATTTTGAGTGTCTGTAGTGTGTCTTAAAATAGGTTGAATGTAGTGTGATTTGGTTTTTCCCTTCCCTGAAATAAATCACATTTTTTGAAAGAAGAAGGGGACCTGGGGTCAATGGACTGACTATGTGGCAGCTGTCAGGAAAGCCAACAGCACTCCTGGGCTTCATCAGGAGGAGTGCTGCCATCAGATCAAGAACCTCGCTCTCTACTCAGTGCTGGTGAAATGACCCTTGAAGTGCTGTGCCCAGTTCTGGGCTCCTCAGCATGAGAGAGGCATGGACATGCTGGTGTGAGCCGATCCAAGGGCCGCAGAGATCATGGAGGGACCAGATCATCCACTGTAGAAGGCAAGGCTGATTGAGTTGGGATTGTTCACCCTGGACAACAGAAGGCTCAGGGGGTCTTGTCAGTGTGTGTGAAGGAGTAAAGATGAAGCTGGACTCTTCTCAGTGGTATCCAGGGAAAGGACTAGAAGCAACAGGCACGAACTGAAGTAGAGAAGATTCTGCTTGAATGAAAAAAACCCCAAAACTTCTCTACTGCAAGGGTGATGAATCTCAGGAACAGGTGGCCCAGAGAGGTTGTGGAGTCTTCAACCTCAGAGATGCTCAGAACCTGGCTGTGCGAATTGTTTTTCTGTTTTCTGTAGCTTTTGCATACAAATGTGCTAGAATGTGCTTTTAGAGGGGAAAGTGCATAACATGGGAAGCATGTACAATCCCCTCCCAGCAGCATTGCAAGTGTCTCCTTACTGCTGCCCTCCTTTAGCAGATGACTGTTTTTGGAAATCTTGAGTCCCTCCCTCCAAGGATTTTTCAGCTTCATGCTGTCTTGTAACCTGACTTTTTAAGGGGCTCTTGAACCTGTGTTGAATGTGAGCTTGTTTAGCTTTGAGAGGTCACTAGGATGTTGTACTCCTTTTCCATCTGGGTGAGCAGGGAAAGATGTGGTCTTTTCTTGCAAGCACTTCAATAATACTTGAGCATCCATTAGTTGACAGGCAGTTATGTCTTTCTTCTTTGTTCTCAGTTGCCAATTGTATACTATACTGTATGTTTGAAATGTATATATTTTAAAAGAATAAACCAGAATAAAAGACATGGTAGGAAGACTTTAGTGGAGAAGGCTGGTTCTCAAGGGTTTTGTTTGCTTTGTACACATCTTTGAATACAGTGTGATTAGTTGTAATGATTACCTGCTGTGGCATATTTTTGGGGTTTGATGTAATGATTTTGTCAAGAACATCCAGGTCTCAAAATTCAGTGCTTGAAAAAAAAAGAAAAAAAAAATAGGTAATTTGAGTAAGTAATTTGCAGTTTAATGCTATGTGAGATAGACATTCTTTTCTTCTGTAAACAGTTGGGGCTATTTAATTTCACAGTGGAGTTTTTGTAGCTTTAAAGGTGGGATGGGGGAAGTAAGTTTTAAATGTGCAGGAATCTGAACTTCATAGCAATTTCCTGTAAACTCCTGTTTTGTGCCATGGGCTTGTATAAGTTTGAGAGCATTGTTGAAATTGGAGAAGTTTGTACTGATTTATATCATCTGCACAACTGGCCCCTTTTGTGTAAGCAGGTTATGTAAGGTTTGGCAACTGTACTGCATTTTGGGAGATGGAAAAAGCATTTGGGCAGCGTTGGCTGCTTTTTATTATGTCTGTGATACCTTCCAGCTCAGATGGCTGATCGGCTGCTCTTGGAGGGCACAGCCCTGATTTCTGATCTTTGCAAAAATGATGACGAGAGACATGAAGCACCAGGAAATAAGAAATGACCTGCAGCTCTAAAACTGAGGGGAAATATGGTCTTCATCCTGGTTTTGCTCCTGCACCTGGAATTTTAAAATGAGTTAAGCAGGGAAAAGAAAGCAAAGTAACCAAACAAACAAGCAAAAAACCCCAAAACCCCAAAAACAAAGCCAACAAAAAACCCCACTGGGGTGCATTTTGCTAACTTCAAAATCTGTTTATTTTTGAAAGGTGGTTTTAAGTCCTATTCTTTTGATAGAAGGGAAGCACCATTTAAGCCCTGATTCAGTGTGGTAATTTATATGCCAAAACCCAGTGACTTGTTGTCTGCAGTTGAATTGCATTTAATTAAGTTCTGACTAGAAAGCTTGGTAGTGAAGCTTGCAGCTGCTGTGCTTACATATAGAGCAGTAACTGAATTTTATGTACTCTCTTGGGTCTGGTGCTTCTGGCTGCTGGACTGGATGGACTGTTAGTGGCTGTGTGTTCAGAAGGAAGTGTACATTTACATCCTATCTTTGGTGGAGCTTTGGCTTTTGTTCTGATTTGTTCCAGCTGGTTTCTTTGGGGTAGCAAGGTGCAGTTCAGTTTAGGGACAGAATTAGTGCAGGTGCTGTGAAATTATTATTTGGTGTTAGTCTCTTTTTCACCCTGCCCCTCCTTCCTTTCTGCCTTGGAAGTCTGGAGTTAGGGTTAAAAACCAGTAAGGGGGGAAGACACTTAAGCATCTCTGAAGAACTAAATAAGGTAACCCACAAGTTTGTCCAAGGTCTGCTTTCTGTTCACAGCTTCTGTAGTGCTGCTTGGTTACATTTTTTTAAAGAGTGTTGATTTCTGATAGCTGCTTAGCAGTGAATTTTGCTCACCAGGGCTTTTTTTTCCTTTCATTAGCTCTTTAGGAATTCTTGTTTTCATTTTCTTTTACAGCCTCAAGGCTGTTAGACTTTTATTGACCTGTTGCAATGCAAGCAGGATATAAAACTCCTCAGATGCCAGATCTCAGTCCTAAAATGTGATCGATCTAATGTGTACAAAGATACTGGTTTTGATATTTTTAGTTTCTTACAATTGTTATGGTGTGCCCTGGCTCAGGGGTATTTAAAACTCTGTAATTTACATTTAAAAACACCACCACCAACAGCAAAATCAACCAAACAAAATAACTACCCAAATGCTTGCCTTAGGCTCTTCATTGTTATTCAGTGTGCATCATTTCAACTGGCTTCAAAAGCTGGGTGGCATAATAGCACAGGTAGTACCAGCCTGAGATTCTTTGCTTAGTCTACTTATTTTCCTGGAATGTTATCTGGGCTAAATACCCATTATTTAAAATGGTGAAATGAAAATGATAGGGATTGTTAATGTATTGGACAGCAGCAAAATAGATTCTATTTAAAAAACAAAAAACCCAGTCCTGCACCATCATTTGTCCCAGAAACACTGATGATGTCTTGACTGTTTGAAAGTGCTTATTTTTTTGTTGAGGCCAATAAGAGATGTGGACTCTTGAGCATTCTTTAAAAAATAAATTCAGGAAAGTCCTTTACTTTTCCCATCTACAGAAATAATATGTCAGTTATCACTCCAGGCTCCTGAATTATGGTTAATTTAAATCAGGATGAATCAAATAAGTTCCTACATATCAACTGATAAAATGTTAATACTGCAGACTGATTTCTTTCTCTGAGAAGCCACTTGGAGCTTTTTGCCATGTTCTCCCCCTGTCTGTAAAGCTCCAATCAAAAGTGTCTGTTCTTTGTGTAAGAATTGATCCTGTATACTGCAGGCATTTGGAAGATGCAAGCTGTGAAGCATAATGGTTACTTCAGGACATTATTAAAATCTTTAATTTCTGCGCTGTTTTTCCTGTATTGCTCTTTCTCTGATGAACCGGCTGGTGCAAGCAGATTTCAGTAATTTTGACAGGGGACCAATATTTTTAATCAGATCCATGAGTTATTTCAAGGGTAGTTAGCCTTTGTCTTTCTCTTCATCGCAAATCATATCAAGGAAACTTTCCCCCTGCCCCAAAAATTTCTGTTGTTACTGTTCCAGTTAAGTTTGCTCTGCTGGTTTAGCTAACCTTGTGCCATTCTTTCCATAATAACCATGGATGTTTCTTTTCTCTAGGATTTATAACCTGTGCAAAAAAATTTCTGTCTTCAGGTGACTCTGTGTTTCAGCCAGGATACTGTATTTTTAACTTGGTTTGAACTAACTTTGTCACTCAAAATAGAGGAGGGCAGAAAAAAAAAAAAAGGAAGACTTGACACTGCATTCTTGAAAATCCCTCACAGGCATGCAGTTAAAACATGACATTTTATGGCCTATTACAGTCTCATGTCCAGTGTTGTGTTGTGCCTTGTGCTGCCAAAAACATGTCAAAAGAGCCTTGATGTTAGGCTAGAGAAGGGTGGAAGAAGAGGGGTGAGAAGGACTGCCCTAGCTAATTGTGGAGCCAAAGGTGAGAGACTGAGACGTGCCTAGGGGAAGTTGATGAGAAATGCCTTTTTCTCTGGGCAAGTGTCACAGGTGGCTTCAGCTGGCTGGTTGCTGCCTTTATTTGCCTCTTCTGTTTAAGCACCACTGCTGGGGGCACATTGGTCAGACAAATCATTTGCTAAGGTAACGGAAAGGTTTTGGGTTTTTTTGTTTTGTTTCCTTGTAGAATGCTAACATCAGCACCAGGGGAGGGCACCAGGGCAGAAGTGCTGCATTTGGCAGTGGTATAGTTTTAAATGGGCTCACTTAGACCAGGGAAGAGCAGCTGATCTCTTCTTACGTTGTTTTCCAGACACCCCATTCAGGGTCTTGATGTGCTGAGAGATCCCCAAACCAGAGCATATTTCCTCAAATTCATGGCAATTCAGCATCTGCTGCCTGATGAAAGGACAGAAACCTCTTTAGAAAGGAGAGGGGGTTGAATGGAGGCAAAAATTGTATTTACTGTTCCATGGCTTGGCATGTACTCCTGTGATGGACCAGTGGGATTCTGTGGAGCACACAGAGGAAAGGAAACCTTTACCTCTTTAGGTGTTTGATTACTGCAGAGACTCAGTACACTCTGAAAAACTCGCTGAGAAGATCAGCTTTATGATACTGAAGAGATTGCAGAGACACCCTGTAGTCAGGACAAGGCGGTGAACACGGTATGTTGCTTTAAAAAAGTCCAGCTGTGAGAGAAGTGCTTTGAAAGAAGGCTGCCTGCATTCAGAGTGTTCTCCTTGTTGTCTAAGTGCATCTTCATCCTGCTAACCCTTCATTTTTGGTGCAGTTATTTTGCTAATACCACTCAGTGTTAAATCTTTGAATAACATTGAGCTTGGTGCCTGGTAATGAGCTGAAATGTAGAGATGTAATTTTCCTGTGACAAATTGGTGTGTGAATTTGAAAGTACTACTTTTGTACAGCAGTCTCTGTGAGGCCAAGGGTAAACACACATCATCTATGAAATTAAACAACAGTATTTTTTGGGAAAAGGGCTCTTGAGCTGGAGCTCCTTTAATATCATAGAAAAGCTATGAGGGCCCTGTGGTTTACAGGTTTCTTTTTTTTTCCCCTTCATCTGAATGCATTGAGCTTCAGTGCAGGCTGCAATTTTAATGGAAGGCTTGAGGAGAGGAATTTTGTTCCATGATAATTTAGGGGATGTTTTTTCATCCTTTTGACCTGCTTGAAAGGTTTAATAGGACTTAGCTGGTTTTGTCTCCATTGTTTTTCTTTTAGGTAACTTCCATGGGATTTTTAGTTTTGGTCTAAGCTCCTTTTTAGTCTGCACTTATACATTTCAATAGCCACATGATATGGCCCAAAGTCACTTCTAATAGCCACGTTTTTCTTCATTCAACAGTCCATCTTTTCTCTGTCTTTATTCCTGTAGAGCTGGATGCAGGTGGTGCAAGCTAGTGCAGATGAGCTGGATCCAGAGAACTGATTTGACCTGACCAAAAATGAGTATTTGGCCATATCAGTTTCACAGTGTGATTCAGCAGCTGGTTGTGCAGGCAGGTCTTTTTTTTTGCCTGCTTTTCTCTGTCTTTAGTTGTTTGTCAATAGTTACTTCCCCACACAGTCTGAGTTGCCACAAATTACAGCCTGACTTGTTAAGGAAAACCAAAATGAGTAGCAATTTACATTCATAGGTTATCCTGTGAACAGGGCAGCTCTCAGCTACTGCTGCTGCTTCTTCAGGAGCAGTCATTCTATCCTGGTTGCTGGAGCTGAGAAGGCTTTGGGAAGGCATCTGGGGACATGATTCTACCTCAGCCACTCTAATGTGAGCTGTCTCAGAAACCTGAGGACTCACCTGCGTGGAAGCTTTTTTATTTCAACTAGAAAACTTGTTTTACCCTCGCACTCAGGTGTGTGTGTGTTGTGATACAAGTGAGCAATTTCTGTCTGTCTGTCTGTCTCTATGGTTATCTATATTCTCCTCTTCAGTGGGGTAAACTGCTCATGATTATATATGCTGCTATGATCAGAGTGGTCTGAGTAGGTGCTGTGACTGCCCTGGAACTGCCCCTGGAACAGCACTTCAGATCTGCCTAAATTGGGGTGTAGGATGCACCTGGAGATCAGAGCATGTAAAGGTTAAGTGTGTTGTGAGGGACATTTGCTGGGGATAACTGTAGAGTTTCCTGTTCCTTCTTGGCTGAAATGATGGCCCCAGCTGCAGGTAAAGCAGCTACAGAGCCTCTGCAGTTTGCAGGAGGATCTTGGGCTGCAAAGGGAGACTGCCCTGCAGAGGAACATGACAACAATTACAAATGTGGTCCCCGCATCATCCCTGAAGTGGACAGCATTTTCTTTCATAAAATAAAGCATGAAGTTTTTGTGTATAAGTGTGTTTCCACAGTCCGCATTCATTTACTTCCTTCGTGGTTCCTACTGTGATTGCATAGCGAGTGCTGTCTTCTTCAGGGGAGCTGAGGGTCTGGGATAATCCAGGTTATGAAACATCTGGCTAAGCATTGTGCAAGACTGAATAGATGTCTCTTTGCCATGCTTTTCTGGAGCTCCAGTGTTAGGAGGACTCAGCTGAGATGCAGCTCAGTGTGCTTGCCCAGCTGGTGCCCATCTGGTGCTCCTGTTGATCTAATACAGCTCGGGGAGCCTGGGGAGGTGATGGGTCCAGTGCACAGATATTTGGTTTTCTTTGAGGCCCTACTCAGGGCAAAGGCTTCCTGACACAGAGCCATGCCCCAAATGGCTGTGATGGCATTGGGATATCATTTCTCCGACTGGCCTGGGGCAGCTGTGCTAGGAGTTGGCTGTGTTGTGTTTGCGTGTCGAGCTTGCAAGCTGGATATGTGATGCTGGGTAATGTTTGCCAGCTGTGAACTGGCTGTCCTCTTCTAACCAGAGCATTTCTCTCGTAACTGTACAGTCTCAACTTTTCATGCAGATGCTGTGTGATTTGCCACACTTTGACCTGGTCCTTTCCAATTGGTATGTGCTGTTAATGTCTAGTCAGGCTACTTAAATTGCCTATGGGTGGAGTGACAGAGAAACTGGGACATGGATGGGGAAAAAATATCCAAAAATTTAATGTTTTCTTAAGTTTTCATGGAGTCATTATTTATTTACTGACAGAAACAAATTTCAGGACACTGGATTTTATTCTTTTTTTCTCTCTAGATTTGCAAAAGGATGTTAAGCTGTGGTCATTGCCTGCTTGGATAGGTAATTAGTTGCTTCAGAATGTGATTTAGGATATTAACTTGTAATAACTGGCCACACAAGGATGGTACTCAGTTGTAAATGCTTACGACAATCACATACTGCCCAGCATTGGAAAAGAATTGTAAATACATTACACAGAGGCAAAGCTTGTGAGATGATTTCATGAAGGACTTCTTTTGTGCCCTGTGGGCCTGGGGTTTGATTTACTTTAATAACTATTTTAAAGTTTTGGGAGTAAACGCTGGTGTCTGTACGCTGCTGTATGTTTGTACCCTTACAGGCTTTGCAAAGAGCTGCTATCCCAGCATGTCCTGTGGCTTAATTTGTGTACGTCTCTTTCAGATACATGTACTGGACTGACTGGGGTGAAACACCCCGAATAGAACGGGCAGGAATGGACAGCAGCATGCGAAAGATAATTGTTGATTCTGATATTTATTGGCCAAATGGACTCACCATAGATCTCGACGAGCAGAAACTTTACTGGGCTGACGCAAAACTGAGTTTCATTCATAGGGCAAATCTGGATGGTTCCTTTAGGTAAGTTTCCTTTAGTCTATAATAAAGTGTAAGTTATTTGTCACTTTCTGTGTTCATTTTGAAATGAGACTTTTTTTTCCCCACTAGTCTAGAATAATGCAAATACCTTATGGGTTTTTTAAATGCAGTTCTTATCAGCCTTGCAAAAAGTAGCCCCACATACTATAAAACTGGTTTTAAGAGTAAGACTATTTGTATCAGTATTTCACTATAGACTGTTCACAGGCTTCTTGTACAGCAGGATTTTTCATTTTTAAGCTCTTACTTGTCTTGAAAATAGTTGGAGATGCTTATTTTTGACCCTAGGCAATATAACATTTAACTCATGATTGGGATTTTACAGTATTGTAAATGGTTTTTTACCAACAGGAAATACACATTGAGACACACTTGTCCATGGCCCCATCCAAAGATGTTCTTTATGTCATGCCTATTAATTAACCAAATTCAGGTTGATTCAGACAACAGGCAGTTAGGAAGGAGATTTTCCTAAAGTGTGCTGGAAAGTGCAGTATGGAAATTTTGTTTGGTGGCTCCTTTCCAAGAGGGCTGCTGAGTTTTGGCTTTTGTAGACATGGAGAAGTGACACTTCAGGCAGGGCAGACAGACATTTGAGATTGCATCTTCAATTCTGTGCAGTGTTCAGTGGGAAGGTTGTGTTGGTCCTGAAGGGTGAGTGTCATATGCAGTCAAATGTCATGCCAGAGTAATCTCTGCATTGGTGTCTGGCTTTGGTCTTCAGGTAGTTTTAAATGACATTTTCATTTTCACGATTTCATAACATTTTAAATGCCTGTGTCAATAAAATTGTTTTGCCTTGGTGAAAAGTTGGAGGAGTTCTGTTTTACGCATTTTTGTGTAATAGAATAATATGCCTTCCCAAAAAAAAAACCATTTTCCATGGTGTTTTTCAATTTTATTTTTTTTACTGAGAAGCACTCTATGCCTGATTTTCACAGTCATAAAAGAGCAATAGCAATATTGACATCTTTTATAAAACACCCTGAAGTTCCTTTGAGAGCCGTGTGTAAGAGCTGGATAATGGGGGCATTGTAGTAAGTGACAAGTAGTGACTGACAGTCCGAAGTGTCGACAAGGGAAAAGGCCTTTGCAGAAGGCAGTGGCAGCTCAAAGTCTGGCTGCAGGTTCGTAGACAGAAAGAAAGATTTTCATATAATACAACGTGAATATGTTTGTCTGATCTGGGGCCGAGTGGCAGAGCACGAGGTTTCCAGGTTGTTTCTACAGTTTTCATACAAGTTGTGTAGACTTTACTTACACGTGTGGGTAAACCTTGAGGTTGTAATGGGCAAGTAAAATCTGTTCTGCTTGTTTTAAGGTAGAGAAAGGCCACCTGAAAGGGAGCAAGCCTTTGAATACACTCATTCCAGCAATCTGTCCAAATTACTTTGTGATAGATCAGTGCCCCACCTCCCAAACAGATTTCTGTTGAACCATAAATCAAATAGTATTTTAGGAAAAAATAATGTATTTTACGTTAAGAAAAAATTGGCTCACTCTTGCATATTTTACTCAGCTGCTAGAGCATGTAAATGCATGCTTGAAGTCAGAATATTCCTGTACAGTGTGCATTCTGGAAGTTCCTGATGTCTAACTGCACGTGAACTTTCAGGTATTGTCCAATGTAATAACTCCTAAAGTGTTAAGCATATTCACAAAATGCCATGAAGATTGAACTTAATCATAACTCCTTTTAAATGAAATTTTTATTTATTCCCTTTTTCATTCCCCTGATCAGTGTTGAAACAGAAGTCTCCTAGACTCCTAGATTCTGGGGTCAAGGTGGATCTTCAGTAAGGGTTCAGATTAGATGGTAACTTTAGAGTTGTTTCTGCTCCTTAAACATGGAGCAAACAAGTTCCACTCATACATGATGATAAAGAAATCTGTGATATTTCAAATGCTTCCACCCCTCCCATCCCAGAATCCATTCAGGATTACCTCAAAATTCAAATAAAAAGGAAATTTGCATTCTGTGTGGTGGATTACTGGTACTGAAGCAATCTACCTCTTAGCAAGCTTCAATTTGCAACCACATTTTCTGGAACTATTTCAAGGGATGTAATTACAGGAGAAAGAGAGACTTGATATCTAAGAATGATGGAAATAGGGGCAATACATAGTGGAAAACAGCTGTTATGATATTAGGATACAGCCACTGCTGTTATTAGTTAAGAGGAAAGAGCAATGGTGCGAGTGGAATGAGAAAGTGAAATTAGTGTTTGTATTTATTCTGTTGTGTTTTATGGTAAGAGAAGTAGTGGTAATTAGGAAGACAGAATTTTTAGAACAGTTTCAATTTTATCTCTAGAAGAGAAAGATTATTAATAGTTTTGTTTTCTCATGTATATTCCAGCACTCATTTGCATGTGTCAGTCTGTTTTAAACTTGTCCATGTCTGAATATATATCAAGAATTTTGGGGGTACTTTTTTATTCCCCCCCCCACCGTGGAAAATGCAAATAAGTACCTATGCTGCTCAAAATGAAAGAGTCCTTTCCCTGCCAAATGTTAGCTTTTTTTTTTTGTTTTTCCTTGAATATCTTCAGTGGGAAAAAAAAAGAGTGCAGATTGAATATAGGTATAAGAAAATTAAGTTCCTCATTTTCCTTCAGAATGGCACTGAGACTTTAGCTATCTCAAAGTTGTATGATGAAAAATTTTGAATAATGTGTCATAACACTGGTTTGAAAGGTGTGTGCATACCTTTGTGTATACCTGAAATGCATGAATTTTGTGGAAACTGAGTACCTAGTGTTTTGACTGAGGAATTGTCAGGCATCTTTCCTCTGACTTAATAAATATCTTCAAAACTACTGAATCTAAATTATATACATTTGTTGCAACAGGTAAAAATTTTGGGATCCTGTGAAAACATGTTAGAAATGTCATGTGTTTTATGGCTTTCAGTTCAACTAACTCTCGGAAGTGTGGCTGTATGTCATTGAAAAAAACATCTGAAATGTTTCTGATTTGTATTAATTATAAATATTTAGTTTTAGGAAAAGTATAACTGACCTTTGCTCTACATTAAAAATTAATCTGAAAAATACTTGTTTCTGCTGCAGACAAAGTTAAGAGGGGTTGTTTAATGAGAGTCATAGATCATTTCTCCCTTTTTCTGCTAGAAGCAAAGACTGAGTGCAACTGAAGTTCTGGGCAAAGATGTCATATAATGCTTTAATCAGAGGAGCACTCTTTGGACCAAGGTTTCCTTGAAAAGCCACTTGTGTTTGGGTACTTGCCCAGCTCCTGAAGTTAAGGAACTTCAGGGGTCAGTGTAGAGCCTGAATCAGATACTTTGATGCTCTGAAACCCAATATATTTGTGTCCTTATGCTACGAAGGGGTAAAACCTTATTTTACATTTTTCAGTCTGATTGTCACTTTTATCACCAGGTGAATCTCTTGGTCCCATGAATTTGTCGAAAGATGACAGTTCCTCTGTGAGTTTTTACAAAGCCAGGTTTTTTAACGTGTGGTAACAAGTGGAAGCAATCCATTTTCAATCCTTACTCTTTCTCCCAAAAAGGCAAAAAGTCGTTGAAGGTAGCCTTACTCATCCCTTTGCTCTGACGCTGTCTGGGGACACTCTGTACTGGACGGACTGGCAGACGCGCTCCATCCACGCCTGTAACAAAAGGACGGGAGAGAAAAGGAGAGAGATCCTGTCTGCCCTGTACTCGCCCATGGACATCCAGGTCCTGAGTCCCGACCGGCAGCCGTACTGTATGTCCTGCTTTCCCTCAAACCCTCTGCATGGCTGTTGCTTATCTGGCAGGGAAAACCTTACTCAGAAAAATGGGTGGTGTGGAATGTCAAGGTTTTGCACGCTTGTCAAGGGATTGGTTGCTAAAGGTAGAAGTGCTTGAATCCTGTACCTTCCTTTGAGTATTCCAGCCTGAATTGGTGTGAGGTCACTCACTGTTCCAGCTGGTAACAAAATCCAAAATCCAGTGCAGTACTTCAGTGAGTTCTTTTGGTTTGGAATATTTGAACAAGAACGGTACCAACTCGCCTGACATGTTTTTAATGACGTTACTTTAAAGACAGCTGTAAGAAATGCTTGTGATTACTTTTTAAAAAAATAAGTAGAATTGCCATGAAATAGATAATGTTCATGTTGTACTTGTAAGTGCAATTTTTGCAGTCCAGACTTGATCATGGTTATCTTCAATACGTATCAAATCGTTTGTGAATGTCTTAGTATGGAAGGGATTTAGTTTTGAGCTTTTATATGAACACACATGTGCCTCTATATTTCTTTATATCCCATGGTGCTACTTCAAAGGAAGGCACATGTAGAGTATTTGCAATCTAGTAGAGCTGCATATATTTTGTATGTGCATGTGATTCCATGTGGCAGTTGGTCTAGGTCTTGGGGTTTTTTTAGGATTGTGAGAATGGGACTTAAAAGCAATGTTGTAGAAATGTATGTAATTGAGTAGCTCTGGGAAGAATCAACTCTCATCCAGAGGAAATACTCTTGCCGTTTGGACTGGCTTCTTTATTTTTGCCAACTGTAAAATCTGCTTCCCTAAAGATAACATTTGTTATTCCAATGAAGTTTGTACGCTGTGGGTAAACAGGCCTGAAAGTAAGCAAGAGGAGTTTGGAGATCATCCTGGGGATGGAACATGTGCAAGTTTTCACTGGGGTTGCTGGGTATGCACAGCACCCTGGTCTATCTCACAGCTCCAGATAAGAGTTTGTCTGTGCTGAATTCTTGTCATTGCTTTTAGCTCCAGGAATGTCCCAGCCTTGGGTCATAGTATTTCTGAGTCAGTCACAAAGAAAATACAGCACATAGGGAAAGAGCATATGCTGAAAATAGCTCAGATGCCATTGACTTCATTAAGATCAGGCTTGGATTCCTTCCTCACAATTTTTTTTGCTCTGTGAGTGTCAGTGGAAGTAATATGTCAAATTAGCCAGACACTTTGTGCTTTTATATTAAAGTAGTTCAGTTAAAGATTCAAACGATAGTTTTGCAGAAATCTTGCAAAAGTTGCAAATATTTTTTATAAGTGGCAATATTTATCCACAATTACTTATTGATATGGTTTTGTGTCTTACTGCCATTTTTTTTCCCCATCTAAAGGAGAAAGGAGTGTTCAGTTGTCGTATGTCCATCCCTGTCCTGTACATGCAACACTACTGTAATGGAGGAATTGTGCAAATTGTTACATTTTCTTTCATAGAACTGGTTGTCCCATCAGTAGCATAGATCTCAATTTAGGTGCCCCTAGAGTTAAGATGCTGGGGAGGGGGAGAAATCAAGCATTTTATATTGTGATTCCTCTGTCTTTTAGCACTAAAACTTATGCCAGTCATTTGGGAACTATAATTTCTTCCTCATGGAGAAAACAGGGGTTTAGGGCTTCTAGAAAAATTAGAATAAATCTGTTTTGTTTCTTGAAGTTCACACTCCATGTGAAGAAAACAACGGTGGTTGCTCCCATCTGTGCCTGCTGTCTCCGAGGGATCCCTTCTACAGCTGTGCCTGTCCCACTGGTGTGCAGCTGGAAGACGATGGCAGGACGTGCAAAGCAGGTAGGAACTTGGCCTTTCTCTATAGTCACAGTGTTGTCGTGGTTTGGGTTCACTGCTTCAGAGCTGATCCTTGAAGGACTGAGTGGAGAGGAGCTGCCTGATACTCTGAAATGCCATTTTGCATCCAAGCTTCCCACCAAGCTACCAAAGAGGGTGATTTTTATGAACTAAAGTAATCCGTTGTAGTAGAAATTGGAGAATTTTGTCTGTATTTAGTGTTGCCAGTTATCTGTAGGAATTAAGTAGTATGTGGAACCCATTGCTGAAGGATTTTATTAGAAGTAAGTTAATGTGGGACATCTTTCCATTTGGACAGTGGCCAGACTTCTGCTCCCTCCCATTCATTGTGCAGGAGAGGTCAACGATAAAGCAGAGGTGGCTGAGTTGTTGAGATAACTGAGAAAATGCTTTTCTAGGTGAGCTGTCCATGTCCCTGAGCAGTAGGAGAAGGTTGCATATCACGAAAAAAAGCTGTTTAGGGAATAATAGCTAGAGTATATGCTGTAATTAGAAAGTGTAACTAGATGCATGTTTTGTATCCACAGGTTGAATGAGCCTTGTGGTGTCCTTTGAAAGCTTGGTTTTTCCATTGATTGGGAAGTGTCTTTAAAGGATTCATCTTACAAAAGCAGTCAGCCAACACTGATATGGTGGTAGAACACTAGGAGGCAAGGTTTTGGAGAGTGTTCTGCCGACTCTGCTGCCTCTCTCCAGTGCGTTTTCTAGTCTAGTCAAATAGTATAATCATTTTCTGATGTGGCTTGATTCCTCTGTGTACTAGAGCAAGCATAATGGATGCCTTTCATTTGTGAACTAGAAGCACAATTTAAACACTGAATCTCCAGGGTTTAAGGGCCGGCTTTTTTAGCTCATCCTGCTGTAATTGAAAGGCTTATAAGGTAGTTTTGCAGCTGCTGAGAGACTTTTCCCTTTCCTCCTTCCAGCTTTGGAAAGCTTCCCTTTCACAGCTTTTAAAAAAACCTCGCTTAATGCTCAGGACAAGCTTTTTAGACATTCATATTGACCTCATGTTTCTGGCAGTGGCAATGAAGCTCAGCCTGCTTTTGGCATTTTGGCAGATAGCACAAGCAGGAGCAACTGCTTATACTGTGCTTTCACCTTTCCATTGTCAGGCCAGACAATCTGCCAAGGCTTTTCTGTCAAAGGAGGGAAGAAAAGTGGGATGAGAACAGGAAATCTGGTTTTGCATAAGAATGTGGCTTTTTGGTTCAGTTTTATGGATTATTTCTTTCCCAAGCTCCACATCTTTTGTTGCCCTGTCTGCCTTATGCCAACATCCATGTGCTTCTCTTTCCTATCTTACTAATTAACTCCTTGGTTGCAAGGACCTGACTTTTGGTTCTCCACACGAGCCCTTTGTAGTGATGTTGTAGCGGGATTCACGGGTGTCGACCACCTCTTCATTTTGTTCCCTGTTGGCTTGGGCAGAGGTGCAAAAGTACAGAGTGACTTGGGCATATGAGCTTCTTTGACTTCAGGCTGTTAAGTGAATTACACAAAAGCGGCTGCGGGTTTGTCTGCAGAAGGAAAAAGCACTCTGTTCTCCAAATCCCTGTCCACATGGAGAGTTTACTGCTGCAAATATAACTATATAATGTTACTGTATATATCTGTCAGAAAGAAGTCTTGAGCAGAAAAGCCATGGGGCTCTCAGGTGATTTCAGCTCTCTTGAATATTGAAGAATACACACATTGGTAAAGTTCAGGTGAGGGCACTCTGTAGCTCTTTACAAATGGTAAAGGGCCTGGGTAATTAACAAAAAATATGAATTCAAGGACAGGCTGTGCCAATATTTGCCTTGCTGAGTTACATCTGTATGTAATGAAACTCTGGATTTTTATATTTTGACTAAACTAATTGTTGATATGCTGGAACCCTAAGTATTGTGCCTGTTTTGAAATAATAGTTCTTTTTCCTGTCATTTTAGCTTTTGGTGTTGATTCATTCTTGCTTTCTCTCTGGTTCTAAAGACTTGCCCTGAATAAATAAAAAAAATTACCTTTACAGTAAATATCCATCACTAATAATGGATATCAGATAGATAGATAGCAACTGGCATCAAGTATATGTTCTTCTCTGGGAATGTGTACTTTTTTTTTGCAGGTAAATGTATTGTTTTGCAGACCCATGGTGCTAAGTCTGTTTTCCTCTGTTGGCTTGAAAATGTTCTGCACTTCCTTGAAGTTCCCATATCAACAAGCAAGGGGGTTTATAAGTTAGGAAAGTAATCAGCTGCTCCTGACCATGTACTCTTAATGAAGTGAACATTCAAGCTCTGGTCTTTGAAGTTACTTAGGAGATTGTGTTGGACCACTGCTGTCTTGCTGCACGTGTCAAATACATGATTTTAGAGAGATATCTGAACCTAATCTTGCTGGCATAGAAGATAATAAGGTCACAGTTTGGAAAGCCCATCAGTCTGATGATTCTAGTTGTGCCTGTGGAGAGTGGCCTACTCAGTAGTAACTGGTAACACCTTGTATGTAACTTTCAGGAATAACTGACTAGTGAAATTCCATGTCTCCAAATAGAGATTCAGTTCTTAAAACAGGTAGTTTTCTTGATTTGTGTTTTGTTTGGTTTGTTTTTTGTTTGTTTGAAAGCCTTTCCTAAGCTGACTTGAGCAATTGCATGAATATTTGAGAAAGGAACCAAACTTTGGTTGCTGTCATTTAGAAGGGATATGTAATTTGACCAGCAAACAGGCCAGTTGAAAGCAGAGCAAAAGGGTGGAAGTTTCACAAGCTTGGGGACCTTCTTTTAGTAATTTTGCTGGGTTTGGACTGTCTTGAAGTTTCTCTTTCTTTCATTGTTTAAGGATCACATTTATTTCCTTTATGAACAGAATTATTTTGATTCATGAGTCTTCTCTTCATGTGCAACATCTCCTTTCAAGAAGCTGTTCCTTCTCCTTCTGTCCTGGGATTTAGTGAGTTCTGTTGTTGGGCCAGTTTGAAGTGTTGTGAGAAAGACAAATGTATTAATGGCTACTGTCTTGTCTCCAACAGTAAATTATTTGCTCCATTTTTACTTTGCAGGGCAGAGTCTTCAAGTGATACCTGTCACCTCTTATCAGCAGATTCACCTTCCTCATGCTTTTTGCTTTCCACAGTGCACAGTGAATGACATGAATTTATCTGTTTCTCACTCCAGCTCTGGTGCACCTTTGGTATAATTTGTGCCACTTGAAGTGAATGTTTCCAGATAAAATGGAGCCGGATCTTTGCACCCTGTTCTGCTTTCGTGGAGCAGGTTTGTTTTGCTTTGCTGGGCAAAGCTGCAGTCTCAAAATATTGGATGACTCTCCCTGCTTTTTCCTTCCTTCTGTGACTTGACATGTGGTTCATTTTAATCCCATTCAGGCAGCTCTAGATGTTTTTTGTGTATCTTGCCAGCTAACTGTGATTAAACCCTGATCCCAGTCTCTTGTACAGCAGCTATGTGTCTGCATCCTTCCAAGACTGAGCTGGTTTTTCTAAACAGCATTCAGCAGCATGTTTCTCTTATGTTTCTGGAACATATATAATTTCTTTCTGCTGTATTCAGTGTTGCTGGCATACAGCTATCACTGCAGGCCTTCTGAAGGAATGTCAAAAGCCTCATCTTTTTTCTAAGTGGATATATTTCCTGTAAGCAGTCACTCTGACTTCCTAAATTCCCTCTGCTTGTCAGTGTTGCCTTTCCAAAGGTTCTTACTCTCATTGCACATAATTTTCTGATATCATAGTATCAAGTTAGTCAATTGTATATGAACTAAAATTAATTGGATAGCATTTTAGAACCTATTATCCAGGGCTGATACCTGCAAAATATTTTCAACATTCTGTATCTCGCTCTCCCAAGTCTCTACTAGCTTGGCTCTATGGCTGTGAAGCTGTAATAAGTAGGATAAACTGTGACTTCAGCTAATGTTCTTTTTTATTCTATATTTTTAACTTCAGCAAGGACACTCAGAGCTACACAATGTCAGAACTAGTCCAGATCCATGCAGCTTCTGAAAGCTGTGTACCCCTACTTTTAAAGTAAATATTTTTCAGGATTTTGATTTGCTTCTCATTAAATGTGTAATGCTTGCTGCAGTATATAGATAAAATATTTCAGTAAATGCTACAGAATTTTACTTTATTCATTATGCAAATTCATTGCAGCAATTTCACATGGCCTGGATAACATTAACTCTTGATCCATTTTACATATCTAAATTCCTCTCTAATCAAATTTGGGTCTCTGTTAAGAGGAACCTTTTTTTACTTGCTTCCCCATAAAAACACAAACCAAAACAAGCCAAGCTTTTCTGTGACTCTGGAATCTCTTGGAGATTTAATTTTACTCTGATTTATTGTCTTTCCATTTGTGTTGGGAAAGGTCAGGATTCTGTTCCCTTTCTTGTGTTTGAAAGCAATGTGAGAGACCTCTTGGTAAGAAGGCATAAGGGTGGTTGAGGTATAGATGTATTTGCATGCCATACAAGGAGTAGATGACAAATGTGACATCCAAGTTTGCCACAGTTTTGGAGAAATGCTTCTGATATTTTGAAGCTTGCACAAAGGAGTGATGCCTGGAAGTAAGGGCAGTACCAACAAAAGAATCTTCCTTAAATACACTAGGCACTGGCTCAGTATAGATCTAGGCCAGGGGGTGTCTGGACAATGTTCTTGGTCATAGGGTTTAGTTTTAGGTGGCCCTACAAAGAACAGGGAGTTGGCCTCAATAGTCCTTTACAATTTGAGATATTCTATGATTCTAAGTAGAGTGAGCAAAACTGTCTCCAGGAAGGGCTACAAAACATAAATGAGCCTCTGCCATAGTGGAAGACAAAGAATTTGGCTGCAAAAACAACCATATCATAACAGTACTTTAGCTTCTGCTTACACTGATTTTATGACTGAACTCAGAAAAAGTACATGCCCATGTACTGTGGACAGATTTGTGAGCTGATGCTGTCTGTGCAATGCTTGGTAATGGATTGCTCCTGTAAGGGGTCTCTTCCTAAGGCTGTGCAAAGAATATGCTAAAGGTAAATATCCAAGATTGCATCGACTCCTGCTAGTGACTTGCCTTAATGCTGAGGTAGCTGGCAGGTTTGACAGTGAGATGGGTACTTGAATTCACAATTATCTTGGTGGCTTCTTTACCACAGCAAATCTACCCTTACAGAAAAGAGGGTTTACACTGCTTGAGATGTGGAAATTAAACTCTTGCTGTGCATCAGCATGAGTGTTCCTTAAAGCCAGCATGAGAACTGCTGCTGTATATTGAGCTTTAAGTATAGCATGAGTCAAACTAAAAAAGCTCCTCATTTTTAGAACCTTTTATTTATTCAGTGGAAGGAGTTTGGTTTTTTTAAAGTGGTAACAAGGAGAATTTCTTCCCTCTTCTGCTCCCGCTCCTCACATGTACCTCAGTTGATAGGTACTTCCTAGAAATCTGGTTCCTTTTAGATATCTCAGTCTAGATGTTGTAACTAGCCAGCTGCTTTTTGCAATAATATTGTCCCTGCTATGTCAGGATGTAAGTGGCCATTTGAGACGTGGCACATTGACCTCAACTCACCAGAGGCATTTCTCCAGCTGAAGACAACTGTTCTTTGCTTGACAATGGGAGAGTTTGGCTGTGAGTTAGACTTGTGTGGTGATAGAAGTCGTAGGGTTTCTGCCAGGAAGGTGTGACAGCTGCAGTTTCTCAAATAAATGAGGAAATTCTGTTTTCCCAAATGAAAACCAGAAAAAAGTCCCCACATTTTCCTACCTGGAGAAGAAAGTGCTTGCTTCAGGTGTTTGGCTAGTCAGCTTCCCTTATCTATCCTTGATCCTGTTGCTGAGGCAGTTGATTGGGGTTGGCTACTATTCCCAATGTCTTATTTCTCCTTGCCATTCTGCACATTGCAAAATAGAAAACAGTGTTTTTGGAACCTGCTGGCTAGTACTGCAGGGCATATAGTGGTTTTTTTATATGCAGGAGATAGGAGATTATTGAAGGAAGAAATGCTAAGGCACTTTCTTTTCATCTCCTGTGTATTTCTTGGTGCACATCATACGTTTTAAAAGTTTTGTCTGTGGTTCCCTGGTGAGCAATCATGAGCTGATTACAGCAACTAAGCCTCCAAGCAAGACAATCAGGCAGACAAATACCTTCCTTCATTGTGAAGTACTTACCCCATGCCATTTAACCACCAGAGAAGGCTTCTTTGCTAGCATGTCTTCCTGATAAAGAGGAACAGTATGGATAAATCCAGACTTTCTCATTAAGTCGATCAAGCGCTAATTGGAGAAGAGAAGCCTTTTTGAGAAAGAGAAGGGTCAGGGAGATATTTGTTATTTGGGATAACTGCTGTAGAATCAGTTCATTCAAGTACCTGATAAAGCTTCTGCTGGCATTGTGTGAATAACTGTCTGGAGTCTTCTAGCACTTGGAAGATGCTGGAAGAGAAAGCTGGTGTATCAATAGATAAACTCTGATTATATTCTAGCATTGGTTTGGAGCTGTATTGGGAAGCAGCCCTCATGTCCTAATCTGTTGGTCAGAAGATAAAAAAACAAAAAGAAAACTGTATTTTACCTTATTTCCTAGAACCTTGACAGCTGACTGGATACCTGTCTCTCCCTGTTGACAGCTCTGTGATTGAAATGCAACTGTGGAAAACCATGGTCCTTTGGTTGCAAGATGCTTTGATTTCTTAGGTGTCTTCTGTTGTGTGCCTGGTCTTTTACTACTGTAGGGAGATGTTTTCCAGAAGCTGGAGGACTTTTTCTTCACTCCCTCTCTCCCTATCGCACTCCCAAAGGTGCATTGTACTTCCTTTGCTTATTGAGGAATTGTTGAAACTGCAAGTTCATAAGTAAAAACTGTCCAGTAATGGCCACCTGAGAGTCTGGGAAATCTAGAGGCTCCCTCTTCTTGTTTTACTCCATTTCACAAATATTTCATGAGTGGTTTTTTCCCCTTTCATTCATGTGTAGATCTTGTTTGTTGTGAGTCTGTTTTCCCTTTGCTTTATTTAGTGTGTTATGCTAATGATTTTATTTGATTTCTATGAAAAGACTATATTATTTTCCATTCATAGCAACTTTCACGCTTCTAGATGAGGACTGCTTTGTGTAGTGACAAAATGAAATAGCCTCATATGGAAATGGCCTTATTTATAATTTCATTGGATAAAAGCCATTAGAAACATGCCATAAGGAACAAACCTGGAGGGAGTGAGGAGCATTCTTGAAGGTCTGCCACATCATCTAGTTCTGTTGTCGGTGGTTTTCCTGGGCTATGGTGAATGAAACTTTCTTTTCAAGCTTTGTTGGTGCCTGTTTCAAATTGATGACTACTTTCCAGGACTCTGAAACACTGTCTAGTTAGAGCTTATTTTTGTGGTTAGAAGTTTTTGTTTTGTTTTTCTGGGGGTTTTTTTTTGGTTTTGGTTTTGGTTTGTTTTTTTTTTTATGTGTGTGTATAAAGGAAATAGCGACGCTCTCCCTTTTCAGCACTGTTGAGTCTCTGGATTGAATCTGGTTTTATGCTGCAAAAGAACCACACCCTGGGTCTGCACTGACAAGGTTTACGTGTAAACTTTGTCATCTTGCATTCACTATGTGCTGGGAACAAACACAGGCAAAGTCACCAAGACACAGTGATAGCTACCTAAGCTGCTGTAGCTTGACTGCCTCTTCCAGCATTGGGTGGCTGAGCTCTGTTTTACTGCATCAATGTAGCCACAGTGAGATTGAGACTCTCCCTAGATTCACAAACCCTAATTTGCAGCTGTTAGTGTCTTTTTTGTTTGTTTTGTTTTGCTGTTTTGGTTTTTTCTTGATTGTGTCAGCTCAGAATTGAATTTTATGGGGCTCCATCAGACTTGGCACATAATAAATAATGCTTTAATTTCAAAGCATTGTACAGTTTTCAGCCTCAGAGAGGGCTTGTGGGGTGTAGAGTGTTTATTTCCATTTGTGTAAAGGATGACAGCAGTGCAGAGAAACTTAATGTGTTCAAGGTCTCTTGCTGAATGGGAAACATCTGAAATTAGAAGTCAACAGAAGTGGGATTGTAGAAAACCTACTGTATTTCTGTTCATTTTTAAATATATATAAATTATGTATCTTGTTGAGTTGTAATGAATTTTTGATTCTTGTCTCTGTGCGTTCGAGGTGTTACTGCCAAAACTCTCTTTAACAGAAACTAGGTGGTAAAATGGATGTCGGTTCTGAAGTCAGTGATTCCTTACTCTGAGCCAGTGGAATTGTGTGTCTCCAGCAGAGAGTAGGTACATGTAAACTTTAAAACTGTGCTTTGCAAGGGAACACCGCAATCCAAAGCCCACCCTTTTTGCAGCAATAGGGATTTCTGACAGACTTTTTCTTGGCCCATCCTTTTTCCTATAGCTTGCAGTGAACTGTTACTAAGAATTCTGTGCAAAGGGATGTTAATTTTTCTTTCGTTAGTAAGGAGTAGAAGCTGGGAGTATGATATCCGTAAGGTAACAGTCAAATTTACCGCTTAACATTTCCAACTTTCTCTTCTCTTTTTTTAAAGCACACAGAGCATAGACAGACCCAAGGGCAGGGTAAGACTTAGTTGTTCAAGTGCTTTGAGGTCTTTGGACGAAACCTGTGTGCAAGGGCAGCTTCTTTGCTTGGTCCAGCAGTAGCCAGATGGCTGTGCTGGCCTTTGGTCCTGGCTACTGCCAGTGCAGTTGTGACTGTTCTGTTAATGCTGTTTTGAGTAAATCTTCCTGAGAGTTATCTTCTCCCCTGTCAGTAGTAACTTCACAGAGCTGTGTGCTCACAGGTGTGGTACTGGGCGTGTACACACTGAACGTGTCCCACAGAAGCTCCATCCTAAGCTAGAACAGGGTAACTGCGATTTCTGTGTTGCAACAGCTTTTTCTGGAAGAAACATTGCTTTTGCCCTAGTCAGCTGCTTTGTGCTAATGATCTTATCAGCTGTGCAGTTTAGATAATATTCCATTTGTGGGATTTCATTTTGGTGGCTGTGTGAATGTGTCAAAACTCTGATTTGTAGGTGTTTTTTCTGGTTCAGGCAAAGTTAGAAGTCTGCTACTGTGATAATGGAAGAAACAGTAGACAATAGCTTTTCACTGTAACATGCAGACAGATATGATGTAATTTATGAGTTACGTAAGTGCTCTGGTATTTCCTTTCTTTGTCACAATTGTTAGTTTTCCTTATGCCTACTTACCTTTCAATTAAATCAAGTCCTGTCTGAATGTGGCCACTCAAAACATTCTTTCAAAGAAACCTTTCCTGTTTCTATTTTGCTGGTTGCACACTCCCACTGCACAGTCCTTGGTTTTAAATTGCATGTGCAGTGTCCAGTTGGAGAGTACATGGCCAGCCTTTCATAGCCCACCACTGTCACACAGTCAGAAGAAGCAGCGCTGTCTTCCTCTCAGACTGAAAGATAAATAAAGGCCTGAACTGGAATGCATAGTGCTGTTCGTGTTGCAACTGGCTCTAGTAAGGTAACCAAGGAGAAAGTATAAAAAAAATTCCCATGTATTTCTAGGTATTGCTAAAGTTTGTTTCAACTCCTTAAATATTAGTGTTTTGTGGGGGAGGTTGAGGAACAGGAAGGGGGTTTTACAGAGTCTTGCTGATTTAAATCTCAGTCAGTTTCATTACATCATTTTTCTTCTGGTATGAAGAGCGACTCATGTTAAACCGTTGTGCAAGATGTTGTAGATGTTCTGAATATTGGAAAGCTTATTAAACAGCATGGCAGTGTAACCAATTTTCATACACTCCATGTTTTCTCCCAGAACCATACTCTGGCCCCCTTTTGCCATACACTGAAACTTTGCCAGGTAGTTCACTGTATGGCAGCAACCAACAAAATCTCTTGCTTTTTTGAAAAATCTTTTTAGTTTATCAAGAGTGCTTAGGTAGCTGTGCTCAAACAGCTTGTAAAGGAGTTGCCTGCAGTCAAAGTACTTCTAACTCACTCTTTTCAAAAAGCACTTACCATTTTGTTCTTTGGAGCAGAGCTAAAAGCTTTCCTGTTTTTACAGTGTATCTGATTTTCTCCCCACAAGTATAGAGATTTCCAGAGTTGTTTGTCATGAGACTGAGTCTGTTCATGCAGGTGCATGCTCATGCATATACATAAAACTGGGGGATGAGTCCTACAATAGGTCATTGTTCTAGCCTAATTAGCAGACAGACAAATGGGAAAGGAATAGCATGGCCTTTTCTGGCAAAGATTAACAGAGGCAGCCACTGCAGTCCGCATGTTTAGGTTGGGTGAATAAATTGGAGCATTTGTTACTGTGTTATAGATGTCTTGTTACTTGTCAAATGTGAAGTGGGCCAAGGGAAGAATAAAAAAAGCTCTTGTCAAGCTGGTGAGCTGGCCTGCTTTTGCTGCTGTCAGCTCTGATTGCAGTTAATTTTGCAAATAGAATACAGTTGCCATTTCCAGCAGTGAAGCATGAATTTTTAATAACAAAAGCACAAACCAACCAAATCAAAGCAAGCATGATATCCTAGCATAGATATTGAAAATACTGATTTCTGGGTATGGCAGAAAAGCACCTTGTGTAAGAGCAAAAAGAAAAAAAACGTCTCCTAACCTCTTTCTCTAGGATTAATTAATTGCAAATAGAGGATATAGTCTTCTTATTTGGTTTTTTGGTAAACTCAGATATTGTTCTGGTGCCCCATCCCTGGAGGAGTTCAAGGCCAGGTTGGGTGGGACCCTGAGCAACCTGATCTAGTGGGTGGCATCCCTGCCTATGACAGAGGGGTTGGAATTAGATTATCTTCAAGGTCCCTTCCAACCCAAATCCTTCTGTGATTGTATGTCAACCAGAACAGCTCATCAGCTCTTACAGTTATTAGATCTGCTGAAAATTTCTGTTGAAGGTCTGCAGGAAGCTTGTGTTGAATAGAGTAGAGAAAAATAAGCAGTTCAAAATTTAAACCAGTTGAAAAAATTAAACAGTTTGAATTTGGGTATTTTAAAATACTTTCTAAATGGAAACTTTAGATTGACCTAGTTCCTCTTGGTTCTCTATTTATGGTTTGCATAGGAAAGTTTTCATAAAATTTTGCTGAAGTGTTTGGTTGCTGCTGTTGTGATGTTGGAATAGCTTGCATTTCCCACTCCCCGCCAAAAAGGCTTTTGTTCACTGTGTGGTGTTATAAATGACCATGTTGTAACAGTTAGCAATTCTGTCGGGAATCTCTTAATCATGTGGTTAGAAAAGTGACTGCAGTGAGAGAGGTTTTTGAAGATGAAGTTAATTAAATCTATGCTGTAGCACTTTAGCTGGCTGTAATGTGTTAGGCAGGTTCTAGGGTATCTAGGATAACGCTGGGCAAGTCACAGCACAACAATTCTGTAGCCTTGAAAACATTCCTACCAACATTAATAATCAAAATACCTCCATGATACAGATAAAACTAATGAGCCAGACAAGCATGTTTGTCCAGGTTTTTAGAGAGAACCAGTGTCAAGTTCTCATCTCTTGGTGATGTGCTCAGAGCCTGCTGCCAACTCTTTCTCTCTAGCAGAAATTTGCTAATGGAGTCAAATACAATTATAACCAACTGTAATTCTAAACTGCCTTGTAAGAAAAGACAGGATTTTTTGCACCTATCAGAAATAACCTGCGATAACCATCTATTACCAACTTTCAAGTGGGGGGTGTAACATAGTGATGCATGCTGTGGCAACATTTTCTCTGTTCGTGTGTTTTTTAATATTCAAGGATGTAGGTGCAAGTCTGTCAAGAGGTTTTTTGTGTAATATTTCACTTAATTTTAAGCATCCCTACAGAATTGGCTAGGTAGCTCATTCCCCTTGTTGCTTCTTTTGACCCAAAAGCCTCAGTTAGAGGTATGTTAGAAGAAATTACCAAGAGGCATCCCATTCAACTACCAATAAAATGTCCCAATTGTCAGCTGAAGATTTTCTTTTTCTTTGCTAGATCAGAAGAGAGAAGTTTTCTTCTTCCTGTTTATTTTTAGCTGTATGTGTCAATGGGACAGAACTGAGTTTGGGAATAGATCTACAGTAGTGTTTGGTTGCAGAAAACGTCAGAGCAGCTGAATGTGTCAGAAACAAATAGTTTCCTTCAGTTTGCAAGAAGATTCTAGTCATGTAGTTGATTCAAGGTGTCTGGGCTGTCCTGTTGCTGGTCAAAATAATTTTTTGCGTGCAAATAAACGTGTGGTCTTATGCAGAGGTGAACCTATCACAGAGCTGGATGAGATAAATCTGAGTCTAATTATACTGCTGTGAGGAAGTGAAGGCTGTTTTGGTACTACTTGTGAATTTTAGGGGGTGTTAACAGCGTCTTTCAGCCTGTTATCTAGTCAGCATTTCTAGATGTAATCCGGGCCTTGGACTGATGGTTCCTTCCTCTGTCTCTGAACTTGTTCACAGTGAACCAAGGTGAACCTGCAATCCCTTGTGTGAAGAGGCAAAACACATGCATTTGATTCTTATCTGTTTGTTCCCATGCAATGAGGCATGTAATGTTGGTTGTCCTAGAAATACATGTAATATTGGTAATTGCTGTGTTATCATTTGCTAGGCATGT
Organism: Dicrurus megarhynchus; assembly: GCA_013399195.1. Classification (NCBI taxonomy): domain Eukaryota; kingdom Metazoa; phylum Chordata; class Aves; order Passeriformes; family Dicruridae; genus Dicrurus; species Dicrurus megarhynchus. The sequence continues at coordinate 63,986 of VXAD01013799.1, read as the reverse complement.
ATTTGATGGTCCTCTGCTTCACACTACTTGTACTTCAATATTAACATTATGATTGCAGACACGTTAATACAGTAGAAATTTGGAAATTAAGGTGGATATAAACTTGAGTGCTGTCGGTGTCTGAACAGCTGCTGTACTGTTCCTTGAGTATTAACCACCTCTCTTGGACCCCTATTCCCTCCAGGGCATGTTCCCATGAGATTCTCTCAAGAAGATGCCTGAAGAGATCAGTTATCTCTTCAGGACCTTACTCAGGCCCCTGCTTCTTCATTGCAGGATCCTATGCTGCACCATCTCATGGTGACTGCAGCCAAGGCTGCCCCCAACTTTCACATCGCCAGCCAGTTCTTTGTTGTTAGTTAGTACGAGGTCCAGCAGCACATCTTTCCTCACTGGCCTCTCCACCACCTGTGTTAGAAAGTTGTCATCACTGCTCTGCAGGAGCCTCCTGCACTGTGCTGTTCCTCCCGCAGAGATCGGGGTGGCTGAAGTCACCCCTAAGAAACAGGAACTGTGACTGTGAGGCTCCTTCCAGCTGTCTGTAAAAGACTTCATTCGCTTGCTCCTCCTGATCTGGTGTCCTGTAACAAACACCCACAGCAGTGTCACCCTTGCTGGTCTGTTCTTTAATCCTAACCCATAAACTCTTGACTCGCTCATCGTCCTCCCTGAGACAGAGTGCCATGCGTTCCAGGTGTTCTCTTAAGTAAAAAGCAAATCCAACAGCTCACCTGCCTCACCTGTCTTTTTAAATGTATAATTTAGAACCCTTCTGTGTTTGTAGAGCACATAGATGACCAGATACATCCGCCTTTCCATGCTGAGTTTTGAGGCCTGAATTTTTACTTAACTTGCACTAAACAGTTTTTATTTCGACTCCCATAATGAAATATTTCAGAAGCATAGAAGCTTGACAAAAAACTTTGTTACATGAGATATTTGATTCTGCTGTGGTTGCTGTGTTGTGATAATTTAAAATATCAAAGCTGGTTTATGTATCCTATTGTTTTTGTTTAGTAAAGGTGCTAAAATCCAAGACATTCATAAAGCTTTTGAAAATGAACACTTTTGCTAGCAGTGCCTTCTATTGATTGCTGAGGCATGATGTTTCCTCAGCAGGAGGGTTACTAGTTTTGGTATGTCCAGAGAAGAGAGCAAAGTTTCAAGCATAAGAAACAGTCTTTCTGGAACCTTTGAAGTTAGAAAATCTATTATGGATGTATGATGGTAGATGTCTCTCTTGCTTTGCTGTCATGAATGAATGGGCTTTCACTCCTCCCTTTTCTCCAGGGCATTTTTGAGCCCCAAGTTGTTGTTTCTCTCTTTCTACCCAAGCCTTCCCTCAAAGTGATGCTGTCCTTACCAAACCTGGTCAGCTGATGCTGACTGGGAGAAGCATTCTTGCTGGAGCCCCTCCCTGTGCCCACACCAGTGTTTGTGGAGCTGTGCAGGTCTGGTTGTTAACTTAGGCTGATGGCTTTATTTCTGTGGAGTTAGTTTCTGTTTGGATCAGGTCTTTGGTGTGGTTTGCAGCATGCAGCCATAGTACAAGGCCATGCTGTGCTTGCATGTGAGAAGGGGTGATACAGAAGTGAGAACACAGAGGCCATGGCAAGGAGGAGAGCAGCATTGCTTTGTCCAGGAGCTGCAATGACTTGAGGTAGTTCAAAGTGTTTAAATGATGTTAAAATACTGCTCTTTTAATCTTTTAGTTTCTGTCGTTATACACTTGTGTCCTGAGCATTATTTATTTTCAGAGCTTCTAAGATATTATGTGGAAGCTAAACCCTGATTTCCAAACCCAAAACCAAATCCAGCACCCATAGTGAATGTGAATTTAGTTTTGATGTACAATAAATTCAACTTCTGAGTCTCCAGAACTCCATAAGCATGTCTAGGTGTGAAATATTTCTAGAAGAATATTCTCATGAGGATTTGAATTTCTGTTATTCTTATGTGGGCTCAAAAGATATGTCCCCATGTTGGCCATTTTCATTCAATCTGAGCTGTTGAGGGGAACTGGAAATTGCTGCCTCCTACTGATGTTTGCTGGTCTAGATGAAATACAACAAATGACTTTTATTCAGGTTTTCAGTTTTGGTGTATTGCTAAACAATAAAATTTCCTTGCATCAACTTGGTAACAGAAGTAGGAAAAAACCCACATATTTCTCTTTTTGTACTGAAGCATGCATGGGTGGATGTAGGGAAACTTTATTAAGCAACTGCACATTTTGCTGTCTGTCGTCTTTTTTCACTAATAAAAGAAGCTGCCACTTCAGTGTCAGACAACATTAAAGATGCCATTTGTCCTTGAAATATACTCCAAATTGTTGTTTGGCACTCCTTCCACAAGCAGGGAAACTTTGCAGTGGGTAGGAAGAATAGAGGAGAGGAAAGAACACCAATCCTGTTGCCTTAGAATTAGTTTGGCATCCACTTTGGCCAAATGATAAATACTTGCTATGGTTGTGACTTGTTTTCTTGTTGGACTGTCTGGAGCAAATCATTAATGAGATTTGTTTACAAAATACTCCAGTCTTCTGTTAGCCCCTGTTGTTTATTGCGTAGGGCATGTGTGAAAACTTGTTTAATGCACTGATAGAGCTAGTGAGACATTTGGCTGAGCAAGTCTCTATAATGTGATGAAATATTTGGACCTGCACCCACCAAATTTTTTTTTTTTTTTTAGATTCTAGAGACAGATTGCTATGGTCTGTATTAGTTTAGAAGACTGGGAGAAATTGTCATCTAAAATACAAGCAAGTCTATATTTTCATGAAAGCTTGATGTCCTTATTTAAGGAAATCTCTTCTTGTTACAGTGACAGTAGCAGTTCACACCCTGCTGTGCTCTACTGAAATCTTCGTGTCAGTAGCAATGGAAATGATGCCGTGAATGCTTTTCTCCCCAGGTGCTGAGGAAGTCTTGCTGCTCGCTAGAAGAACTGACTTGAGGAGGATTTCCCTGGACATGCCGGATTTCACTGACATTATTCTGCAGATAGACAACATCAGACATGCAATTGCCATCGACTATGACCCCGTGGAAGGCTACATCTACTGGACTGATGACGATGTCCGGGCAATTCGTCGGGCCTATCTTGATGGTGCTGGAGCCCAGACTCTGGTGACCACAGAAATCAACCATCCAGATGGCATTGCTGTGGATTGGGTGGCCAGGAACCTGTACTGGACTGATACTGGCACAGACCGCATTGAGGTGACCCGGCTGAATGGGACATCAAGGAAGATACTTATCTCAGAAAACCTGGATGAACCTCGAGCCATAGTGCTCAATCCTGTAATGGGGTAAGCTCTGTGTTCAGTGATAGCCCTGTGGTAGGTCTTTGGATCCAGCTTATGGTCTCCTGAAACTGAAAAAGTGCAAACTGCAGGATGGTGTGTGTACTGTTTGTCAGATATTCAGGAAGCGGCTGGGTTTCCCTTGCTTCATCCCTTTCATAACTGTGTACTTAACAGGTGACTTCTAAATATAGAATTCTTCATTGAACCTATGCATTGGGTGTTTGGTTGAATTTTCTTTTCTCTGCATCTTCAGTGTTATCCTAACTGTGAAAGAATTGGGCCACTGCATATTTTCAGTAGTTTAATTTATTTACTGCTGAAACTTTATATTGTCTTCACTGATTACAGTTTGAGTTGGCTTGTTTGCTGCTGTTGGGGAAGCAGAAAGCAGCACTGATCTTAACACTTACTTGTTTTGCCTGTTGCATGCACTAGCTGTTCCCCTTTTTTTTTTTTTTTCTTTTTACAGCTACATGTATTGGACAGACTGGGGTGAAAGTCCAAAGATAGAATGTGCTTATTTGGATGGCTCAGAAAGGCGAGTTCTGGTGAATACATCCCTTGGGTGGCCTAATGGCTTGGCACTGGATCTTGAAAAAAACAAGCTTTACTGGGGAGATGCAAAAACAGATAAAATTGAGGTGAGTAATAGAGCCATACTTGGGTGCATTTGTAGAAAACAAGTGCAGTTCTCATCTGCAGCTTTGTCTTGGGTACATTTACCCATTTTTGGAGGAGTCTGTTGTTTCATTAATATTAAAATTATATTTAGCATGACAAGACATATTTGAGAAAAAAGGAAGTGCATTCATGTGGTTCAGAAAACTTCTGCAAGAAATGTTATGTTTGTTATGTCTACAGTGCTCCAAGTGTAATTTAATTGCTTGAAATCTCAGGTTTTACCTGAGGCTTTTGCAACAAATTGGGACACTCAGGTAAAATTTGTTTAAAAGATGTTTTGGCTTGTCTGTGGTGCTTGGAACTGCTATCTAAAATTGCTGTATGCAAAAGGCTTAATGCAAGGTTCATGTACAGGAGCCAGTGGATATGGAGGCCCTGGAAAGCCATATTTCAGGATGCTAATGATTATGCGGTGTTCAGATTTGTGGACAAGAAGTAATTTTTAATGTACCTACTGCTTTGAAAACCATGTAGGCAGTCTGCACCTGAATTTGAGGAGGGAAATTTCTACTTTGGCCTGTGAAATCAATTGAGTTCTAATGTTGTTTGGGGCAGTAGCATATGCAGCATTTTTTGATAATTAATTTAGATAAATAAATTTTGAGGAATGGCTGCTTTCTAAAGATTTTTCCCTAAGAAAGAGAGGAAACTAGACTGTCTGCTAGGTCCAGAAATTTGACTTCAGTGTTTGGCAGTAGCTAATATTGAGTTTGACTACCAGAGAGATCCTGTCTCCCCTTACCTTTCAGCTTGCAGGACAGGGAACATTCCAGATACCACCTTTTATAGCTGGGGCCAAAGTTGTGCCTTGTGTTTCATGGGGTTAAGCAATCTGTTCAGTCTGTCTCACTTCACTGTCAGGCAGCAAATCCAGCAATACTGTTCGGTTTGACATCAAAGTCTAGGGAAACCAGAGAAACCGATGTAAGGGCATTTTATTCACTCAGTTTTTCTTTTGTGCAACTCTACTGGCCCTAATATGCACAAAACCTCACTGTATGGTGTTTGAGGTGGGGCATTTCCAGTTTCACTTGCTGCTGAAGTCATTCAGCATAAACTCATTTTCCCATGCTTGTGTTTTGTTGCCAAGAACATGCCATTGTAGCAGCAGCCACTGTGTCTCAGGGATGTGTTCTGTAAGTGTATGGATGTATGTTGCATCCACAGCTTGTCTGAAACAAAAATCAGCAGATTTCAAGTTGAAGATACATATTTATATTTTATACTATAGATAACCCAGCTGGGTATTGGGATTTTTCTTTTTTCCCAATAGGCACCTAACACTACCTTGAAGGATGTTACTGGATAAATTTAGTTTCTGTTAGCACCTAAGACCAGTATAAATGAGATGGTAGATAATAAGCTCTAACTATTTTGTAGCTCATTAGGTAGCAATAGGAAAAAAAAAAGCTGATGATGTTTTGGGTGGTTTACTCTCTTGGTACACTGCAAGGAGGGAGTTCTTGCTTCACCTAAAATGACATTCAGATTTATGCTGAGTGCTCCTGAAGAAGGAAGTCTTCAACCGAGTGTTTCGCCCCTACACAGTTCAGAAAGTTGCACTTTGCAGCTGCACTCTGCTGCAGAAAGCAAAGAAGGTGCTGCCTTGTCTATGCTGAAGGTGGGATCCCAAATTGCTGTTAGATGGTAATTGAGAATTGCTTTCGTCACATGGCATGCCTTCAACTGCTTTCCACACAGGAAAAAACACAAGAGTGAATATAGTTTGTGCATGTTTGTGTGTATCTCTGCTTGGTATTCTGCTCTGGTTTCCGGTGTTTTAGATCTGCAGGGAGTCATCTTACTCTCACTGGGAAGGCCTGTTCGAATTTGAAGTTCCTAAACAGTGAATGAACTTTGTACAGCTTGGAAATTTGATAGGCTAAAGGCATCTGTCCTGTTTTTCCTGGACCTGGGGTTTGAAATGTGCTGTGAATGCCTCTGGGTGGGTTGGCTGGTTTGTTTTTGGGGTGGATTTGTTCTGTTCTGGTAACACACTGGGACGTGACTTTTGGGTGCGCTCTTCCACAATCAGAAGATAATCTCTGCAGAGCTGCAGAGGGTACACCAAGCACCGTCCTGTACCAGGAGACTGTGTTTTATTTGTGCACAGGGAACTTCACAGGGTGAAAACAGCAGTTACCCTTTCCTGTCAAAACCCCTTTTCTAACCTTCCCATCTGCAGCATTCAACTGCAACACAAAGGGCCCAGTCACTTTGCAAGCAGTTTGCATCCTGAAGAAACCACTTGGCAAGGCTTGTCAAAATTTTGCGTGACAGGAGCCTACGGGGCTTTCGCTGCAAATTTGGCACCCTGTGGTAACATTGTTCCCAGGTTTTAAGTTTATTTTTTTTAATTACTTTGTCAAAGTGTATGGCAAATAGAAAATAGATAGCAAATTTTGAGTCGTGTCTGTCAAAATCATGTGTCTGTGCACACAGCTTCAGCTACAAGTAAGGGGCATGGATTAATCCAACTGAACTTTGGATTTTACTGACAGAGAAAAGTTACTTTCCAGGAACAAACAGCAGATTAATAAGGATTACAGGGTTCCAGCAGAGAGAGAAGCAAAGGCCCACGTGTATAGTTTCCTAATTCTCCTTTTAAAACATTTGTGGTAAGCCAGGTTTTCCCATGTATTATTTCTTCAGTATTTGCTTAAAGTGCCTAAGGTATAGTTGCATAATGAGCAATTATGAAATTTTCAGGTGCCTGTTATTACGTATGCATTTTAGTTGAGCTTGTGCAATATTCTTGAAATAAGTATTTGGCAGACTATCCCTTCTGGCAGCTTCCCCTCATCCCCCTCTTCCCTTTCCCTTCTGTTGTAAAATGTCCTTCATTTGTTTTTTTGTGGGAGATTCATAATCACATAACTATCACGTACACAACAGCATATCACATACAGTAATTCTTTGCAAGTTTATAAGGTGTTTTAAGTTTAAAGTGTAAGTCAGCACCAGATGACAATCATGGAGCTCATTGAAATTTCTTTCCAAGGTGCAGTTACGTGGGCTGTCCTTGAAATTTCAGGAAACAAGCTTTATAATGAGCGTGTTGTTGATCACATTCTGCATAAATAATGTAAAAGGATATTTGGAAGAATTTGCTACTTAAATATAGGAATAGGATTTATGGAAGTCAGTTGTACTGGGGAGAAAAAAATGATAATTAAACTAATTTAAGGCTTCTTTTTCTAAACAAGTCCAAGTATACTTCACGTCTTACACTTTATTTTCCAATCATTTGACCTAAAAGATGCAGTGTTTAGTTTATACATGAGACGTTTTCTCATAACTGATACATTTTTGTGTGTGTGTTTCTCTGCATTGGCATTTTTCACCAAAGGTCTAAAAAAACCTATGTAGTGTAACAAACTACTTGGAAGATATTCTGGACTGGTTTACTGAAACAGGCAAATCTCATAGGGAAAACAACTAATTTAAACTTATTGCCACACGCTAATTAGCTATAAAAATCTCAAAGCACTGTTTTTCTATAAATATAAATGCATTTCAGAAGACCTAGTTTATACTTATTTAATGTAAATAATCCCCACACTACATATTTATATTAATATAAGAGAACAGAAAAGTTGAATGGATATGGTAATAAGGAATGCAGGATCCCCTTAATTGAAGGAGCAGATCTACAATCTCAAATCAGTCTAAATAGGCAGGTGCATTAATAAAATCATTTTGATTTATAGTAGTGAGGGAGCCTTAATTTCAGTGGGGTTTTTTTGAAGCTTCTCAATGACATTTGATCCAATTCAATTTCAAACTGTGGCAAAGAAATGTTATTAATTGAAGCTTACACTGTGATCCTTAGATGAATGAGATATATATGTATCTCCTACACTTTTTACTACATCCTATACTTCTTACTTCTGATAAATTTGTAAATTACATTGTTTCCAGCTGCAAGTGCTACATATCTGAAGTGATATGCCTCACATGATGTTGACATACAGTATGTTCATGTTGAATAGCACATGTCAGAATTGGTCTGGCAAACCACGTGTTCACCCCTGCTGTTCATATAGCTCCATTCAGCACTGTATTCCTGCAGCCTGGGCTGCTCCTTTGGATGCTGCCACTTCTAGTTTCTCTGTTTGCAGGGCACTGCTCTCCTGACGGGCATTAAGCTGTGCTGTTGTTGGAGTGACATGTGTGCATGTTTGTGGCCGTTGGGTGTATTTTTTTGTTGGAGATTGTCTGTGTGGTTTGTGAGCGTTATATACCACTGTGTTTTTATTAATCTGAGGTAGCTGTTAGGCCTCTGTATTGCCCTGGTTTCAGCTTGAAGAACCAGCAAGCATGAATGCTGTTGTAGGTGGATGGGGATTTTTTTTGTTTCACTTGAAGGGAGCTGCTCAACAAACTTCATCACATGAGAGCTCTGTTTGTAGCAGTGTCCAAAGACCTGGTGTATAACCAACTATCTTTTAAGCTTCTGGAGGGGAATAATCTGTACTCGTGAGCTTGGGACCAGATTTTTACCAGGAGCCAGATAGCCATTGTAGAATGGACAGGAAGAGTCATTTGGAGGAAGGACTACCTTAAAATGTTGTTACAGGGTTCTGACAGTTCTTAGACTTTGTTAAGACTGATGACAAATCAGTTCTGTTTGCTTTTCCCGGAGGGACTTTGCTGGGATGGAGCACAGACCTTCTGGGAGGGAAGAGAGCTGTTTCTTCGACGAAAAGAAATTCTTATTTTACAAAATTATGTGAGGCCTCACAGGGGTATGCACCTGTAGGAAGAAGAAGGAAACCTGGCAGCCAGGGGAAGAGGGTCTTGTATTCTCTCTTGTTTAGGAATGCCCACTCTCTCATCTGCCTGTTCTGCTTGCAACATCAGCCTCATCACCAGATTTGGGGTCAGGAGTAAGCACCTCATTCAGACTCCCAGGGATGTTAGTGGAGTCTCAGCTTCCTCTGCAATTAAGAGTTTTCTGCTCATGCATATTTGGAATGATCTTGACTAATTTGCTGTCATAGGAATGATGCTGCAGTTTGTCCAGCCTTGTACACACCAGCCCGTAGTGGGGAACAGACTGCTAAGATGGCATACAATGATCTGTAATGTTCAGCAGGTCAGACTTATGAGTGATTTCAGCTCTGAATGGCTTTTAGTGCGTTTAAACTCTTCTGAGTGTGTTACATGTTTCTAAACCCTGAACTGTGGTTCAGGATTTCCTGATGTGATACTACCTCTTTCTGGAGCACAGAAATATAGCCAGCCTCTACCTGCCAACAAACAATGCACATATCCTGTTCAGGGGCATAGGGCCTTCTAGCTCCATTCTTCTAATTACAAGATCAGTTTGTCTGTGTTTTGCTTACTGCTTAATTAGGCATTTCAATATGTTATTTTATACCTTGCACCACATGAGCTTTGTTTACTTCTAAGAGGACTTTTGCCAAGTGTGGGAGCTGTTGAAAGTCAGATCCAGTTTCACAGAGTGAGGTGCGTTAGATCAGAACAGAAGGGTCACACCTTTCTGCTCTAAGCTAAGTAGAAAGGAAGTGTTCACAGAGCAGAGAGACTCATTGACCGAAGGGAAGAAGATAAACTTATGGAGGTGCATTTCCTCCTGTTCCTTTTCACTGTTAGCTGCCAGGTGCACTTGTATCTGAGCCCTGAGCAAGTGAAAGGTGTGACAGTGTTGAAGAAGGTGTCTATAATAAGGAACACATCCTAGCTGTGGCCAGTTCCATCCTGTGTTCAGTAGTGCTCTTGGAGATACGTAAAACTTTCCATTCTTCAGCAGTCTTGAGAAATTTTTTTCTGCTGTTCTGGATGGGATGGGGTGGGATGGGGAGTGCCTCTGCAGGTGAATGATGACCTAGCCTCAGTTAGTCTGGTCTTTATCACCTTTGGGCTGAAGTGCAGCAGCCCAGTCCTCAAGGTATGTACCATGTCTCCTTGGCAGCATGAGGTGCCATGAGCACATTCTTAACTCTTTAAGCTGAGATTTCCCAGATAACTAACTACAAATCAAATTCAAGATGCCAGTTCTTTTCTTCACAGCCTAGGCCATACATATGGAAAAGGCAGCTACATGTCTGAAGTGAAGACTGTTGTCTGAGCTACTGTTGAGCATAAATGGATTTTCCACAGTAAAGGCAAATCTTTTCTGTAGTAAAGAGAATTTTTTCTTAGGGGTTGTGCTGAGATACTGGATTAGCCTTCTCTCTTTCCCCCTTCCCCAATTTTCATGAACTGAAAAACATCAAGGAGTTCTGTTTCTCTGTTCCAAGTGCAAGGTTCATATTAGTTGACCTTGCCTTCAGCATCATAAGAAACCAGAAATTCTCATCTGTAAAGAAGTAGAGCAAAACCAGGCTTGCAGCAAAACCCCATTGTGTAGAAGCAGTTGCAGCAGGGACTTCTCGTCCCACCTAGATGATACAGGAGATGATGTGGCCTGTGTTAGTCATGTCACTTAATGCACTAGTAGAAAACTCTCAAATAATGTTTTGATTGAATGAGATCCCTCCATAGGATGGTTTTGATCAGAGATTCTCCTAAACTTTTATATGCCCCACTTGGTGCTGTATCCAATAGCTTCAAAGTGAAAAGATACACAAATATTGGCAGCTGCCAGTTTAAATACTCCTTTGAGTCTTTCCAAACTCAAATTTGTACCAGTATGAACTTACATTGATCTATAACCATTTGTGATTTATTAGTGCTGCTGCATTACCATAAAAACCTCTAAATCTTGTGGATTTATCCAGGAACTCTTTTGTTTTGTACTACTCTTTTAAAGGGACGACTTAAAAAAGAAGCAACTGACCGGCAGCTTCTAAATTTGGTCTTTGTGGAGTGCTCAGGAATTACTTCTGTATGTGCAGCTTTTGCCATATTTATAGAGAGGAAATCCTGAGGATGTATTAAACTACAAAGTTGAAGAATTATTTGAGTTTTACATTTTTGGGGCTCTCCTTTCTCCCTGAAGAATTATTTTAGGCTATCTGATATCAAATCACCCTTTTCCTCTTGCTAGGCAGAGAATTCTGCTTTACTTCCATGGCTGGGATCAGCTTCCTGTATTTAAAAGAGGGATTTTGTCTGTAGTGGTAAAAAGGCTTCTGTACCTATGAAGTGTGGAAATGAGCCCCCCTTTAAGAGAACCTGATGTATATTCTGGCACAGAATAAGTATGTCTTTTTCCAATTGCTGAGAAAAAGTTGGCTTCTGTGGAAGTTGGAGTAACTTTGAGTTTGTCAGCAGGTAGGATAGTTGAGAGAGTTTTTAACTTGGTAACCTTCTCAAAGTTACTTGCTGTATTGTTTGCCAATAGCTATGAGTGTTTTCCTTTAAATACCTTGTTGCCTTTTGTGATTTAATTTTCCTACTTTCTTCTGTATTTTCCTGAGAATAATGCTGAATTTGCCTGACACAGCTTACCTCTGACCTAGAGGGAAGGTGATTTTTGCTGCCCAGCAGTTGTGATCCCATGAATATTGTCTTATAGCAGTGTTGAAAGAGACTTGTTTCTCTGTGTTTTGGAGATAGTGGTGCCAATATGCAGAGTTTGCCCTATCAGGTAGGTTGGTTTGTCACTGTAGTTTGGGAACTAACTTCTCACTGGGGAAAAAGTCCTCCCCCTTGCTCTTGCTTGAAGCCTTCCTTGGTGTTTAGTGACCTTAGGTGTGAGCTTTTCGAATGAAGAATACGCAGTTTTGTGCCACAAACACGAATTCCAGCCTCCTATTTCAGCTTTGTCGGGTCATTTTTTTTAAGGCATCTGCATCAGTGATGGTATTTCATAGCACTGCAGAACATCATATTGGAATGTTCCATCTGGATTGTCTTGAGCAGTGCTGGGAGGGCAGGTGATGGTACCGCAGGTGCCTATCAGCACAAATTTCTGCAATTTTTGGTTGTGAAACACGTGGAACCTGGATGCTGTAAGAAACAGGAAACCTGGCGTGCTGGGCTAGCCTGGTGATGTTCCCATGCTTCTGAAGAACTCACACTACAAATAAAGGTGTGGAACTTGCTTTTCAAGCCACATCTTATTAGTGAAATTTTGAAAGCTGTCAGTACTGTTTTTAGACTCATATCATCCGGGCCTAACGAGAGAGAAATCTAACAGACAGACATGACAGCCACCACCAGCCTACCCCAGTTCTCCCAAGATTGCCTGCAGTGGTGGGAAATTTTTCTGATAAATGTCGGTAGTGTGGATGAGACCAAAGGTTTTTGTGTCTATTTATCCTTTCTAAAAATTCTTCAGTGCACTGATGGGATAGCAGTCACTCAAAGGAAGACTTCCTTTGCTTGGCTTGATTGACCAGAGTCATTCTGTGGGAAAGGATGCTAACTTATTCTAAACCGAAGGTGACCCTTGCCTTTTTGTGAGCAATAAAGACATAATAGAGGCCCAGTTAGGGTTCAGCGGAACCCCCACAGCCATCTGCACACTTCATTGGCAGAAGTGGCTTTCACTTGAACTTGCATTTGACAAGTGTTTTCTGTCTCTTTCTCATTCAGAAGGGTCCTTCAAAGCCAAGTAATTGAAATGCTTTCACCCCTCACTCCTTTTTCTCCTTCCCCCAGACTTGCTTAAATTGCAGGGCAACTGGCATTCAGTGTTAAATGAGTAGAAATGCATCCACTTCCAAAGCTCGAACTTTCTTTCCCTTCCCATAGGGAAGTTTCTAAATAAAAACCCACCCTCTTTTCCACACTCTCCAGCACCAGCTTCATAAAGGAAAAGTTGGGGGGAAAAAAGTGTTTCTGTTGCAGGATGCATTGCCGTTTTTCTCCCTCCCTCTTTTTTTTTCCCCCCTCTTTTTTTTTTTTTTTTTTTTTTTTTTTTTTTTTTTTTTTTTTTTTTTTTTTTTTTTTTTTTTTTTTTCTCCTCATCAGGCTGGACTTTTTGAAATGAAACACAAATCAGGTCTCTGGAATAAAAGGTTGTGAGTATGCCTTGTGGCATTTGGAATGAGGCTATTCACTGCCTGAATGACTATAAATAGAAGGCAAGGAGCTGCGTATTTCTCAGTTCAGACTCCCTGCAAAGAAGCGCCCTTCCCAGTTAAAGGGTGACTTTTTGAAAGAAGCCTTGTTCCTTGAGCTGAATTGAATTGCTCCAGGAATTCTTCTCCTTGCAGCTTGCATAAAAGGCGTTAATCTCTAATTTATTTCTCTTTTTAAAAGGCGGTGTACTCCATCATAAATGTATATTCTTAGCCATGTTGCCAGATATGCCTGTCTTGTCTGTACAGAGTTGCATGTAAAAAAATTCTGAGTGCAGAACATTGTTCTTGGCAATTTTTGTGCCTGAAAGCTTTCTTTTTGGCTCTGGGCCAGCTGTCGGCTCCCTTTTTATCTGGTATTCATTCTTTAGTGAGAAGGCTAAATTAGCAGCACTCAGGTTTTTGTGGCTTTTTTTTTTTTAAGGGATTGAGGAACAGAATGGGAATTGTGATTGATTTTTATAATAAAAGATTTGATTCTCCCAACACACTTGTGATGTTGCCGATGGTAAGAGCTCCAATAGGTTACTGTTGCAGTTCTGCAGACAATTTGTTTGGCTGATTTGGCTGTTAAAAAATGCTGGTAAATCTCCCGAGTTGTGCAGTTATGTAAATTTAGTGCAATCATTTTTCTTCTGCCTCCCCTTTTCAGAAGGACTGTAGTATTGAAGAAAGAAACATAGTAGATGGGAGGAAAATGTTTGACAGGTTTGTGAGTTGGCAGTGTTAAAGATCCTAGCACTCAAGCTATTGGATTGGCTTTTTTTCTCTTTTTCACCCCTTTTTTCTTTTATTTTACTCCTTTTTTTTCTTTTTCTTCTCACCCTTTTTCTTCCATCCCTTCCCCTTTTTTTCCCCTAACACAGTGGTGTTTTGTGTGGTGTTATTTTGAAAGCTGCTTCTTATATTCTCCTCAGACCTTTTGTTTCACATTTTTTTCTACCTTCAAAAAACTAGCAAGGGCAGCCTTTTTCATAGTCTTCTTTTCCCTGTTCATAGTTTTTAAAGAATGTGTCTATAGATTCTTTGCATTGCTCTTTCCATTACTTATGGAAACCTAGTTGTGTGAGTGGTTTTTCTGTTCCTTTGTTTAACAGAGGAATTAAAAGGCTGACAAATAGGGTTATTTTTTTTAAAGCCTAGCCTGTGCAGGGTTTGCAGTGGTTTTTTCATTAGTGCTAATGTAAAAATGAGAGCAACAGCGAACAGACAGGAAATAAGGGGAGCAGGATGTCAGTGCTGTTCACATTTCCAGTAGAAGGGAGGAGAAGCAGAAAAAGAAATGTGCTCTTCAGCAAGACCATGAAAACAGTTTTTAAGAGGTCGCCAAGCAGATTAAGGAGATAAGAGATTCTGTAATATTTAATTTCTTTGTGGTTTTCTAAATTGTAAACTTCCTAGCTTAAAACATGGTCAGTGTCACTCAATGGGGTTTTTCATAGCTGGACAAATGAATAACCAACTTTGTAGAGAAATATATTTGAGTTGGTCATTTCCTTCTTTTGATTCTGACCATTGGGACATCTTGATCCTTGTCATTTCATCATTGTCATTTTACATCTTGTCTGTGTTCTGGCTTCTCTCTGGGGTGCTGTGTGTTTCCCTTGTCACCTTTGTTGTCTGACTGACTTCACCTGTGATGGCCTCTAATGTCCCCTTGCATTTGCAGCTGGTGTAGGTATTTCTGTCACCTTGCTTGTCCCTCAGGAGCCTCTTGTGAGACATTGTAAGAACACACTGGGCTCTTTTTCATCTTGCCCTGCCTCTAGTGACTTCAGTCCAACATTTAAGGCCACCTTGTAGATGTCACCTACCATCCACTCACAGCTGGAAAATTTGCCTGGTGCTATTCCCATCTTAGATTTTATTTTTACAGTAAATATTTTTCTGCTTCTTAATTTGAACTGGCTTTGCTTCGTGGGATGTTTTACCTTTATAAATGCCCTTGAGAAGAGCTCTTAGTTTAGAAAGACAAGGGATTGCTCAGATTATATTTTGCCAGTTACTCATCTGAGTTGCCTTTGAGTTCTTTACTTGACTTAAATTTACTTTCTAGCTAAAAAAAAAAAAAGGCATTTTTTTCTTAGATCAAATATTACATTGGTTTATTTTTAATTATGTTGCTCACTAGTTCATGAGTGTATGAAATTTTGGATCATGTGCTTTTTAAATTTATTGCTAAGATGATTTTATGTGTTTAAAAGTAAAACATTGTGATTTGTAAAATGGGTGGCAAGGATAAGAGTGCATTTTTCTCCTAGTTATGGATCTGGTTTTATTCCTTGTTAAAATATCAAACTTTTTTCAGAAAATTTAAGGCAGGAAGAAACTTTCCAGGAAGCACATCATTAGAACCTAGGTAGTTGCATCTAATGTAAAACTGGCCTCCTTTTTGTCGTATATATTAGTATTTTAGTCTTATTTTGAAAACCCTATTGCTCTCACCTAGCAGGTGAAGCACTGGAGGGGCCCTAGGCACAAAAGCTGTGTCCTTGGAGAGAAGTCAGGTGAGATCTGTCTCTAGGAGAGCAGATCTGGTTTTTGTTCCTCCTCCCTGGGGTTTCTCCTTACCAGGCTGGTTCAAGCAGTGAGGCTGTGGGCCCAGCTACCCTGCTGTCCCCTTCCAGTCCTATAGCCAGTCCATCTGTTTAAGGGCCTAGCAGGTAATACAGATCTACAGGAGCAAGGTCCCCACTCAAACCCCATGCTTCTTGAAAACATCTCAGAATGGATCTTTGTTTTATCAGATAATCAGAATTAACAAACTCCGTGCAGCAATTTCGCCAGTGTCTGTGATGAAAGATCTGGTTTGGTTTCAGGTCTCGCTTCCCTTAAACAGCAATTAGAAGGGTTTTACAAATTGTGCTCAAGCAGGGTGGATGGTCAGTCCTCTAATTACCTTCTGGTCCTCACTGCTCTTGTCATGTGAGTGTTTCCTAACCCAGAAACAACGGCTGTTTGTCTCATCCAAATTCTGTGCTACCTGTGACCAATACAAGTGGTGTAATTGCCTTTTCCAGTGAGGTAAGATATAAATAAAAATGTTTCTTTTATTTTACCTCTGTTTTTACCGAATCCTTCTGTTCTCCTTTGTTTTTTCTTTGCTTTACTGTTCTTCACTCTGACCCTGTGAGGTAGCAGTGATGCTAACTCTCATGGCTCCAGCTGCGTGCCTACAGGAGTCAGAAGGTTTCTGTGTCTTGTGTGTAACCAAGAACACCTACTCACCTTGCCCACATCTGGAGGCACAACACTGAATCATTGTCTGAGGTGATACAGAAACTCCTTTCTTAGGAGGTACTTGATGTGCCTTGTGTGTGTATGCAGACTCAGGATCTGGGGTTAGGAAGGAATATTCCCTATATTTTGCTGTCCAGCCTGACATGTGGTCCTATTCCTGTTAGCACGGTATAGAAGTGGGAGCTGTGCATCTTTGTGGCAGCGTAGGTGTCATCCACTTTGCCTGTGGCATGTGGATGGGTGATATTCAGTGCCACTAGAGGGACTTCAGTGTGGAGCAGTGTATGAATTTACCCAGACCCCGTGTTCTTAAATGGTTTTGAGATGGACATCTATGAACCAGTTAATGAACTGGTAATTTGGCAGGTGTCAGGTTTCTTCGTTGGAAGGCAAAGCAGTTGTGTTTCTCTTTTGAAAAACGGTTCTGTGCTTTCCACTAGTGAATGGTGTTGTCATACAGCAGCATAGGATACTCTACATATTCCCTGTTCTCACTGTGTATCTGTTTCTGAACGCTTGATTTTCTGGTGCAGATTCCTCCTCGCTGGAAATAATAGAACTACCCAAGTCTGTTGTCAGATCAGAATATTAATGGGTGGCATATTATTAAATCAAATCACTAAAAATGCCTAAAAGAGAAGCTGCAACCAGCAGCTGAATGTAGAGCCAGTACTCCCTGCATGTAGCAACATGAAGCAGGACCTGGACTGGAAGCACAGAAATGTGTCTTTGATAAGTGCAAATATTTCACTTTGCAAGTGAAATATTTGTCATGAGCATTAAAAAGAGAATTGCTTGGGTTTGTTTGCACAGCTCCCATAAAAATAGTGTCAACTTACGCAAATTTTCAACGCCCAGCTTGTCTAGAAACCACTGCAGCTGGGGAATCTCGTGCCTGTGAATTTATGCTTAGATTGGAAGTTACTCTTGAAGGCTGTGCTGTGCTTTGGAAATTTCTGCTAGTGCAAACTAGAAAAAAAGTACAAGAAATGTACATTGCCCTGCTGAATTCCTACTTAAAAATGGCAAAGACGAGCCTGAGGTGTGACATTACCTTAGTGATTCAGAAATGTTGGGTGCAGAAGAATGAGCAGCTCTGGGGAATCTTGGAGGTGACAGAGGTCAGAACCAGAACTTTCTGAAGATTGTCCCAGAGGAGTAATTGCAAAACTCCTGGGTTTGGGTTGTTTGTTTTCTTTGTTTGTTTTGTTTGTTTTGTTTTGTTGTTTTTTTCTTATAGGCTGGTTGTGTTTAGCAGGGGTTTAATAAGGTCCAGCCTTGAATTTGCTCCCCTAGAGAGATACTGCATTTTGCAGCAACTTTCTAGGGCATCTTGTGAGGCAGTGAAACCTAAGTACTTTCCATTTAGAGAAGGATTAAAGTTTGCACCACCCAGTTCTACAAAGTTGAAGAGCTCTTGTGAAGGGCAGTGTTGTTCCCTGCTGAACTTTACAGATTATTAAATTGAGACATTAGGTGAACTGCTGGGAGATGGCCACATGTGGGGCTCGGGCCAGGTCTCGGAGTTGGGAGGGTTGGGAGTGTGGAGGAAGCCGTGTCCCTCAGCCTGTGCGAGGGCCAGGAAGGTCATTTGCTCAGAGTGCCTGTGTAACCCTGAGAGCACCATCACTCCTCCTTCCTTCAGTATGAGGTGTTCCTCTGCTAGTGGGTGTTTCTGGCACAGCTACACTGGGGAAATCTTCCAGCACAAAGTAGATCCCCAGGGGCCAAAAGTAGGTGGTGCTTGTACTGACTTGCTGCAAGACCTTTGGCTGAGTGTTTCAGCATCCTGTGCCCCTGCAGTGGAAGAGGGTTAGTGTTTTCCAGCTTGTTAAATCCTTACTAATTTAAGGTTTATGAAATGCTACGTAAATGCAAACTTACCCTTGCCAGCAAATGAGGTTTAAGGCATCTTTGCAGAGTGCCACAGGCTCTCCTTTGGCCTCTGCTCTTTCTTCTGTATGGTTTAAATTATGCTTTTAATGTTCTGATCTTGTGAATCCACCTTTGAGAATTCAGCAGCAGACCAAATGTCAAAATTGTTCTTGGTACAAGCATTTGCCTTTTGTCTCATTTTATCAACAGGCTTTCTGGCATGGCCATACAGGCAGCAAAAGCAACATTGTCTTCTCCTTGTCTTTGACATTTTGTAGTCATGCCATTATGGAATGTGGGTCCGTGGACTTTGTGTGGTGCTTATGCATGGATGGGGTTTCCTTTTGGTGTTAACGTAACACCCTCCTGACAGTCCTGCCTTGTGTGTCACCAGTTTGTTCCCACTATGGAGACAGTTCACAGGGAGGAGGAATCCCGTTTGTTCCACAGAACCAGCGCACCCGGTGTCATCCCTGTGTAGTCAAGAGCTTCTCATCTGTGGTTTTTGTTGTCTTCTACTTCTGAGATCTACAAGACAACTGTCTTTTTTTTTCTTCCCTTCGTTTTTACAGTTATCAATAACCCGTTGATTGTGCTACAATGTATGAAAATGGGTGCTAGCTCTTACCATTTTTAAGAACACAGTAAAGGTAGTATCAGTCTGTGCCTTCATTATCTGTTTCCTGACTTTTGAAAGTTTGGATTTATGATTGTACTAAGGCACAGGATTGTAGTAGCACAGGGCAGCTTTGTCAGCGCAAAGTTGAAGTTGGTTTTGTTGGTGAATATCCCATCCTGACAAAGAAGTTGAAAACATGTAACAAATGACTCTCAAAAGATAAAAGATTGCTAGTGAGGTTTGGGAGGGGGAAGATGGCTGAGGTCACAGATAATTTGCTGCTACAGATTGATAATAAAACAGAAATCATTTAGTGATGGAGCAGCAGACAGACTTCTTAAACGTCTCAGATCAGTCTTGTCTCCAAAGTGGAATGGGATACCTTATGCTATGAGTTAATTTCTTTTTCTCCAGATTAAACTTGGTACAAATGCACATTTTTCTATGCCAAAACAAGCATTTGTACAAGAGGATGAAGAGGCCCTTTGCATCTATTCACTGTTAACATCTGACAGGTTTATGTCAGCACATGAGACTCAAACAGTTTATTCCGATAACATCTGGGTCCTTACTCGTCTTTGAGTCCTTGAGCAACAAATCCTTTGGTGAATCAACTTAAAAACTGCTGTCTTTTTCAACCTTGGTGCTTTAAAGTAAATGGACTCGAGCTTCTCCATTGGAGACCCCAGCAAAGAGTGAAATGAAATTCATTTCATTAGGTTCTCAGGTATCTTCTGCTTTGGAGAGGTGAGTACTAGACAAGCCAAAAGCATCTCGCTTGTCAACTTCTCACCCTGGTATCTTTCCAAGTAAGAGGGCTAAAGTTTTCACCCTAGCTTTTTGCAACTCCTTTTATGTCCGTGCTGCAGCTTCTTTTGACAGCTCCTTAGAGAACCAATGGAGTAGGCAGTGCCAGCTGTTCATGGTCAGGGGGTAAAAAAAAGTCTCATGTGTTGAATATAGAGTTGGAACTCTGACATGGACATTAAGATACAGGCAGTGGAAGATCATGGGAAGTCTCCTATGTATGATCAAACCAGCTTCAACTTCCTTCTTGAGAGGAATTTCCTTTAAGTATCTAATAGTTTACTGTATAACAGCTGCATAGTCCAGGCATTCCCAAAATTTGAAATATTTTTTGTGTGGAAATGGCCAATTCTTTTATAAAAAGAATCAGTGTTGGATGTACTGAACAAATTCACCACAAGCAGTCTTTGAGTAAATTGGTTGATTTTTTTACTCACGATTGACATGAAATTGGCAAATATAAACACTGTGATCCAAGTCAGGAAACTGTCTTATCCTTAATATAAACAAACAAACCAACCTTCCCTATATCCAGAGAGACTTCTCAGACGATAAGCCATCAAGACTAAATACGGTCCCAGATTTAAACAGGAAACTGATATTTTTGTAGTCACAGTGGCTGCCTCCTCCCATGTCCTTGTGCTCAAAAACCCCACACATTTCCAATAGATGCATGGGGTGGTTGTTAAAAGTGCTGTTCTTTTAAGTCAACTTGGTATCTAGGGGTAAAAATTTCATTATTTTGGTCTGTTTCGATGCTCTCTCTTGTTTTCAGCCTTGTTTAATAAAACCAGGGGAAGAGGTCCTCCATGAGTCTGTACCTCTGCTGACACACAGGGTTCTCTGCAGCATCCCTGTGACCTGGCTTGTCATCCTTGCTGCCAGTGAGCTGGGAACTGGGGCTCAGGCATGGCCTTAAGCCATTTTCTGCAGCAGGTAAGACCCGAAGTGCTCAGCTGGGGCTGTTGCAGTGCCAGGCACGCAGGGCTGGGGGGTGTCCGTCTGTCCTTACCCTCTGCTCCAGAGAGGTGCTGTGCCATTTCATCTTGGTCACTTGGGTCATGGGAGAACGATACAGTTGTGTCCTGTCACCCAGAAGTGCTGTCAGGTTTTATTCAGATGGCGTTTGCATTCCCTAAATAAACGAGCAATTGCAGGAGCTTTCCTAGTGAGTGATTAGAATATGTGCTGCTCACTGGGTCAGAGAAAAAGGCCGGCTTTCTCACACAGCTGGGAGTGCAGAGCACTGTTCTGGCACCCAGGGGCATCCAGGTTCTCTACATATTGTCTATGAGCCCTCTTCCTTCTGTAGTTCTGCAGTGTGTCTGACTGTGGGTGCTGAGGGGTCTGTAAAAGTGCCTTTTCTACCAGATCTGGAGTGTTGTCACACCATTGCTCTCTCTTCCCTCTACTTTCACCCTCATAATTTCTTTCCACCAGAATACTATAATCATAAGTAACTAAACTGGTCAAAACTTAGTATTGAATAAATATGAAGAGACAAAGATATATCCCAAGCAGAAGATCTGTTCTGAAAAGGAAGCCCTAGAGCATCCATAAAGTATTCTAAAAAGGTCTTCTCCCATTGTTAGTGGTAGATAACTGTAATTTTAAAAGCAAATGTTTAAATGATGCTAAGAGGAATTTGTGAAATGATAAAAGCCCCTGCAGCTGGGAAGCAAAACTCAGTTTAGCAAGACAGATTTGTTTTCCAGCCTTTTGTACCTGGTACATTGTTAGGCATAAGTTTACATGGGAGTGAGCTGTGTCAGAAACTTCATTTAATGGTGAGTTTGTTTTTGTTTTCCAGAACAGTTATCCCTATCTTGGGTACTAAGTACTTGACCCTGGAGATTAGCAGTGAGATATCATTTTTCTTTATTTTGGAGATGCAGTTTCCTTTCTGCCTCCGGCATAAATGCCTAATTTCAAGATTAAATAATTACAATAATTTGTACATTGATTTTGAGCTTCTGAAGGGAGAAAATAGTAGTGCTGTAGTTTTGTGGTCTCAGCATTTGCAATAAGAACGAGTAACAGGAGCCATACATATTCCCTTGGTTAAATTTTTTGTATTCCTTTTAAAAACATGTTCAGCCAACCCTTCCCTTCAACTTCATCCTTTCTACCCTCTTATCCAGTCTGTCAAGGATGTAAAATGTACATCCTTATTTTTGGTAGTTCCTGTGTGGTTTTTTTCAAGATGTGTGCGTGGCAGTGTCAATCTGGAGTCAGCAGTGGGTCCTGTGACTTCACTAATGCTGCGCTAACCACCCATGTGACCTACAGCAGTGTGTGGTGGTGTCCTGGCTCTTTCCTTGCATGCAACGTGGGGATAACTGATAGCTTTCTGTACAAAGTGTTTGGATCCATGGATGGAAAGAACTGAGAGAGAGGCTAAGCACTGTAGTTTGCGAGTGGAAAATTGACCTCTAGTTAGCCTCCCCCGTCTTCTAAGTATACACTGTGTTTTGTTTGATAGTGGAAATCTAATCCTTTGGGAAGCACAAATTCCTATAACAGCTCTGATATGTATAAATAAACCCATATTCCTCATTACAAACAACATCAAAGCAATCACAGTATGGATTAAAATACACAACCCACCCTCCTCCATACTAATATGCAGCAATGCAGAGTTCAAATGAAGCCATTAGCAGTATCTCCAAGTATTTGGCAAAAGCAGCCACGCTTGTGTAGCTACGGGCGATGAAAGTCCCTACTACAAAAAGGGAGGGACAGGGGGAGTAGCCTGCATTGATCTAATTAGTCAATGAAGCACAAAGAATGTAAAATCTCATTATATATCACCAGGAAAATTTGGCTTGAGAAGTAAAGAATATGTAACTGATTTGTCCATGGGTGGGTTATTCGTGTCTTTGAATCTTCCAACAGGAAATGGGATTTCTGAAAACATATTAGAAACATGCACATGCACATACATGCACACACAGAGAAATGTAAATATGTGTGTGTCTGTGTGGATACATATGGACACACACACATACAGCCAGATCCTGAAAGTTCTTAGCCCCTTAATCAAGGTGTGTTTTCATGAGAAAGTTCCCCCCAGGGGAAATTGAAGAATTTTTTTTTTTTAATTTTGGATTGCTGATGCCAGTCACAGCCTGAAAACACGGTGTGTGGGTGTTCCAGTGTTACTAAACCCAGACCCGGGGTTTGTCCCTTTGCCCCAGGCAGTGGAGCTCATGCGTGTAACAGCTCTTCTTCCTAAAGATCTGCTTAGAAGTGGGGACTTAAAATGACTTTTTGTAACTTGCTTTTTGCCCATATCTTTGAAGCCTTTCAGGGATTCATGTTACATTTTTTGAATTTCTCTGAAACCCAGAGTACTTAAAACATTTATATTACAATTTAGGCCAAGTTTCCCTCCCAGTCAGTGTCTCTCAAGAGCTGAAGATATAAGTGCCAAATAAAAATTACAACCCATCCCCCCCCCCGCCGCCAAAAATTTAAAAACCAGCAAAAACAACCCCAAAAAACCACAAACCAAGCACAACACCCAAGCAGCCACCCACAAAGCCCCAAAGCTAAATAGCTAAACAGACAAAACAAAAGGGGAGAGGAAGAGACAGAAGCACTGAAATGAAGAGACTAGTTCAGTCTTGCAGGTGGCCAGTAGCAGGAACAAAGGAAGAAGTCATCCCACTTCTTCCACACAAAGAGCAAAACAGAAGGTTTGTGAGTCTCCAGAAGTCTGTAGAATCAGGAGGGATGACATTTGGAGAAAATATGGTGAGTGTTAACACTGCAGGTGCAATTAGTGACTTAGCTCTTGATTGCTTATTTTTAAATAAATATTTAACGTTGGCTGTGTTCCAGCTGCGTTCTGCTCTGCCCCAGCCAGACCAGTAGGATCATTTTTGTTGGCCATTTTGGCATCTGTCAGTCACCCTGGTTCTGCTTTGCTCCTTTCCCTTGAGCTCTGCTGCAACAAAAGTCCTTTCCCAAACTCAACTTTTACTCTGGTTGAGGGTGTAATGTGGGTCGTGGCCATATCAGCAGCGACTTGATGAAGAGGAGAAAGTTCTCGTGACCCTCAGAAGTCAAGGTGAGCACAGTCAGATCCCAGTTCTAACTGGGTGTTGCATGCAGTAAACTGGCAAAATGACCTTCCCTTCTCCCCAAAGCAAGAAGCAGTTACCTGCTGGTCCCTCTCAGAGACTGCAAACCATCCAGGTCCCATCTTGAGCTATTTCTGAGCAGTGACCACAATTTGCTGTGTTAGAATAATCTGAAAAACAGCAAAACTTTAAGTCCAGATCTGCGCAAAGAAAAAATGTGCATCTGCACCACTGACAGTGGCACTGAACTACCCAGGGGTTATTGAAGCTTCTCATCTACTCTGACAACTCTCTGCTCTGTGGAGAAGGACACACTGGAACACAGAGCAGCTGTAGCAAGGTATTTTCTGTTTTCTGGAACTAAATCTCTGGTTCTTCATTGCCCTGTGCCTGTGCACAGATCATTTGTTTCTGAACATACGAGTCTGCTTCCTCTTTCCTAAAGTCAGGTGATTGTCTCTTCCACAGTGCCTCAGTGGAAGATACTGCACAAGGGAAGCTGATGGATTGGTGTATAGAAATTAATGACTTTCACCAAATTATAAACAAATAAAAACAAAAAATGAGCAGACTAAAAAGGACCAGGTTTTTGATGAGGCAAGTCTCATCCCTGAAACACACCCTTTCATTCTGTACTTTCCAGTGAATGGGACAGCAGCCATGAAGCCAGGAGTGCTGTGCAAGGTATGAGATTAAAAGGATAGCTGGAGCTAAAGCAGGAATGCTGAACCCTTTTTGGAACAGGAGTAGAATGCTTCACAAGTGTGGGGGCCCTGCCCTTTGAGCCAAAGTCTAACTTTAGAAAAGTAGTTGAGTGTTTGTGTCCACTTGCAGGCCTGCAAACTTGGTGGAGATTATCGCGAAAATAAAAAACATTGGCAATTACTGAGTTTGCTAAATGAGAAATTACTTAAATATCATGCAGAGGGTAGAGGGGGTGTCTCCACAGCCCAATAATGTTTCAGCTGGTACTGGGAGCTTAATACCTAGAGCCCTGCAGGTGGCATGCTTTCCAAGACAAGGACCTCAGCCATCCTTCTCTGGAGCTGGACTTGACCCTTGACTGAGAGGCTGGAGGGAGTGATTTGTACTCATGAACTATGACTGCAGCACAGTGTCTCATTCTGAGTATCTGCTGTGCTTTTGCAGCAGACTTCTTAAATGAAAAGGCAGAAGGCAGCTAAAACAGACTGTCTAGCCTTTTTATGAGCTGCTTTGTTTTAAAGTTGGCTGTAGGAGTGAGTGGAATATTAGCTGTGGTATGTTGAGGTAGACTGCATCTTGACCACACAGCTGAAAAAGGGTGCTTGAATATTTAGTACGGTTTGCAAAGAGAAGCACTTCTGTTGATATTTCAAAAGCTGGGTCTGATACCCGTGTCTCAAACTGTGATCACAAGGGTGTCCTGAACCCACATAGTACTGAGTGAGAGAAATATATTTGTTTTTCTCTTTGGTAACAGTTTGTTGTTGTCAAGAGGTTTTTTCATTACTGTGTCAAAATGACTTTTAGATCCAGGACATCCTTGGTGTGAAGTCTCCTGCTAGTCTGACATGTGGCACGCAGGTTTGCCCAACTGTAACAATTCCTCAGATTTCTCTAATGTGGTACAGTGAGCTTTTTAATTTAATGAAACCACATAGACATGAAAAAAGTCTTCTGTAGATCTGTGATGATAATGCAGATGCTCCTCTTCTTCTACTACTAAATATTTTGTCAAGTGTATGAAAAGTTATGGGGGCCATGTAGAGAAACAAGATTTCAAGAGTGGATTGTCACCTATTTTTACTTCAGAATATGCTTACAAAGATGGGAGACTTTACACCTATGGGATGGTAATTACCTCTAGATAGCAAAACCAGACAGAAATTTTACATTGTTAACTATACACGAGTTTTAAACAATGCCTGGAAATATATCTGAAATCTAAGTTTACCCTGTAAGACTAAGTTTTGAAGTACTTTTTTTTGAATCTAGAAAAAAAATTAGAAGTTCTGTAACTTGCCATGGTGCAGCTTTTTTTTTCCCCCCTTAATCTAATTATATCAATCTGAACAAAAAAAAAGTGCAGATTTTTTTTTTTCCTGTTACAGTTATGTTTGAGACTTACTAATATAATTGTGCCAAAACTGGGGTTGAAGTTTCTCGTTTTATAACAGCGTTGCTGTTTTCAGAGCTGGCAGCTTGTCTGTTCACAATGGATTCCATATGTGCTGGAGACCACAGCGTGAAGGGATTTACAGAGTACAAGTTGCAGTGCAAATAGTGGAGGTGGGAAGCACTCATCGCCTTGTTTTTTAGAATAAAAGGGCTTTATTAAACATCAGTCACACAGAATCCCAGAATGCTTGATGCAGAAATGGACCTCAGGAGGTCATGTCCAGCCCCCACGCTCAAGCAGGGCCACCTAGAACTGGTTGCCCAGACCATGTGACTTCTGAGTATCTCCAAGGATGGAGACTCCACAGCCTCCCTGGGCAACCTGTGCTATGGCTTGGTCAGTCTCACAGTCCAAAGTATTTCCTGATGTTCAGAGACTGTGTTTCAGTCTGAGTTCATTGCCTCTGGTGCTGTCACTGGGTACTACTGAGAAGAGCCTGGCTCTGCATTTGTTACTCCTTTCCTGGAGGTATTTACATTCATTCATGAGATTTCCCCCTGAGCCTTCTCCAGGCTAAACAGACCCATCTCCTTCAGCTTTTTTCCATAAGAAAGATGTTCCAGTCCCTTAATCATCTTTGTAGCCTTTTGCTGTACTCACACCAGCATGTCCACATCTTTTTGTGCTGAGAAGCATGGAACTGGACACAGTACTCCAGGGGAAACCTCACCAGTGCTGAGCAGAGGAGGATTGCCTCCCTTGACCTGCTGGCAGCGCTTCTGCTGATGCAGCCCAGATTACCATCACTTTCCTTGCAGCAAGGGTGCATGTCCAGCTTGGTCTCCACCAGCATCCCCAGGTCCTTCCCTGCCAAGGTGCTTCACAGCTGGGTGGCCCCCAGCATGTGCAGGTGCCTTGGGATTGTTCCTCCCCTAGTGCAGGATATTTTGGTACATTCTGTGTAGATTGTCCTTGACCTTGCCACAGAAAAGGCTAAAGGAAAAAGTAGTGTTATGTGGGCCTCAGGTTCTACATGAATGCTTTGTCCAAGGGCAATCAAGCTACCTATATTCATAAGATGTAGTGTGCACTACACCCACAAAAATAAATGAATGACCAATAGATGTAGTTCTTTACTGCATTTCTGTCATTTTAAGCAGTTTGCACCATTCAATTGTTTTGGAAGTCTGAAACTGGAATGCCGGAGAAGAATGTGCCATTCTTGTGTCTCAGAGTGACTCAGTCTTAGGTTGCCTTGCTTCACATGGACTTTAATCTCACAGCACTACAGATGAGAGAGGACAGGGCAAGTTTCAGGTTTTACACTGAATCAAATTCTTTGTCTGTCTGACTGTACAGCTACAGAAAGGCATGTGCTGGCAGAGAAGGAAATTAGAACGAGCTGCAAAATCTGATGTGTAGGAAAGGTTCTTGAGCTGTCTCTTCCAGTGGCTGAAAATGATCATGAAGTTGCTGGGCTATTGTATAACAAATTTATAACCTCAGCTGTGTTAAGAGAGGCAAACGAGTGTCTTAAACCTTTACTGTTGGCTTCAGTTTTCTCAAGTGGAGCCAAGCATTCACCTGGGGAAAAGAAGATTTAACGCTTCTTGTAGATACCTGTGGAACAACGCTGGCTTTTGTAGCTTTTAATCCAAAGCAAGAGGAGAATCAAATTTAAGAACTTTTTCCTAGGCATATCAAATGGTGTTGCACTGGTAGCAACAAGGCCCAGGAGAACCAGTCTGTTGTCTTCACATACACCTTCAAGAAGCAAGCAAAGGGAGCTGGAATTCTTCATACACATTTCTAAAGGTACTAACTTAAGAAGAAATAATACTGTTTGAATTACCATACTTCAGTTTTTCTTGGCTGAAAAATGCTAAGAATCTTTTTTCTTTTTGCACAAAAATATTTTCAGGAAACATTCTTTGATTATGGAACTTTTTCCACAGAAACAGCTTTTAAATTAATTTTCCAGTAGAATATGATTTCTAGTATTGGATATCTGATTCCTGAGCAGACTACTGTGAATACCCTTGCAACATCTTTCATTTCTGCCATTGGCTTTTTCTAAGCTGAGAATAGACTTGTCTCTAATTCCTTGTTTAAGAAATGAGAAAAAACATTTGCATTGCCTTCATTCTGTGTTACTGAGATAAATGGATGCTTTTTTTTTTTTTTAAAGCCTTAGTTTAGGATTTCAGGAATTTCATGCAGAATTTTAGGGTTTTTTTTAATGTGTTCTCATAGGCAGCTTACCAGTGATTCCTTTAAGCTTTATTATTGTTGTCAGAAGGTCCATCAGTTTTAAATAAAGCTTAAGCATGTGTTTCTGATTAATTGAAAGCTCTCTGTATGAGTATTGGAAAGTAGACTGATAACATGACTGCAAATAATTTTGTTAATTTAGAATACCTGATTTTATGCTGCTTTAAAAAAAAAAAAAAAGAAGCAGTGTTATGCCATATACTCCTAAAAATAATGACATGAACAAGTGCAGTAGTAGGGTTATGTCTTCATGTTCCAACCCATAACATTCTGTGTTACTCTAGCAGATGGAAGTTGCATCCAGGCTGGGTGCTGTTGTGCTCACTGCTGCATATGGATATCATATTTGGTGGAGTTCCACCAAAGCCTGGAGTACTGGACAAAGGCTTGTCCTTTTCACCTCTTATTTCTCTATCTATTGAAAGTATTATGAACCAGAAATGCCATGTCCAGTCTAGATGCAAACTCTGTCTACTACTACTGAGAGACATGGTTTTGGGTTGGCATTAATCGCTGCAAGCTATCTCTCCTTTTGTACTTGAGAGCTGTATTGTTTGAGGAGACATTTGTAAGACCTCAGCAAGGAGCTGTTCTTACAGTGGGTGTAGCTGGTGGTCTCCTGTGATCCCTCACTTTCCTTTAAGAGCCTGAGTACTGCTAAAATTGTACTTGGCCTCAGGGGCCTTGAGGATTCCAATTTGGAGATTCTTCCCCTCCTAATTAATATCAGAAGGTAGGAAATACTTTCCTCAGATGATCATTTCTAGCCTTTCTTTCTAAGTCAACTTTACTTCTTGTTCTTTTCAGGACTTTCTATTAAATTATTGAGTTAGAACTTTAAAAAGGGCATGTGGGCTGAGGCCAAAGTCTATCTGGTCCTAGTTTCTAACTCCAACAGTGAACCAAACCAGGTATCTATAGAAGAGGAAAAGCTGGGTGTGCCTATGCTGTTCACCTGAATAGCTCTCTCATCTTTCAGTTATTTTTAAGCTCAGGGGCTTTCCCTTGACGTGGCAGGGCAACAATTGAGCCATATAGTTTGGGTGCCTGGGAGATACGAGCTGAGTGATCAGCATTTCTGCCTTTACCCTCTATCTATATTAAAATGTACTGTTAGAGCAGTGTGTTTGTGGCTCACAGGAAATGCTTAATTTTTTTCATCTACTACTCCATCACTGTTGCTCTAGCCTGAGCTGCTGTGGGAGCAGCTGCTTGTCTGCTACAGCAAGAATGCTTTAGAAATAAACATCCTTTAAAAAACAAGCCCTCCAATCCAAAACTGTGAAAATGTAGTTACTGGTGTTTCATTGTCCTTGTCTTGTAAATCCAGTCTCCTGTAGTAGCAGGTTTTCAGTTGTGCTGCCCTTCAGGGAGGGAAATACTGCCATTAATTAATTACTTTTTAAATGTAGATTTCCCATCCCCACCTTTTAAAACTGAATCCCAGTTTTCTGCTGAACCATTCTAGACTTGGAAGCACCATGTTGCAATCTCTGATGAAATGAGGTTTTACCCCAATCCAGTGCTTGCACAGTCAGGGGAATACAGGGCAGAAAGACAAATCTTGGAGGGCAAGCAGGTAGAATCGTTGTCTCCTCTGCGAGTTCAGGGTGAAAAAGCTGTGCTCTTCTCCCCGTCATTAGGCTCCTCACCTTTCATACATAATAAATAGAAAGCAAGTTTGGAGTTTTGGATTTTAGTTATTTAGGGAGAAAGTAATTAGTTGGCAGATTAAATGTGAGATTGGTGTTGAGTCAGTTTTTATTGCTTGGCTTTGCAGATGTACCCTGTAGGTGACTCAGTTGCATGCAGAGATTGTATTTTGCCCCTTTTACCTGGGATTGAGTGTCTTCAAATAATGCTGGTTTCACATTAAATACGAGCTTTGGGGACATTTGCATAGGATTAAGAGAGCACAAGCTTTATGATTTGTTTCTAATTTAATGTCAGCCCTCCAAGGTAAGATTGTCAGCTATATATCATGTAAGCCATCAATTATTTATGGTTTTATTGTTACACAAGTTCTTCACATCAGTACCTGAAGGCAGTCCCAGCCCTTCCTCTCTCGTAGTGTGTTCCTGGCTGGCATAGCAGTGTGTGCAGCCATGTGGAAAAACAGAGCAGGGAACTGATCCAGCTGAAAAATAACCAGCCAAAAAGGTTTATTTTTTTTTTTAGTCTGATACATTTTCTGCCACACAAGTAGCTGTGCTGGCATGGCAAGAAGGTGTCAATGTGAACAGGAGAGTGAGGGGCCAGAGGTGGAGTGGCATCTGCTTGAGCTGGACTGAGCAGCACTGCCTGCCAGATTTTAAACTGTGCTCTGAAAGATGTGTTATCTTGTTAGCTCCTTTCTTTGGTATTGAGAAGCAATTTGAACAGACAAGGCAGGGTTCAGAAAAGAGGAAGAAATTTTATCCATTTCATGTATGTGTAGAAATAATGTTTGGAGAGACAGGGTGACTTAACTGGAGGGTACACACTGGGATCCATCTTTGTCTAATATTTGAGCTGTAAAACCAAATCATCTTCTTGATACCCAAATTAATTGCTTACCTTCAAATAGAAGGGACTCTTAAGTACTTTTCTTTTGGACTAGAGCTCTTAACTGTGACCTTCAACCAACCTGATAAAGGCAGAGAAGCAGCTTGCAAGTTGCAGTTGACTGCCTGAAGATGTGTATGTCTGCTCTTCTCTTACCAGTAGAAGCTAAATACACCTCTCTTATTTACTTTTGTAGGGGTGCAGGGAATCATGCCCTAAAAATCTGTCTTGTAAACTGAAAGGATGTCCTAAATTTCAGCTAAACTTTTGACTCCACTGTTTCATATTGGTTTGATCTGGGAAGCTCTTGATGAACAACCTTACTTGGATTTACTCTCAGGAGCCTCAGGGTGTTTAAGAACTGAGGTGGGACAGTTAGGTCATACAACTGCGAGAGCTACATGAAAAATGTAACATTCTGGGTAATTCATGTGATGGTCTGACCTTCAGAGAGGCCTGATGAAGAGAGAGAGAGCAATGTAATGGAGCATCTTCCTGTTAATTTACCCCACGAGAGACGTTCGCGTTCTGGCTGCAGGAGTAGTGGCACCCTCCCTATGTGACACCACGGAACACATTCTGTACCGCAGTCATCAGAGACAGGGCCTTCAGCTGTGCAGGATTTGGTTTCCTGTGGGGAGCCTTGTGGGCTGAGCTTCAGAATATCCTGTAATGGTCTGTCTTGCCAGGCTTGGCAATAAGGAAGGTTAGCGCTCTTTTGAAAACAGATCAAGATTGTGTTGGCTAAAAATTAGGTGTTTTGCCTTTTTAACCATTTGCAGGGACTGGAGACCATCTGATAACTGCATTTTTCCAATAAACTCTCTGAATGCTACTTTGCATAACTTACTAATAGTCTCAAGTCAATATGATGAATAGTGTTGCTTATCCCAAGTGACAGTGGAGTGCAGGCTCTTATCAAGGCAGGGCACCTTGTCATTATCTGTTCTTTCAGGAGACACATTTCAGCTGTTGGAGGGCTTGTGTGTGTTAGGGGCACCTGACCTGGTTCTGCAGGAGGTGGCAGTGAAGTTGTGTTAGCACAGTGTCATAGCCTGGCCTGTGCAGCTGTGGATGCTCCAGCTAACTGTGGACAACCTGGTTTAAGTTTCTTTGCATGGCTTTTACTTATGCATTGTTGCCATACACCCCACATGGTGGTATGTAAGACTGGATTTACTGGATTAGTCTATAAATGGTACAAATGGAAGGGAATCATGATCAGCTTTTGTTGTTTACTCGTGCCAGGAGGCTTCATGAGATGAGGAATGGAATGAATGTTTGTAAATGCATACAGGAGTCCTTAGACTTTCACTGCCTCCCTCCAAGGTGGCATTGCATGCCCACTGCCTTTAGTTATGTTTGTATTGGATTAATATTTTGTGTTTCCCTTGATAGAAATATTTAATGAGAGAACTTTGATTCAGCTTTAGAGGAATAATGAAAGAAGGTACATGAGACTTGGCTGATAGGTTGTTAAATGAGGATAAAAGCATCCATTCTTCAAGGTGTAGTGCCATAAATGGACATGTCAGCTAGTCTAGGGTCTATTCTTTAACCTTTGACTTCCAGTGGAATTTCTGTGCATGGCACTTGTGGTGACGTAGAGCGTAAGGGGTTCATTACTGGGCTCTTTGAAGCGCTGTACGTGCCTAGCACGGTATGAAGAGGGTGTGAAGAGCTGCACGTGACTTCAGATAATTGCACTCTGGTGAGGCTGAGAAAAAGAATAAGTTACGATTCTCCAGGGCAATGCTAAGAAGTTGAGTTCTGAGCAAGAGGTCCCACTGTGCTGGACAAAACACCAGTAGCTGAATCTCAGTTTGCTGTGGACGGAGGCTGACTGCAGGAGACCTTGCATTGTAAGGCCTCGGGAGGGGGGCATGGCTCGACCAGTGTTTCTCAATCAATTGTTCAGTGACTTAAAAGATTATTTTCAAGAAACCCCACTAAAATCCACGTATTTTGGGATAAGGAAACAAAAAGGATTAAAATAGCAGTAGTACATACTACATTTATCTTAATTTTTATTTCGTTGCAAGTTAATATTAAGCATGGTTACGTTGGACAGGAGACAGGTTTTTTCTTTGGAAAGATTGACCAGTGTTGGTGCCACTTTCTGCTTCAAGATCTATTGTAGCTGCTGTTTTTGGCATCCTTTTGACTTTTTAAGAAATTCCAGTTGGCTGCTGAAATTGCTGATTTGTTTTTTGGACTCAAAACTTTACCACAAATTTCTTCTCATATCAAGCTCCTTCTGGTTTTGTTCTTGTCTTTCCTCCATGTGGTACCTATACCCTATAAATGTTCTTGCAGTCCCAATATCACCAGCAGAAGAACAACATGGTAAATATTTACATGATGTGCTATTTCCACAGACTTTTAGTGGTCTGTTGAGTTGAGAAGATGTTTGAATTTGGAAAGGAGAGGGTAAAGATCTTATGGTACTATTCCAGTCCCTTTGAAGAAATGGGAAATCAGGAGAGAAATGAGAAAAATTAAGATACATGAATTTAAAAAATATTCCTGTGAAAAGTTTAAATTCTTCTTCACCTTTCCCAGACTAGTTACCTAGAGCTGGAAAGGCATATTGTTTTCATAATGAGTGTTAGCTAAATTTCCAAGTTGTTGCATGCCTCCTTAAACTCAGTGGTCAGAATGTGAGAAGGAAAAAGTATTTACAGAAGGTAAAATTTCTCTCAGGTGCATTAAATAAGCAACTTCTACCTAAAAATAAAACTGGAATACTAATTCAGTAGTTTCTTCATGCTTTAGGGTCTAGCCACCAGTTGCCATAAATTTTTTTTTGTGTTTAACTTTTTCCCCTTTTAAGTAGTTTTGAAGTATGTGATTGTGTTCCTGCTTATGAGAGATAAGTTACAGAATTGACCAGCTGCACCCTTAATCCTCTGATACCCTGTAAGCAGAAAAAAGTTCTGGAAATGTCAGGCTGATGTAACTCATGGAGAACATTAGCTACTCTTAGATGAGGCTTATAAAACATAAGCAGGGTCAAAATCACAGTCATGTTAACACAGCCTTTCCAACAAGAAGAATTTCATCCATCTATCAGTGTCTGCTAGAGCCTATTTCATGTGCTTGTATTTTTAAAAGTCTGCCTGAAAATGCAATACTCTGTGGAACTAAAAAGATTTTGTGAAGTCTCAAGAGAACACTAGGTGTGATGGTGATTTGATATGGAAAAATATGAACAGATCAACACTGCAAATAAATAACTGCTTCACATGGTGATAATATGAGCACAAGGATAAGAATATGCCTTGTTTATATTATTCCCAGAGAAAATGGGGGATCACTATAAACTGCTATTTTTTATGATGTAAATTTATGTTCTATTGCATTTGTCTGCTTTGTAGGTGGTCGAGTTGGTTTGTGGGTTTTAACAAGTCACTGCTTAACTGTCTTACATTCATTTATAAGTCAGGATTTTATTTTGCATGAGACAGAACAAAGTGATAAAGAAAATATGTTGGAATCGTTGCCTTTGGAACAAAGTTTTAGAGTATTCTGTCAAGAAGCTGACATTGCTAGATTGTAGAGAATTTTGTTTGTAAGACTATCAGAAAAACGTTTGAGTGTGGGCTCTTTTACCAATGGCTATAATTTGGTATTTCACACCACCTACTTTGCTTTGCCTGTCTGAGGACTGGCACATCTGTCCTGCCAGCCATGGCAGGCCACCAACACAGCTTCAAGAGAGAGCCAAGCATCAGGGATGGTTTGCCACCACAGCTGTGCTTTAGCTCTAGGAGCCTGCAAAATACTTCTGAAGGGACATTGTCAAAAAAAAAAAGAGTATTGACATTCAATAATCCTCTGGAATTTTCTTTCTTGAGCATCTCAAAGTGGCTTTTTTATTATGAGTGAAAATATGGCCCATCTGTGTAGCCATAGAGAAGTATGTTGAGATGCTGTGTCTTCAGCAAGGTAAAGTGCCATGTCCCTCAGTGAGAAGTGAGAAAATGTCTCTTAAAGAAAGGAAAAGAATATGAGTGAGAAGGGTGGTGGGTGTGTCACTACGTGTATTTGCAAATGACAAATGGTTATTCACAGGTCAGCAGGGGCGTTGCACTCGCAGTGTTGTATGGATTGATTCTCTGTGTTCTCTTGGTTCCTGGCTTGCTCTGAATGCAGGTGGGTGATGTTAGTTTGTAACTGCAACCAACCAGGCAATGTAAGAATTCAGAAAATAATAATATAAATGTGTGTCATCGTCAAAACTTGTCTGAAAGAAGAACCACAGTAGTACATGGTAGGACTAATCCATGAAATGTAGTAGCAATAGAAACCTGATGAATGTTATTTATGAGGCAGCTTTTACCAGGTAGCCAACATATTGTCAAGGGGGACAGAACTATTGACAACAATGAGGAACTGCTTTACAAATTCTTGAGTCTTACTCAAGTATTTGAGGCGACAGTTTGCTAAGAGACTCAAGCAGTCTGTCTTTGTGGAAAATGACCAGATGTGTCTGTTGTCCATCCATCTCTTCCTTCTTGATATATGGTTTCTGGTACTGTTTGGTTTAATTTTATTCCCTTTTCTGCTTGCCAGTGTCTGCCAATACATGCCTGACATTAAGCCCCTTCAGACATTAAAAAAAAAAATAAAAGGTGTTCATTTTATCCCAAAGCACTGATGAAAGGTGGCTGTGTTTCAGCTGTTGGAAATATTAATGAATGGCTTATACTCAGCTGAATATAGACTGTAGTATAGACTGCTCACAGCTGCTTCTCTTTTTGGGGCAGGCTTCTTTAACCATAGGAGTTTTCTGTGTCATTCTGGTTTTTGTTGTCTTTTTCTTTCCCTGCTGACTTCCCTGTTTTCTTTTCCATGCCACCTACCTGATCTGTCTCACAAATTCTTTATCGAGCTAGAGAAGGCTGGGCATGTTCACTTGAGGTGCCATTTCAGTCTGCTGGTGAGAATCCTTAGAAGCCATTCAGAGAAGGGCTGAGGTTGGAAGGGACCTCGGGAGCTCAGTTGGTCCAACCCCCTGCTCAAGCAGGGCCACCTGGAGATGGGAGTTTGGGGCCATGACCAGATCACTCTTGAATAGCTCCAAGGGTGGAGACTCCCCAGTGTCCTTGAGCAACCTGTTCCAGTTCTCAGTCACCCTCACAGCAAAATTGTAGCTTCCCACAAGACTCACAGAGCCACAAGCACACCATGAGTCTCCTGAATATGTCAGTCATGTCATTTTACTGTTGCCAGCCTGCTATGTCTGCTCACATTGTGATTTAGCTCAGCCCAAGAACTGATTTCCATTTGACTACAGCTTTGTCTGCAGCAATCGAATAAATTTTGTTTTATCCTAGTGACTGAAATATAGGGGTAGGGTCTTAGAGGTCTCTTTGTTGTTCTTGTCAAAAGATGTCCTGTATCTATGCTGAATAGCTGGTTTTTTCACAGATGCACCTGAAACACAGCTTGACTACATGAATCGTGCTGATGTGTAGAATTTAATTGCATTGTTTTACTTTAATCTTCTTCAAAGAGCCAAGAGCTTTTGAGTGTTATATTTAGAAATATTTGTAAAATCATTTTGCATACATTGCAGCAGCATCTAAAAAAAAAATCACACCTTATCACCTTCTCGCGTTTTTTGTGTAATTCAGTTCATTAAGGCGTTTGATGTTGATTTCACTTTGCCCACAACAGATTTTAGCTGAGCTTGGCAATGCCTCATTAGGAGATTTGTCATTGAAGTCTTGAGACTAATTCAGGGGCTTTCAGTGTGTGACACTGTTCAAGGGGAGCTTTCAGTGTTTCGTGTGTAAAGCACAACACATTTAGTGTTTCATTTATCCTTTGAGATCCATTTGTCACTTACACAGAGAGAAAGAAAACCCTGAGTGGAATAAAGCCTATTCCAGTCAATTTGTGCTAAATTATAAGGATTGCACCTTAAAGTCTTCCCTTTTGTCTGCAGTTGGCAGATGTTAATTGTCAGATATTAAAAGATGGGTTAATATGGTATTTTATTATCTTTCTTGTCTTTCCTGCATGTTGTACATCTACATTACAAATGTTCTTGCAGTCCCAATATCACCAGCAGAAGAACAACATGGTAAATATTTACATGATGTGCTATTTCCACAGACTTTTTAGTGGTCTGTTGAGTTGAGAAGATGTTTGAATTTGGAAAGGAGAGGGTAAAGATCTTATGGTACTATTCCAGTCCCTTTGAAG
This sequence comes from Dicrurus megarhynchus, assembly GCA_013399195.1. Classification (NCBI taxonomy): domain Eukaryota; kingdom Metazoa; phylum Chordata; class Aves; order Passeriformes; family Dicruridae; genus Dicrurus; species Dicrurus megarhynchus. Next base: position 27,247 of record VXAD01013799.1, on the reverse strand, counting down.
AAATGCTGATTTAATAACAGGAGTTGTGCTTTTGGCTGTATTGTGAGGCCTGTTTGTAGATTTTTACTTTGAATCCTCCTGGTTTCATCTGATATGCTAGAGTGGAGCTGTATCTCTGGGAAGGTGGATGGCAGCAAAATTTGAAGTAAAGACTGTGTACATGTACCTATATTGACCTGCATGTGACACCTCCCTGTTCAAGCTTTGCCCTGGCTCCTGCTATAAGATCACCTCAGGGAGAGAGTTAGCATTTCCTGCTTGTTGCCATGCAGTAGCTACCACTTAGAGGGCTTGACTGCTCACAGCACAGAAAGATCCTCCAAGTCAGAGCTTCCCTTTCTGCATCCAGGGGAAGCCTGCTGGGATTTGTAGGTGTTCTTCCCGTAGTATTGGGGAGGAATGTTTGGGAGAGGGAGACAGCAAACATTTATTCCATCATTTTCTTAGCCAAAATATAAACTATTAAACATTTTATTGCTGTCTGATTCCACGTTTTGGACTTCCATTCCCACTATGCTGAACAGCCTTATAATTTGGGAGTGCTGCAGTAAGGTCTCACCAGAGCCTTCTCTTCCCCAGGCTGAGCAATGCCAACTCCCTCAGCCTCTCTTCATAGCAGAAGTCTTCCAGCCTCCTGCTGATTTTTGTGGTCCTCCTCTGAACCAGCTCTCAGTCTGTCTCATACTGGGACCCCAGAACTGGATGCAGTACTCCAGGTGGGGTCTCCCCAGAGCAGAGTAGAGGGGGAGAATCACCTCTCTCTACTTCTGGCCATGCTGCTTGGGATCCAGCTCAGGATATGAGCGACTTTCCGGACTGTGAGCACACATGGCTGGCCTATGGAGATTTTTTTCACCCACCAGAACTCCCATGTCCTCAGCAGGGCTGCTTTCAATCCCATCATACCCCAGCCTGTATCAGTACCAGGGTTTGCCCTGACCCAGGTGCAGCATCTTGCCTTGTTGAACTTCATGAGGTTCCTGAAGTTCAACAGCTTGGTGTTGTCTGCAACATCCACAGATGTGCATGGGTTTAAATAAATATGTCTGCATCCTCGGATTCAATCGTCACTTGTACATTTTAGTTCATTCAGCAGCTCTAGTATTTGAATTATACTTTTACTGTCCATTTCTGTAAAAGTAGATGGAAATGTGGAAGTTTCATCCTCATCCTGCTGATGCACTGTTGTAAGGGAAACGGTGTCCTGTTTACTTAGTGTGGCACCAGTTTGGCTCCGGCACCTGAGTATGCGTGACGAACTTTTGAACCTGCAGTATTGCCTGTGGGACTGATAGTGTTCTAAATAAGTGAGCATTTGGGGTTTGCCTGGACATGATGTAATGACATAATTGCAGAACCATTTGGCTTTTAACCACAGATATGGCTTTTTTTTTTTTTTAATGTACTCTATCTAGCTTAACAAAATGAAAAGATATTAATCTTCAGTCTCTGCTACTACATCAAGTAGCAGAAGAATCATAAGTTGATGGGCTGATACAAAGCTCCCTTGAAACTTAGTTTGCAGGAATGCCAGTGTTATTTTTAACTGTCTCCAGCAGGAGGCTTTTTGTCCGGAAGGAATCCAGAGGTGTTCATTGTAGCCTCTGTTCAAATCCACATCTGTTTTGGCGATGATTTTTGTGCACAGCATAGGTAGGTGCAGTTGTAGCAGTAGCTGACTGCTCACCTCTGCTGTTTGGCTGGTGGCAGCTGGAAAATCCAGTGCATGTCCCTCGTGTGTGGTGGGCTGGCCTCGGCAGGATGCCAGCTGCCCACCACAGCAGCTCTGTCACTCCACTGCCCAGCAGGACAGGGGAGAGAAAATGCAATGAAAGGCTCGTGGATCAAGATAAGGGCAGGGAGAGATCACTCAGCAATCACTGTCATGGGCAAAACAGGCTCAGCTTGGAGAAATTACTTTCATTTATGGCCAATCAAGTCACAATGCATATTGTTTTACAAATTTGTAGAGTATTACAAGGTTTTAAAGTGGAGATTTCATTTTTAAATTTCTTTGGATATCTACTAAGTGTGCATGAACATAGTGAAGTTCACATGCTAGTTTAGAAAGATGTGGTAATTGTTACTGATCATGTTAAAAAAATTAATTTTAGGTGCTTCTGCTGTTTATTGTATATGAACAGAGCCTTACAACTCTATTAAATTGTGGTAAAAGTGATGGTTGATTCTGACTGCCCACATGTAGGCATTTAATGGTTTAATATTACACTGCAATAAAGTTACAGGTATTTGTAATAAAAAATAAATATTGCTCAAACACTTAGAAATTTAAAAATTAGGTCCTTAAATCAGAAGACAATAGAAGCACTGCATGGTGAAGGCAGGTAACAAGGTACAGGTTTAATATGAGTCTGAATAAACAAATAATTTCCAAATAATAACAAAGAGGAGACTATTTAAAATCTCAATCACAGATCATGATAGCCTAAACTGGAGCAGAGCAGTTGTCCATCTGTAAAGCATTTCTAGCCAAAAAAAGGAGATTTGACTGGATCATGTTGGAAAATAAATTGTCTTAAGTTGTGGTTTTTTTGTTTTGGTTTTACTATGATCTTGATGCCACTCACAGTACAAATTTTCAAACAGCACCTTAGAAATAAAGTAGATACATTGCAGATACCAATTGCAATAAGGTGGAGAGGAATCCGGGGATTTGTCAGATAAATATTTTGTCCTGGTCCTATAAATACACACTCATTGCTGTGGGTAAGAGATGTCTGGGTGATTGAAAAGATTATTGCAGTTTGTGTAGTAGATGGAGGTGACTTTAGGCATGTGGCACGCGGACATTTTAATTTCCTGTCTTGCCCAATGATTGTTGAACAGGGTCAGACTATATGAATCCCTTTCCTTCTGCCAAGCAAAGTGGAGTCGTAGCACAAGATCATTGTAGTAATTGATTATGAAATCATTAACCAGTAGGACATATATATGTATGTATGTATGTTTGTGGGGCTTATCCCATCTCCAAAACTATTTTTCCTTCTCTGCAGCTTCAGTAATAAAAATTTTCATAAGGCAGGACTTACTCCATATCTTCCAGTTCTTGCAAATCTCCAAAGTGGGAAAAATGTAACTCTGTTATGGTATAAAAACCCCAAAATTTCAGAAAGCAAAGATTTTACATGGCCTTGTTATGCTCTGAATGAATTTTGATGGCGTCTGTTCCCCATGATTGAGGGCTGAAGGTCACTCCAGCAATCCCTTGTTTCTGTGGAGAGGGTTCTATAGTGAGACCAATACATAAATGGAGGTTAAAAATCCCCTGAATCTCACTTCCATCCCAAAAAACACTCCCTCTGCAGCGGTCTTTGCAGGGGTGAACTGATAGGAGTTGAATTCAAGTTGCTTGGGTTTTTCAATGGAGAAGGGGTGACATAAACCGCTTTCAGTCTTGCCATTTCAGTATATTTCAGTTTCAACAATCCTAGAGGTATGTTCTTTTGAAAGGACATACTGGGCATTTCAGGAGGTTCTTGCATAGCAATAGTTGTTCAAAATCCAGTTGATATTGCCGTTTTAATTGCACACACATTAGAGAAGATTATTTTTTCCTTTTTTTTTTTTTTTGGGGCATCCCACAGGTCATAAATGTTGACGGAACAATGAGGAAAACCCTCCTAGAAGACAAGCTTCCACATATATTTGGATTCACACTGCTGGGAGATTACATCTACTGGACTGACTGGCAGAGACGAAGCATTGAAAGAGTTCACAAGATAAAGGCCAGCAGAGACATCATTATTGATCAGCTGCCAGATTTAATGGGCCTTAAGGCAACGAGTGTTACCAAAGTGTTTGGTAAGCATGGGCAACATAGCATGGGTCTGTAGGAGTCTCTCGGTGGGCTTGCTTTCATTAAGCAACTGTTGATCACTTGTAATGAGAATAACTGTGATCTGATGGGTTTGAAAGGAAAACAGCACCTATTGTTTCTAAAATTGGGAAAATGCAGTCTTGCAAATGAAGTTGCTTCCAGTTTTTAGTGACATAAGTCTTCCACAGCTTTCACTGCACTCTTTGAATTTTTAAGAGAATTTTATTCCTCTATGCTATAGGAATCATTATTCTCACAGAAATGCTGTGTCTCCTGCTGCTCCCTTCTTCCAGTGCAAAGTCCCGTGATGTTCAGTTAGCAGAATGCTTTTCACTGTTGGGTGGTATAGGCACAGTCAGTCACCATTACAACCTTGCCTCAAAGCGTGTGGCACTTAATATATTAACTCTTAACACCTCAATTGTGCCTAAATCTTAACAACTAAAACTTGCCCTTAGCATGGGATCAGCGGCTGGATCTCCATGTCCTTCCATTGCATCTCTGAAAGGTACAGCCAGTGCTTTGGGTCCTCTGCTGGCACTCTGCTGCAAGTATGTCACAGGACCTCCGGGCTTCAGTGCACCACAGATTTTCCAGCTATCTGGAACACTGGAATTTGGGTATAGCAATAAACAGATTCATTAGTCAGCTGTTAAAATTAGTGAGAAGAGTTGCAATGGAATCACATTAAGTAGGTTGTCAAATCATACCCTGACAGTATGTGGATTTCCAGCCATTTCTACTTGAAAAATAATGAAGTCCTTAAGCTGCAGGTTATGGCATCAGTCTGAAATATATATGCCCCAAAAAAAGGGAAAATGAAAAGAACACTGGTTGAGGCTGATGTTTGAGATTTTTTTTTTGTGTGTGTGTGGTAACATTCTTTAAGTACCTACATCCTTGGTTCCAGCAGATGGAGAAAGACATTCATTTATCTGTTGGTCCTTACTTTCCCCTACACATTCTGTCCCCATCACATAAAAAAAATAAGTGTGAGATTGTGGTGATCTTTTTGGAACTGCTTCTGCTAATGAATCTTCTCAGCTTTAAATTGAACAGGTGGGAAAGGACTGGGATTATCCAGCTCTTTTCTCACCCTTTTGTATCATTGAACATTTGCAAAAGCTGGTAGTTTCAAAGAGATACAAAGATGTAGTACTTGGTCAAAAATAGCTAATTAATTATCTGCCTTCAGTGAACAAATTTAATCTTTGGGGAGACAAGAAAGATGTGTTTGTAGATGGTAGTTGTACGATAGGAGGGACAGGTCCAGCTTCATAATCCTGGGTAGATGGAAAGAATCCACTTGGAGTGCTTTTTATTTTTTTTAGAATTCCCTGCTGACAACCCACAGTGTTAAGTTATTTTGGAAAACTATACTGTTTTTGCTCAACCTCCCGTGCTCCCCTTTCCCCGTTACCTTCACAATGCACTAATACCTGTTTTGTTTTGGTTGTTGGTTTTTTGGGGATTTTTTTAAGGAACTAATTCAATGCATTAATATCTGTTTTGGTTTGTTGTTTTGTTTATTTATTTTTTTAAAGGAACTAATTCATGCGCAGAGAACAATGGAGGCTGCAGCCATCTGTGTTTCTTTACACCCCAGGAGGCCAGGTGTGCCTGTCCCATTGGCCTTGAGCTGTTGAGTGACATGAAGACTTGCATCATTCCTGAAGCCTTCTTAGTTTTCACAAGCAGAGCAGCAATTCATAGGATTTCCCTTGAAACCAATAATAATGATGTTGCTATTCCTCTTACTGGAGTCAAGGAAGCATCTGCTCTGGATTTTGATGTCTCTGATAACAGAATCTATTGGACTGATGTTAGTTTGAAGGTATTACTGACGTGTGAATTCCTTGAATATAAAGCCACAGAGCAGTTACTTTGATCTAACAAAGGTCTCTGTTACATGATCTGTCCTGCAGTTGCCAGTGTTGTCATTGAATTGCATCCAAGGAGACCCTTGGAGATGAAGACAGTTGCATTGCTGAATGCACAGTAGAGTGACAGGCATCTTCCTGCTTCAAATAAAGATCCAAAGTGGTGTCTGCTCGTACCGAATGCCTAAGTCTTGGATGCTGGGTGTGTTGCATCCATATATGTATCTGCTGTAGAAAAGCTGGTTTTATGTCACAGAGTAGAGTAATTTAAACACTGAGCTCAGCAACCCCGTGACCTTTCTATCCTCTTCCAGTTTTGACTTGAAAGGCAATTGTACTCAATATTAACATTTGACAAGTGAACTTTGGATTGTTTGCTGCTAGTCTGTGGCTCCAGCTTGGCACAGAAAAAGCCAGGGAACCTGTCCAGTCTCCTTCACACTGTGTTAAGGGCTCACCTGCCCCCAGTTCTATCTCAGTGTGTTCCCCAGAAGTTTGACATTTCCTGTGATGTTTGGTTCACATCCAAGTGTGTGCTAAAGTGAGGGTTGTGCTCTTCATCAGTGTTGCTTGGCCTTTTGAAGTGAACTAAGTATATGGTAGAAAATAACAAGTTCACTTCATTGTAACTAAATTATTCTATTTAGACTCTTAATAGGTTTTCCAAGAGCAAACAGAGTTTCCTTGCCAGTGTGCCCAAGCCACAATATGGCAAATCTCACTTTTGGAGCCTGCAGGGCTCGTGCAGTTTCCACAGCCTCTCTGTGAAGACTAATGAGGGCTGTGCTTCAGTGTTAACAGTGCTGCTTGTGGTGTGGATACCATTCCTTCAGGAAGAGTGCCAATGTAATAAATTAGTGTAGTGTAGACACAGTTACTAAAGAAATCTCACACAAGCACTTGGAGAGCAGGAGTTATGGACATCTTAATCATTTGTACTGGAAACCACATTACTCCAGCTGCATCAGGGAGTAGATCTCAGCCTCACTCTGTGCAGAACTGGAAAACATTTTACTTGTTTGTTGCCTCCTGAATTTTCCAGCATACTGTATTTTTGTATACACACCAGGTATCTTCCAGCACCTCTGTGTTCTCATTCCCCTTGTCCCCCACATCTAGCTGCTTAGCAGCAGGTATTGTAGCTTCAGAGCTTATAGTCATCTCCCTTTGAATTGGTGACCACCACTTCCCTGATCTCCTCCTGCCTCTGGTTATAGGAGGACACATTTTCAAAAGCTACACTACGTGATTTCTGGGTTTGACACTTACCTTTAAAAATATAAGATGTCTCTGACCCTTACACATTCATGTATCGAATTATTAAGAAATCAATAGCTGAAATACTGGCAGGCATGTAGACTGATTGCTCAGTCAGTTGGTAAATAAGGGTGGGTAATTGGTCCTGGAAATTATTATTTACCTGGGGTTTGTTCCAGTGCTGTTAGGAGTGACTTATTTGTATGTGTGCAGTCCTTGCCCTATGACTTATTTTGATGAGTGTGCATAACTAAAATGTAAATGGGATCAGTAAACGTGCTCCAGGTGATTGATGATGAGAAACAATTTAGTTGCCACTGAGATGTGTTTCTGAGACTTAAAAACATTACAGTGAATTAAATAATTTTTAAAAACAGCTTCTTGTGTGCAAATAGAAGTGAGGGAGAAGGGTCAAGGAAGAATCTGCAGCTACATACTGCTTTCTGAAAATCATGTCCTTTTCAGATGTCTTGGTCTGGCCATCAGAAACCACTAGCTTTCTGAAAATTCAGGTGTTTTTCTCCTGAGAACTTCTATGTCTTTTTTGACAAAAAAAATTAATTTTTTAAAATGTAACAATGGCTGGGGTTTTTTGTACTAATTTCTTTTTGTACACCAAACTTCATGATAATTATTCCTTTTTATTTCACTGGGGTATCCATAAACACTCTAATATTTTTACACAATTGTTTTCCAGACCATAAGCCGAGCTTTCATGAATGGGAGTTCTGTTGAACATGTGATTGAGTTTGGGCTAGATTATCCTGAGGGAATGGCTGTAGACTGGATGGGAAAGAACCTCTACTGGGCAGATACTGGAACCAATCGCATCGAAGTAGCCCGCCTGGATGGACAGTACAGGCAGGTCCTTGTGTGGAAGGACTTGGACAACCCAAGGTCTCTGGCTCTTGATCCCACCAAAGGGTAAGGGACTCTTGTTTTTCAAAGCTTTGTGTGAGTGTTTCCTATATGTGACAAGTTATTTGGCAGTTTACACAGCTCTGTTTCTTCAGAGTCTTTGAAAAGGCAATAAACCTTCCACAGTCCTAGGGGTTAGAATGAAAAATTAATAATTGTCAAAAATACTATTCTGCCTTTGTGTTAAAAAAGGGAGTATTGTGATGCTGCACATAACCATGTGGGTTATTCTTGGGTTTTTTTTCAAGTGCTGCAAAGAAATTTAGAGAAGTCAAAGCATGCGGCTAAACACCATCATACCTGGCTGATGTCCTGTTTTTGTTGCACTTCTCATTGCAGATACATGTACTGGACTGAGTGGGGAGGTAAACCCAGGATTGTTCGAGCCTACATGGATGGGACAAACAGCATCACTTTGGTGGACAAAGTGGGGCGTGCCAATGACCTCACTATTGATTATGTGGACCAAAGGCTCTACTGGACTGACTTAGACACAAGCATGATTGAGTCATCAAATATGCTGGGTAATCTAGCGTTATATTACACCAGCCAGTACAGAAATATGCACTGGACTGGTAGTAAATCTGAGTGTATATTTTCTTATGAAAGGAAATGGAGAGTTAAGTGTTTAGGAATACTAAAAAAACCATATGATGATTTGTAATGGTGGTGAGATAAGGTGTCATTTCTCTCTATTGGTGTGAAACTGTCTGTATTGTATCAAAGCAGAGATGGCTTCTGAGTTCTCAAAGTGAGGACAACTTCCAGGTTCGCTGTAAATCATCCCTGACATTTCAGCCTGGACACTAATATTCTGTTGAAGTATTATCTCTTATTCCTGTCTTCAGTTCAGTTGTATTAGTTCTAAACCAAAATACTTCTTGCATTTCTTGGAGGCTGAAAGGTTGTGCAGCTACTTCTGCAGTGTTTGTTTCAGATACAACTTCACACATGTTCATGTTTTCCATTGGAATTTCATTTACACATACGAGGGGTGTGCTCTGATTGACAATATACATAATTTCGCTGCAACTAGGTTTTTTATTTGTTTGGTTTTTAATCTCTGAAAAGATATTTTTAGAGTGAGATTTTTTTTTTAAGCTGTCATTGTGTGTGCTTATCTTTGGAATTCTGAGATTCTGAAGTCACTCCATCGTAGAAGGCCACCAGCATGGTCAGGCTCGATTTGCCCTTAGTGAAGCTGTGCTGGCTGTGTCATATCACCCCTCTGTCTTGCATGTCCCTTAGCATTGCCTCCAGGAGGATCTGTTCCATGATCTTCCCAGGCGTAGAGTTTAGGCTCACTGGTCTATAGTTCCCTGGGTCCTCCTTTCTACCCTTTAAAAATAGGTGTGATGTTTCCAGTCACTGTCAGCTTCATGGCTTTTCAGATACCGTGGACAGAGGCTTGCCAACCTCACCAGCCAGTTGCCTCAGGAGCTGCATCTCATGGGGCCCCACAGACTTGTGCCCATTCACTTTTATCATGTTGTACAATGTCTTTTTAGTCAGCAGATTATAAACACTCAGGTAGACTTGCAGCAAGTGGGCTCATCAGTAAAGGGGTGAATAAAGCACTCTGAAGTGGATGAGTGAATGCTGTTCCAGCTTTATCTTGGACATTATAAACAGCGGGGGGAAAAAACCACACTTTTGGGAGATTTTCCTCCATCTACTATGAAAATTCAATTACAGAGCTTATCTGCTTCCTTCAAGAGAGCCTTTCTCCTGAATTCATCACTGCAGACCAGAATTGCTCTAAGAAGTACCTGAGAGCATGCAGGATATCCGTACCCCTAACTTGGAGAATTTAGATGCCTAAAAGTTACATAGGAAGGTTGCCTCTATATTTAGGTCTGGTGGTTTATTAGAAAATGGCCTCATGTTCTGGTTTATGGTTATTTTATTCTTTCTCAAGTCTTGGTGAAAAGGAAAGTAGGGCAGAGGTGTTCTGTACAGTCTAGCATTAGATGTTTGAGACAGGAGGAGATGGTGCTGATAAAGGCTACATCTTCATTTGATGGCAGAGATTCATAGAGGTTTTTGCTTGAAAATGTTCAGGAAGGAGGTTTGCAGTCAGACTTTATCTACTTCAGTAATGCATCTCTGTCAGAGGCCATGCTCTAGAAGGTGTTAAATCTGTTATGAATGTTGCTAACTGAGCCACTGAGTGTGGGAGTACTGAGATTTCTGCCATACAAATGGTTTCCTAAACTCTTGGGATAGCTGTATGTTAAATTGAACTGCAAAAGATTTGTTTCTTGAGTGAAGCACCATAATTTCTCATAGCAGTTTCTCTGTGAATCTCAAGCTTGTTGTTGCTTTCATGCGTATTAATTGGCTTTTTTATTGGCCTAAGTGATTACTGGAGCTGGTAGTATTTTTGGATATGTTTTTCAATGTCCGTTTGGGTTGATAAGCATGAGACATATGAAGTAGTATTTATTTAAATTACAGTATACTGGCATAATTTTAAATTGCTCTGTAGGCAAGAGGGTATCAGGGTAAGGATTTTGAATGCCACTGTTTACATTATCTCTTGAGCAGATACTACTTAATAGAGAATCCCATGATGCTGATTTGAAAAATGAGATTTTATTTAAAAAAAAAGAAAAATATTTTTCTGAATGCCAGTCACACTCTTCATTCTGTGCCACGGGAACTGTCCTTTAGTTGGTTATCCTTGTTTTTGTAGGACAAGAACGAGAAATCATAGCAGATGATCTACCTCATCCATTTGGATTAACCCAATACAGTGACTACATCTACTGGACAGACTGGAATCTCCACAGCATAGAAAGAGCAGACAAGACCAGTGGGAAGAACAGGACACTTATTCAGGGCCATCTGGATTTTGTGATGGATATATTGGTCTTCCATTCCTCTCGTCAGGACGGCTTGAATGATTGTGTGCAAAATAATGGACATTGTGGTCACTTGTGCCTTGCCATCCCAAATGGATTTAGGTGTGGCTGTGCTGCTCATTACACCTTGGATCCCAACAGCAGGAACTGTAGTTGTAAGCCTTTTTATTTGCTACTATATTCTTCAGTGCTTGTGGCTCCCAGGTGCTTAAAGGAAAGGGATCCCAAGTGCATTTCAAAGGCTCTGGCTTTAAAAGTGATCTTTGAATATGAGGACAGAGTATGGAATTTCGTATCCATTTTTGTGACGTGTACTAGGCATGAAGATTTGTATTTCAAGTCTTAGAAATGACAGTGCTGTCAAGTCTGGTCTTTCTTGTTTTACCAGAAGTCCTTTCTAAGTGATTCAGCTGTGGGAGTGAAGCTTTCCCACTCCTTACCTAAGTGTGTAGGTGGGTGGAAAAGAAATTACCAACAAAAAAAAGTCTTTTTCTCTTACATGTTTAATAAAGTCAGCTAAAATAACACTCGGTTGAGTAGTCTAACTCCTAAGTAGTTAGTCCAGCTCCTAAGTATTCTGCACAACTTGCAGATGCACTTGAAATACATATAAGTTTGTTTTCTCCCTGCATGTGGTATTATGAGCCTGCCAGTTGACTAGTTGTCCAATGGGAACTGAAGTTTCTAGTAAAATTAACACATGAATAGAAAACGGGCTGTTGATTTAAAAAAACACAAAACCCCAAAGCTTCGAGCATCCTGCATAGTAGCGTATAAGGAAATTTTAACTGAATGAAGGGGTGAGTTTTTGAAAGGCAGGTCCTGCAGACTTAACCTGATCTCCTTCTGTAACTATAGAAAGAAACATTTCAACTTAACAGCAAAATTTTCCAGTTATGAATTACTTAATTTTCATTGTGAATATTAGTGTCTCTCTGGGATTTTGTTCTAAATATTCTTTTTCTTCTGTGGGGTTATATTTTTGGGAATTGTACGTTCTCATGCATTCTGTTTTGGCTTGTTTCAGCCCCTGCCAGTTTCCTGCTATTTAGCCAGAAATCTGCCATCAGCAGGATGATACCTGATGATCAGCAAAGCCCAGATATCATCCTACCCATGCATGGTCTGAGGAACGTCAAGGCTATTGATTATGATCCCTTAGATAAATTGATCTACTGGGTGGATGGACGCCAGAATATTATAAAAAGAGCCAAAGATGATGGCACCCAGGCAAGTGTACATCTTGTATATAGTTTTGTGTCAGTCTTTTTGTGTGCTTTTACTTTATGCTTGACCTCTTCTATCTGCTGCACCAAGGGTTCGTCACTGTCAACTGCTGTTGTCAGCACTTACTCATGGATATTCTATTTATATATGAGAATTATTGAACGTTTTTAGGATTGTGGATTTAGGTGTTTCTAAACCATCAGGCAGGTACACCATGCTTTCTGTGCAGTGTTCTTCAGTCAATCAGCAGAATAATGACTGGAAATCATTGCCCATGTGTTGTCCTACAGCCTTTCACTGTAATGAGTACTCCAAACCAAAGTCAGAACCCAGAGAAGCAGCCACATGACCTCAGCATTGATATATACAGCCATACCTTGTACTGGACCTGTGAGGCCACGAATTCTGTCAATGTGCACCGGCTGAACGGCGAATCCATCGGGATGGTGCTGCGGGGGGATCATGACAGGCCCAGAGCCATCGTAGTGAACGCAGAGCGAGGGTGAGCTTCCTTCCTGTACCTTGTACAGAGCACTCTTGGGATGTGTGTCAGCTCTGTGTGTGGGAATCTTCAGCTGCATGTCTGTTTTTAAAAAGAGAAGTTTTGAATATTGTTCAGGGTGTAGGTGACTGCTTGTCCAGTTCTGGCTTCTGAAGGTATCCAGCTTTCTCTTCCTGTTCCCTCCTTTGCCTCTGTTCACACAGCCACGTGGGAGGAACTAACCCAGGTGGTGACAGCAAAGTAAAACCACCTTGTCCTGTTCTCTGTGTGGATGCACAGCCCTGCCACCTAATAGGAAAAACAAGAGAGTCTGTATCAACTGAGAATCTGGCTCATAAATGTTTAGTCATCATTAAACAAATGTTTCCAGGGGTAAAAAAAGGAGCCTCTAATTTGATACAACTAGTCCTGCTAATGCAGTAGAAGAAAGCTTAAACACTTAAACCCATTATGTTCTGTACATTTTTAAGTTACTTCTGCTGCAATGTGTATCTTAAAAACCTCTGAACTGAATTTAAGCAGGTAGGATGCATTAGAGTGATTTCCCATGGAAAGAAAGTAACGTTTTGCTGCAAACCAGTTTTGGTTAGATTCAACAGACACTATCTCTGCTTGTGGTAGTTAGTAGCTTCCTTCTTAGATGTCAAAGATGGTCCCTTACTGTTCTCTTTAGTAAGTTAGATGCTTAAATCCCAGTTTACTACTAAATGGCTTACCATGTGCTTGACAGATGTTGAATGACAGTATTTCACAGCTGCGTGGATGCAGTAGTACCCAGAGACTCTGTCTGGAGTGTTTGTAGGACTGGTGTTTTATACCAGTGTACTCTGCACAGTTCAAAAGCTGTTGTGGGGAGAGGGGGATTAGAGGAAAGATTCTAATCTTATTGGGACTAAGTCACTTGGATATAGTTGGTATTTATAAAAGCTTAGCTGCTTTCTCCATTAAAATGGGAGTTTGGGTTTGTTGATCTCTAAAACTCTCAACTTTTCTAGTCAGGTTTTCAAGTGATTTAATGCTAAATCCGTTTATAAATTAAAGGAGGAAAAATGAGGAAGATACCATGTTAAACACTATGACTGTCTGGGAGAGCTGAATGAGTGATCTTCAACAACTTCTGCCGTGGTTACAGAATTCCATTCCTCCACCTCTCCCTTGGCTGCATGTTCTGACTGCTGCCTCCCCTCCTTGTGCCATAAGGAAAGGCTGTGCAGCAATGCAGCCCATGCTGTTGGGAGAGTTTGCCCATGTTACTCACCACTGGAAAAATAGCGGACTTTTCCTTTAAAGAGTTCTCAGTTCATTGTCGGGGGGGGTGCACAAACCCTGTTTTCTCTATGCATGAGGAGGGCAGAGACTGCTTTTGTTTGCAGCTGAACTGGCTTAGACAGATATAAAGAATTCATGGAACTAAGATGTCAGGAATATGCCATCCTCAGTTGTTCTTCTGTAATCTTTTCTCAAGTTTGGTAGGAAATTTTACTTGCTGAGAAGGAAAGGTAACCTAGAAGGAGAGGAGGTGGTGGTTAATGGTTTTTTGTCAGAAAGAACTTCTGGACTTTGATTTGCGAGTGGGGACAGCTTTACGCAGAGAGCATTGCAGAAAGTCTGTGCTAGTCTCTTACAACCCCCAGCTCCGTGGAGGAGCAGTGCTGCTGGTGCAGCAGTGCTGAGGCATTTTATGGCCTGGAGATAAATCCTATTAATTTCAGGCTGAGTGCGTCAGTTAGCAGATGTTTGGTTCTGGATCTTTGCACCTGGGAGCAGTCACCCCAGCCACGCCTGTGAAACCATTCCCACTTACCGTGTGCGTTACAAGACCGTGCGTGCAAAGGGGAATTGCCTCTCCCTGGAGCTCGCAGTTCAGCGGTGCTGTCTCTGTTTTCAGGTACATGTACTTCACCAACATGCAGGAGAGAGCTCCCAAGATTGAGCGTGCAGCCCTGGACGGCACGGAGAGAGAAGTGCTTTTTACGACTGGCTTGATCCGACCGGTAGCACTGGTGGTGGACAACAAACTTGGAAAGCTTTTCTGGGTGGATGCGGATCTGAAGCGCATCGAAAGCTGTGACCTGTCAGGTATGTGGTATGAAGTGAAACATTTGCAGCACAGTGTTAGCATGTACAAGACATCATTCCCTCTTTGATGCTGACCCTGCTGACTTTCATCTCCACCGTTGCCAGTTCTGTGTAGGCAGTCACAGACAGCAATTGCTGGTGGGTTCCTGTCTTTGATGTGATTAGAATAAACATGACTGTAATGACTGACACCCTCCAAGACAGCCATTTGACTTTTGATATGTTCTGAAAGCGTTGTTAGTCATGGAACCCCTAAATCACCTCCCCTGAGCCCTTTTTTTTTCTTAGTGGTTTGGAAAGTTTGCATACTTTTCAATTTTTCTTTCTCTGGAGCTTACAGGTTAGTAAATCAAGGTAGCTTGAAAAAAACAAACTGAAGAAAGGGCAATAGTTTATTTTCTAATCTGGGTGATAAGACAGCTCACCTGAAATAGCATTGTTGCAAGACAGGGGAGAGATGCCAACTCATCACAGTTTTCCCACATTAGTAATATAAAGCATTGCTCCATATCCAAAGTAATAGCAGCACCTCATGGATCTTAGAGAGCATGGTTCATCATTGACTTTTAAAAGCACTTGATAGGGCTGAAGAAGTGGAGAGTTTGGCTCTGGTAGGCAGTATAGAACAGAGGATGCAGTGGCCTACCTTCTGACTCATGACTTGTTCTCTCATCATCATCAAGATCAAGAAATGAAACCTGCAAAGGAAGTGCAGAGAGAAGGGAATAGAAGCTGGGCTGTTACAGTGATTGGTACGTGCCACAGAGGGCTGAACCCCCAATTTTGGTGCCTCTTCTTGCGATGTCACATCCTTTCCTTGTATTGCAGTGAAGCAATGAACTAAAACAGGAGAAAGTTGTTCACCTTTTTACAAGGGTAGTTTGCTTTTGAGTACCTAAAACTGACTCAAGGTGAGACTCTTCCAAAGAGGGGATAAAAACAATGAAGCTGCAGATGGAAAGGTCGAGCAGCCCATGTCTTTCATCAGTTACCAAGCTGAATAGGAGAGCATTGTCAAACTGCCTGAGCAGCCACAAAATACTCAATCCAGGATAGGCATCAGAGAACCTACAAAAATTTATAGGAGAAAAGAACATAAGAGGAAGACAATACTTTGACCTATGAAACAAATCACATTTGAGAAGAAAAGGTGACAGAGTGGGACATACAACACAAAATGCATCAGAGATACTGAGGGGGCTTCTCTAGTGATAAAAGAAGCGCTGTAGGAGGACATTTAAAAGTAAAATGACAAGATGGCAAGGCTTCATGTTATGCAGGTGTGCTGGAGTGATACCCAAGAGAGATGGAAGAGGCACCAGATAAAATTATATAGAAATCATATCCAGTCACAGCCAAAGAATCAAAGCTTATAGTAAATATAAAAGCAAGGGGAAGCTACAGGATTAAAAGAAAACAATGTTTATGAACTAGAGAGAGATGTATCCGTAGCCAGAAAACTATGGTTGTATTTGATACAGCTGAGCTCACTGTAATTTGATTCATTGAGATGTTGATTTTTTTAATGAGTTAGCAGCATATTTTTATTTTAAAATGCTTTTCAGTCTTGCATCACAACTTCAGAAGAAATTTGAGAACCAAAGTGATGTTGATTTGAATTACTTCCTCTAAACAGTATTTTCTAAGCAAAATACTTCAAAATGAGCGTATGTTAGGAAAAGCTTTTTAGCATAAACTAAGGCTGCTGAATAAATGGGACCAAAATTGTGTATAGCATCCTTCATGGCAATTAAACTGGTCTAGACACCCTTATTCCATTGTAGACTTACAGAGATGAACATGGAGGCTCCTGAAGTTTGCGCTGCACCCTGATTAACAGCATCCTGCTAAATCAGGGAATAACCTCAGATGTGCAGTGCTTAACTTTCAGAGAGGGATGAAAGAACTATGAACCCATCTAACAGTATTCTTTACGTGGTTCTGGAATTTTTCAGTTTGAGTTAGACCAAAAGTTGGTTTTAAACTCCTTTAGTTTAAAACTGTTCCGCCTTTTCCTATGACTATCTGCCCATGTAAAAAGTCACTCTCCCTCTTTTTTATGAGCTCCCCTAAAGTATCGTGAAAGGCTCCTTTAAGGTCTCCCCAGAGCCTTCTCTTCTCCAGGCTGAACAACCCCAGCTCTCTCAGCCTGTTCTCATAGGAGAGGTGCTTCAGCCTTCTGGTCATTTTTGTGACCCTTCTCTGGAGCTGTTCTAACAGGTCCATGTGCAAAACTAATAGAACCTGTTGATGTTACATTCTCATCCTTGGCTGAGCTCTAGATAATTTACGCAGCAAATTAGTTGAAAGCCGTTCTCATAGCATTTTTATTATGTAGATTCTCTAATCTCGTTTTGTGTAGATACTAAAAACTTATATTTTTTAAATACAAGCAGACATAAGATCTTAGTTCCAAAATTAATTATGAGGGCAGAAGCAGCACCAAGTTATGATTTTGTTTTAAATGTTAATTTTTTAAATCAAATATATCCAGTTACATAGGCATACACAGGGTCAGAAGGGTTTCAGTGAATTAATAGAATGATTTGGACTGTCTTTTTCACCTTAGAAAAGAATAATAAAAGCAATAATTAAATGCCTCTAAGTGTAGGGCAGTACGCAGTAGAAGACTGCAAGTAATTAAAATGACAACTGATAATAAATGCATTTTTACTTGACCTCATTTTTACTCATTGGCTTAAAGCAGATTTTGACACACTTTTATAAAGCAGGGAGCCTGAGCATTTGATAGTGTTCCTATTTAGGAGCATATTGAGTCACTTAGCATTTGGGTTTTCTGATGGGTTACTAAATTTAAAAAGTTGGGGGTTTCTTTAAGAGCTTTTCTTTTTTGGTCATATATCTGTGGTTGTCACATAGGCCGTGACAAGGTTTGGTACTTGCCTCTTGCTTTGCACGATAAATGTGTTTTATTTGAGTAACAGCAGTGAAGCTAAATTGGTTGTATTTCACTCTTACTTATAGATTCCAGAAAACATGTACTGCTCCACGTGTGAGTGCACTGTAAAACTTTTGGCCCAGGAGCTGAGTCTGTATCAGCTTTTGGGAGCGCTCACAGTTGCACATAACGGAGATGTCAGTGTGAGGCTGAGCATGGCTGGCTGACCAGCCAGCCTGTGCAGGGATGAGCTGGGTTTCATATTGCATCTGCTTGCCTTCAGGACATGGCACCTGGTAGCATTACCTGGGATGAGATTGAACTTTACCTGAGCAGAACCTTGGTCTGCATAGACAGATGAAGCCAGTGACCTCGTAGCTCACTGTCTCCAAGATTTCATTTGGTTTGGTTTTAGCTGGGATGTTGCTTTGTGATGTTTAAGGAATAACTTAGAAGTCAACTGGTGTAAAACTAGTCTTTGTGGTGTTTTTTTTTGGTCTCAGGTGCCAACCGTGTGACCCTGGAGGACTCCAACATTCTTCAGCCCATGGGACTCACTGTGCTGGGGAATCACTTGTATTGGATTGATCGTCAGCAGCAAATGATTGAGAGAGTGGAGAAAGTGAATGGGTACAAAAGGACTAGAATTCAAGGCCGGATTGCTCACCTAACAGGCATTCATGCTGTGGAAGAGCTTGATATGGAAGAATTCTGTGAGTTTATTTCAATATCTGATGTGTCTTACTCTTGGTCATTGTATCTCAAAGTCCTCATCCAGCTGAATATTGTAATAATGTTGCCCATGGGCTTCAAGTAAGCCATGGAATGCTTTCAACTTGGCCAGTCAGGATGGCAGGAGAGCAGGAGAAACAAATTCCTCGTTCTTGTTGAGGAGACTATTGCTGCACAGCTAGAACATGTGACTGAGTCATGGCACTGAGTTACCTGCTTTGTACAAGCTCACACGGCACTGAATTCAGCCTAAAAGATACCAATAATTCTGGTTGTTAATTTTCTAAGTACAATCAAGTAATAGGTGTTGGGAAAACCTCTAATAAGAACCAAAAGGATTGTACTTGCCTTTCCTCCAGGAGTTTCAGACTCCTGTGTAAAGTATGAGTGGTTTGACTTGGCACAGTGGATGATGTAAAAGCATGCAGTGAGGGAGGAGGCAAAATGGGGATGAAGCTCCTACAATGAGTTGTCCTGTGGATGTGTAACTTCTCTCCCAACAGAGGTGGAGCGTTTTAGGTGCTCACATCCGAAAGGAATCATTCATGCAGGATGTTCTTTTTCTGGACTAGTGGAAGTTGAGGCACTAGATATTAAGAGCTCTTTAAGGGAGAAATCCCAAGGGTTTTGCAGGTTGGCATTCTGCAGTGACATATATTATTTCTTGATACCTACCCTAGAAATGCAGGTGGGATGTCTAGGTATGATGTAAATGTAGCCTTCTCAAATCCACCTTTTCATTTCCCTTCACTTCAGCTCCCAAATTCTTTTTAGAAGTCCTTTAAAAGTCTTTGTATGATAGAATCATAGAATGGTTTGGGTTGGAAGAGACCTTTTAAAGGTCATCCAGTTCCAACCCCCTGCAATGGGCAGGGACATCTTCAATCAGGTTGCACTGTTACTGTGACTGAGAGAAATTTAGTCCTTTTGAAGTAATAAATCAGCTTTCAAGCATTGAACTGAAAAATCCTGCATTTATCTTCCTAATAATTTGTAGCGAATTTGAACTCAGATAGAAGTGTTTTGTGAGTGGTTTTTGATTTTGCCCTAGTGAGGAATAGTTATAATTTCTTTTATGCTACATAATATTATTTCCTCTGTGCTTCACCAGCTGTGCATCCATGCTCCCGTGACAATGGTGGGTGTTCACACATCTGCATTGCCAAAGGGGATGGAACTCCAAGATGTTCATGCCCCGAGCACCTTGTGCTTCTACAGAATCTCTTAACATGTGGAGGTGAGTTATGTTTACAGTACTGCTAATCAATTTGTAACAAAAACGTGGTGACTGAGGTTGCATTCCAGTCCAAAATGTGGATTTACACACAGGTTTTCTGTACGTGATGTGCTGCATCATGTGTTAAATTAATCTTTGGTAGTTCTACCACCTGTTTTTTGCTTGAGGTTTTGGGCACATGTGACTTCTCATTCTGAGCAGAATATTCTTGTTTGACCTTAAAATTCTTGCATCTTCTACTGAGATTTTTATAATTGTATGATGTGACAGGTTTGTGCTTTAAACAAGTGTTTATAAGATGATGCTGCATCAACCTGTGATGACCTAGCAGCAGAAATTGTGCGTATGATTCCCACAGTATGAGACTCCAGTCTTTGAAATTAATTTGGCCTCATAATGTGAAACACTGTACTGGCTACTTATCAAATGTAGGCTCCATTGCAATTCTTTTAATTAAGGTAGCTCTCCTCTTTCCGCATGATAGACTTTTCCTTTAGCCTTCCCTTTTACCGTTCCAGGATTTTTAAAAACTGTTAACCTTACGCTTGCAGAGGGGATTCAAAACAAAACAAAACATTGTTTCTTTTTGGGACGCATTATATCTTTAGTCATTTGGCTCTGTTGGTCCTCTTGACTTCTTTTCATGTATTTATTTTGCTGTGGATTTCATTTTCTGGCTGAACTCTGAACTCCCATGGGACAGTCATTTCCATGATAAACTGTTTTCTTTCCCATGACCACAACACGTTATGTGGCTTTAGTGTAGTGGTGGTTACATGGGGAGGGCAGGGTGGATCAATCTAATTATACTTCTTGCTGTAGTGTTGTTGCACAATGTGGACAGTGAGAGAGGCTCACATTCCACTCCTTTAGATCTTCAGCTATAAATCTAAAAATTATGGGGCCTCCATTTCAGTGTCTTATTTTTTTTTTTATTCTAGTCTTTCACTAAGTCTGCAACAACTTTAACCTATCTTGTCTGCCCTAGTAACAGCCACTACCCAGTGTTTCAAAATAGCTTAGTTGGCTGGAGAACATTTGTCCATGTTCTGGACATCCTTACAAATGCTTTTGTCAAGTTTTTTAATGCAAGCTTGTGCTTGCCAAGTGCAACGATAGTGCAACATTAAATGTGCCTTTAAATGCAGAAGTAGTGATCTGTCTGTTGAATTATCTAAACAGCACACTTGTACCAAAATTTAATTCAAGAATTATCTTAATGCATGCATCAGGCATCTTTATCTTACCTACAGCTGTCAGGTCACTGGCTACATTTGTAATTCTCATATTGCTCCTCCAAATAATCACAAATGAGGAACTTAAAATCATAATTTTTACAAAACCCAGGCATGTTTTGATATTTATTTGTATTTTGTTTTTCAAGCTCTTGATTATACTTGATTATACTCAAGTCTCATTCTTGAACTTTTCTCCCTAATGAAGAAAGAACAACAGCACTTTGAAAACTGTTTGTGTGTAATTACATAATTCTAGAATTTTTAACACCACTCTCAGGAGAAAAAATACGAAAGTCTCGCCATTGGTTACAGCTAAGAAACTTTCCTTATGCTGGGTTCTTAATGAAGTCCATTCCTGAGCCTGAATCTTAACAAAAGCCCACTGGGTTTCCAGAGGAGTGTTACCATGCAGTGCCAGAGCACACCTGTAGCTTGATCATACTGTTGCTGTAGGCCGGGTGTGATGTGGTATTCTGTTAATCCAAGTGGTAAAGCATCTACTCAGAGCATTACTGGGCAACAGCAGCTGTGGGGACGAATGACTTCCTCTGCTAAATGACTTAATTAATGACAGGGTTTTGACCCAGCAACTTTTCAAATCATCTGTGTGATTGCTGCAGGGGTACTTTGAGGTGGCCCCCTCATTTTGACCCTAACTAGTTGCTACTGATAGCAGCTGAATGGACTTGCACATTGTTTCTGTCATTGATAACGATGGTGGAAAATCGTGTGCTAAATTGCTGTATGTAAGAATTTGGAACATTTTTTGCAACATATTCTTGATCTGGATTGTGTTTGTGTCCTGATATTCTGAAGAAAGCAACTATGGATGCCTTATAACAGCATAATTGTTGCATCTCTATGTGGGGTTGTAGCTGCTGCCTAATGCTATCAGTGTGTCACTGCAACTTGAACAGCAGTATGGATATGAAAAGGAGTGATACCAGAATCTTGGTGTCCATGAAAAGTCAAACTTGAAGGAAGTCCCAGCTTTTTTAGGTCCAACAAACATAAAAATGGCTGTGCACAAGTTAAAGTGTTCTGTCTCTGTAGTGAGAGAATGTAAGATTAGGGCAGGTCTGCAGTGCTCCTTAGACTGCTCTCTGAACCTTCGCTGACCTGCAGCCCAGAGACTTTCCAGCAAGAGGACTTAGCTTAATGTTTACCAGTCCTATACAGATATTTTTTTTCCCCATTCATATTTTTCAATTCATATCTGACTCAGAAATTTGTTTGTGGAAAAAACACTGGAAAAATAATGAAACAGATACTGTAGAAGTTGTTGTATGTTTTAGATGTATTCATTGCCAGTTAATCCAATGTGTCAGGTTTTTAATGAAGAATTGGTCCAGGCTAATATAATTGCAGGGTTTAGAATTGTTTAGAATGTGGTTTGCAATCAGAAATTGAGTATTCTTTTGAATTTATGTATATGACAGTGTCTTCCAAAAGGTGGCTGTTAGAGACAAAGCAAGTATTTGTAGAGTAAGTATTTGCAGCTCCTGTCCTTAGTTCAGCGCTTGACTGCTAAAGCAAACTTCTCCAATCAGCATGCATCCAGTTTTTGTTACTAAGTTGGTAAAATTTCGTCCCCTATGCAAAATCATGTTTTCCTCTTTGCTGGAATCTTAGCATAGTCACGGAAGAACTCCAGGGAAGGAATAAGTGTTCTTTTCTTGAAAAATGCTCTCATACTTTAGCTCTGTTGAAAGGGATAAAATTGAGTATACAAATCTGATCTGTTTTCTCTCTCTCCAGAACCTCCAACTTGTTCCCCAGACCAGTTTACCTGTGCAACTGGAGAGATCGACTGTATCCCAATGGCATGGCGGTGTGATGGGTTTCCTGAGTGTGATGACCAGAGTGATGAAGATAGTTGCCCCATATGCTCTGCATCCCAGTTCCAGTGTGAGAAGGGACAGTGCATTGATGCACACTTGCGGTGTAATGGAGAAATCGACTGTCAAGATAAATCTGATGAAGCAGATTGTGATAGTAAGATCAGTTTTCCCGAACTCATGGTTCTAACACAAGCATCCATTTGGGATTCTAACTGTTCTTGAAATGTATAGATACAAGTCCTTTTTGTTGAGACAGAAGTTCCTGAATATAGATAAGAAATTTAGCAGTTACTTAGCAAGGATATATTATACATAATATATCTATTATGTATACATAATATAGGTATGGAGTACATAAGGTTTTATAATATGCCACGTTACTACCTTTTTTTAACATGTCAGGTGATCAGCTATGCTTTGTTAGTTATTGTAAGAGATTCTTGCTGATGTGATCGCAGTTGTGCCCCAGCAGGACTGATTTGACAAAGGATTGGGAGTTACTGGGACCAGAATTTTATTTTAACTCCACTGAGTAGGGTGTATAACAACAAGGAAGAAGAACCAGAGATAATACAGGCTTGCAATTTACCCACAGCAGCAAAGCAGGTGTTCTGGTGCCTACCAGATCATAATATGAAACCCACTTCTGTCAGTTTTCTTAAGAGGCTCAAATGCTCCCGTGCTGTCAGTATTTGATCTTTCCTTTCTTTCTGTGCAGCAATTTGTCTGCCCAACCAGTTCCGATGTGCGAATGGCCAGTGCATCCTCCTGAAGCAGCAGTGTGACTCCTTTCCGGATTGCATTGATGGTTCTGACGAGCTTATGTGTGGTAAGATGTCTTTTCTTGAGATTCAGGTGCTGTGTTCAGGCATGTTCTACAGCCCTGTGCAGAGCCCTGGTCTTTGCAGAGCAATATTCTTTCAGGGAAGAATACTTCAGAAGGGCCTTCAGAACTATCCCTAGGGAAACCTGATTTTACTGTGCTCAGTACCTTGGAACTTGCAGAGCTGCTGCTAAGCCTGGAGTGGCTTTTAAAAATGCGCAGCCCTATCCACTGCAATAACAGGGCCAAACTGGAGGCTAATTATGTGGAGGAACGAACATGCAATGAGCAAGTGTCCACAAGAGACCACAAACCAGTCTCTTAAAGTGCAGGTGTGAAAAGAATACATGGAGAGATGTTGATTTTTCTGGGAAAAATGTAACTTTGAATTCTCATGGCAGTAGGTATATGCAAGTTACAGACATGCTGATGGCAGCTGTTGTGTTAGTCCTTAGAGAGTCTGTTACTTTGCAGTCCAAAGTGGACACTAAAAATTCACTTACTTTTGCTCTTCTTGCAACTTCTGTTGTTTTGCACTGTTGGGATGACTAGAGCATGAAGTATTCAGGCAATGGGGTAGATAGAGGGAGCATTTAGAATCACACAAGTGGTTTAGCAAAATAGTTGGAAAACAGCATTTTAGAATAAAAGCAATAGATGTGCTGGTCTGTCTTGAGTTCATTCTGAACAAGTACCTTGCACTGGGTTTGTGTAGAGAAATGCTGCACTTTGCCTATAGGACCAACCTTAGTGGATTGTGAAGTTTTTAATATCTTAGATCTTGTCATGTTTTGAAGCACCAGTTGTCAGAAGCTGTGCCACTGCTGGGATGAGAGGAGGGTTCAGCAGATTTGGTCCGAGGTAACCTTGTTTCTTCCTTCCATCTTCATGGTGGATACTGCAAGGAAAAGTATATTCATGAGTAAGAATGGTGAAAGGAGCCCTAGTTGTGAATAGAAAAAAAAGCTAAAAGAATGGAGACAGAAACTGTTGGAAATTTCAGACTGAATATGCTTCTCCCACATCCTCCATTTATCTCTTTAGCTTTCATCCAGTTCCCCCAGTTCCCTGGATAATATAAGGCCACTTCTTCCTCTTTTGTTTTTTTTTTTTTTTTTCAGTTTCTTTGTGCACTTGGCAAACTTTCGTGCTGCCAAGTTAATGCAGCTGTTTCCTGTTTGCATTTTGGGTCCAGTCCTGCAATTAGGTCTTAACTGATTTAAATGTGTCTTTATGTAGACATAGGATTGTCTCCTCTGGACCTCTGTGGAACAGAGCATTCTGTGGTTTCCCACTTGACTGAGGGAAAGAACTCAAGTAGGGAATAAAAATGATTGCTACCTTCTAGATAAGGATCTTGCATTTAAAAGAAGCTAGGTTTAACCAAAATGAGAATTGTGTGTTTCAAAATAGCTGATTTGGGAACATGTTTTAATTCTGGCTTTGCTTTTTTTCTGGTATCATAGCTGAACTAATCTGACTATTTGAAAGTTAAGACCTTAGCTGACATAGAAGTTGTCATGCACTAATAAGTATGAGAAAAACATAAAGACTTTAAGACAGAAATGAGTTCTTGATGATGAGCTATTAAGAGTTTGTTGCTAGATCTTTGTATTTCCTTTATCTTCCTTCTCAAATTTCAGTTGTTTTTCATTCCTTTCCACTGAAGTGGAAACCAGAACCACTGGAGAAAAATTTTATGAAGTGAATGCCTGAATCTTATACGAACCCTTTCACTTCTTGCAACTTCATTAATTGGCAAGGCGTCTATAGTTAGAACTGAGCATGTAAAATTTGGACAAGTTTGTTTGGAGTTTTTCACTTTTTGACTGTACCTATTTGTGTATGTTCAAGAATAAAACTAGAAGCGTGTGAATCACATGGAAAAAATTGCTTTCCTTGAAGAACATTGCATATGTGAAAAACAGAGAGGTGTCAGGTTTATCTGGCAAGAATTTTGAATGTGTTACCCACAATCAGGGGGAGGTGTGAAGCATAGCTCATCTCAAATACTGCAGCACTTTTTGTCATTTAACATTCGGCTACATAGGGGGAAGAACAATGAGTAGAAAGTATTTGAGATATTTTGGATTGTGTTTTCCTTCCAGTTTGTAAGAAGGGGTTTCTTTGAAAGCAAGTCATACTTTAGGAAGGAAAAGTATTCTGTTTTAAGACCTGTATTAGCTAGGAAGACATCCACTGCTTAGTATATATGGTAGCTTCCCTACTGGTAAGTTGTCTTGATTTTTCATGTTATTGCTAGCCCAAATGGCTTTTGAGAGAGCAATCCCCTCTGACTAAGGACTTGATATTTAGAATATCTTTGGCCCATAGACTTTGGAGGGCAGGGAAGAAAAGGAAACTTTCTAGACTGTTGTTCTATCAAGATGATAAGTAAACCCGTTACAAGATAAATTGCTAGACAAAAAGGAGAGTACTTTGCTCAAACTGCTTTATGGAGGGGAAGAGGAAGCATGAAGTCTTGGATATTGAATCAGCGTATCTGGAGTTACAGATGCCTGAGCGTGATGCAGATGCTTTTAAAGGCACTGTGTGAATGACTGTGCACTGACTGATTTGCTGCATGAGCTCCAGGACAGCAGCATATTCACTGCTCCATGTTTAATGACCATGTTTAATTTTCTTCTCCTCTCTTTCCAGAAAAATCAAAGCCAGCCTCAGATGAGTCCCAGCCACACAGCAGTGCCATTGGTCCCGTCATTGGGATAATACTGTCCCTTTTTGTCATGGGAGGAATGTACTTTGTCTGCCAGCGCGTGGTGTGTCAGCGCTACGCCGGGCCCAATAGTCCTTTTCCACATGAGTATGTCAGTGGTACCCCTCATGTCCCTCTTAATTTTATTGCTCCAGGAAGTTCTCAACATGGCACTTTTACTGGTAAGTGTGCTAAGGACCATGCATCTAATCAGTACCATTACATTGTCTGGATTTTGAGTTTTACACATTATTAAGGGTGCTGGATGTGGAGTTTTCAAAGAGCAGAAATTAGATGTTGAAGATCTGCTCAGTGGTTTTGGAATAAATCTGTCATTTGAATCAGATATGTAAAATCTATTAGCTTTTCTTGCACTTTAATGGCTACAGTCAGCTATTCCTGCTGAAGTTATATTACTATGGTTATCAAGAGGTTTTTGTGGTAGGAAATAAAATTAGAGGATGAAATAATTGCAGGTGAAATCTTTGCAGGGGTGTTTTAAATTGGACTTCACACTAAAGCTTTTTTAATTAAAGCAAGCATCAGTGGTTTTCATCTGTACTTCTATATAGGTGCTAAACCAAGCTGTCATTCTGATTCTCATCCATAGTTTTTAGTTTTTTCTAATCCATATTGTTGTGACAAGTTACAACAGCTGAAAATATTACTATTTATGTTAACTCTAAAGAAAAGGCATAGGTTTCTAATACCATGGCATTTCCAAGAAGGATATATAGTCATGAATGATTACAAATACATACTCTGCTTGTAATAAATATTTCCTGCATTTGAAAAAAAAAAGTTCTGAAAACTTCCCAGACTTAACTCTTACATTGGCACTGAATAGTGTTACAGGAGGAAGCTGAAAATTAATTGTCTGAGTTAAGAGTCTATTGTAGTAAAACAGATTGGAGAATGATGATGTCTTGGTTTGAAAGACAGGTGTCTGCTAAGGAAGGCAGGAGCCTCCGTTGAAACGAGAAAAAATAAAAATGCAACCTCCTTTCCTTCCGAATTATTATAATTTTGAAATTAGGGGCTTTCAGGCAAAGATATGAGGAATAGGAATAACAGTTTTTTACTACTATATATATATATATGTATAACAAGGCACACAAACAAGAATAACTATGACAGTAACAGCAAACAGAACCAGTAACCCACTGCCAGCTTTCTCGGCTCCAGGCCCTTTCCCC
>VXAD01013797.1:518963-550592 GCA_013399195.1 Dicrurus megarhynchus | reverse complement strand
GGTGCCGGGGCCGGAGCACACGGCGGGCTCGGAGCGGCGCCGCGGGATGCGCGGGGCGGCGGAAGCGGAAGCGGCCCAGGGCCGTTGCCAGGAGACGGGCGCCGCCCGCCCCCCGCCCCCCGTCTGTCGCGACAGCGGGGATGTCGCCAGCGGCTCTCAGCAGTGGCGACAGTGACTGGCGGAGCCGCTCCGCTCCGGCTCCGGCTCTGCCGGGCCCGGACCCGAGGCGAAGGCCGCGCTGGTTTAGGGCCGAGTGACCGCCGTGTTTGTGCCTTTATTGCCCAACCATAAATGCTTTTCCCCATAATTTCGTTCTGTCCTAGAATCATGGAGTCATCAAAGTTGGAAGAGGCCTTTAAGATCACCCAGTCCGGTCGTGCACCGGGCACTGCCACTGTAACCACTGAACCGCATGACCCAGCACCAGGTCCAGACGCCTCCTGAACAGCTCCTGGAGTGGTGACTCCCCCACCTCCCTGGGCAGCCCTTTCTAAACCTGACCACACCAACAGGGAAAATCTTTAATTTGAATCGCCCCTGTCTCAGCTTAAGGCCAGTTCCCCTGATCCTCTGGAGGCACAGCAGAAGAGCCCGATCCCCACCTCACCGTGACATTTCAGGTGGTTGTAGAGAGCACTGAGGTCTCCCCTGAGTTGTGCCTTTGTGCCTCTATTTGTCCTTGACATGGTTGAGCTTTATTTCCCAACCATAAATGCTTTCCCCTCATAATTTCATTCTGTTGTTACATGTTCAACTGTTTCCCCTAGAGCAGTTCTAAAAATAGTGGCTGCCATTAGAACCTACAGGTTTTTGCGCTTTCAAAACAGTATTATGAGCAATGCTGTAAATCTATACAGCATATACAAAATTGATTGGATTCTAGGGTCTGGTATCTTAAAAAAAACACTGAAAAATGCACATACTCCACAGCTGGGCAACACTCAGGTTTCCAAGGAAATTCCTCACTTCCCTCATGTAAGAGCCAATGATGAACTCTGACCACCTATTTAATATGTTATAGTTGAAGGGACGCATTTCATACCCTACAAATTGGTGATGCTGGTACCATGTGTCCAGCCTGGCTCTGCCCAGAAGAGCTCTGGACAGTCACATTTCTCAAGGCCAAAATTACCTGTTTGCAGTGGCATCTGCTAACCTACATCCTTACTTAACCCTTACTAGTAAGGCCATTTATAATCCTGTTCCTACTAACTTGTCCTGAAAGAAGAATTATGTGGGTTTTCATTTGTATGGTTCTATTAATTTGAAAGAAAACTCTGCTGTGTTTCTCAGCAGTCATAATTTGGCTTTGCTAGAGTTAAACCCCATTAGTAAGTACTTCTCTGCTGGAGCAAAGTTAGAGACAATCTTTGAAAAAGGGGCTCCTTTGCAGCTGCCTCTGAGATTAACAATACTGGGCAATTGTTTCTTTTAAAAAACAATAGTTTACACCTTGGGCACCAAGAACCTTTGCTTGCCATGCTAAATATAAGAGGATAGGCTTTATTTTCACAAGTTTAAAATACCCAGTGTAACTCTGAAGCCTGAGGTGGAAAAAAGGCCTTCTATTTTCTTTCCCTCAGGAAACAGAGTTATGCTGAGAATGTGTGAGCAGATAATAGACTAATTCAAACCTTCAGACCAGATGTCTTCAGAATTATACTATCACACAAATTAAATCATAAATAAACATTTGTGACTGACGTAGCTCCTTCAAATAGGTGAATGCCTCGGTCAGGATTGCTCATTTTGGAACAGACTGAGAGAAAGCAGAATCAAAATGAAGAAGTTTCTTGTGTTTGTCTCCTTTTTAGTCCTGATGACCACTGTTACAGGTAGGAGTTTATATCAACAAACCTGCATAGGTGTGAAGAGCTGCAGAGCATATAAGTAGTATTAGTTTGTCAACCTTCTGTTTTACTATTCATTATTCATATATTTTCATATATTTAATTTTTAACACTCAAGTATTTTTATATTGCAGGCTTTCCATGATTTGATTTTTAACAGTCATGCTGCTGTATTTGACATTTAACTCTCCGCATTACCACACTGTAGTCATTTGTTGTAAACCCCAAAAGTTTAGTTTTACTTGCTTACTATTTTGATATTATTTTACCAAGGTCCTGCAAGTGGAATGTTCAATACCATCTCTTCTTTGCATTGTATCTAACTCATTACTTTGAAAAAAATCCTATAAAGCAACACAGAAAAGAATGAAGAGTTGGAAGAGCAACTAATACCAGCGATTTGATGGTGCTGTTATATTTGCTCATTTAATAGTAACATGAATATGTGGGCTTTGCTTCATACTTGTAGAACAAGAGAAAACACAAGTATAAAAATGGTTTAAAATTCCACTGCTATCTCTTGGAATGCAACATCCCCTGGAAGGGGCTGTAATGAGAGAAAACTTTGTATATAGAAAAAAAATTAGGTTTGGAGACATTTTATTTCACAACTGATTGATAAAATACTAACTTCTTGATAATTTCAGAACTAATTTCTGCTGTTCTTTCTTTAGACACTTCACCAATTTTGTCTGAAAAAGATGCCAAACAGATTCTGAGGACTCGTCGTGAAGACAGACCAAGAAAAGCTGGTTTCCCTGATGAGCCAGTGAGGGTGATTTATGACATTTACTATTAAATTACATTAACTAAAAAACCCCAAGTCCCCCAAAACATTTGTGCTTAATATTAAATTTCTCTTGCTTCCAGGCAATATGTTATGAATATCACCCTTTAAAGCCGCTGAGTTCTTCCATGCATTATTAAAAAAAACCCTTTACATTCTTTCAATTAACAGTTAAGAGCATTCCGTAAGTGCTGAGTATTGCTCAGGAAATGTTCACTTGCAGAATGAGGAGATTGTTTATCATGGTTCAAAAATACTGATCAAATTATTGAGAAGAAAGTGGCTTGTCATTTATAGTGATGTGGATTTCGTCACCTTGTTCCTGAAAAACTAAGGAACAGGAAATGTCTTCTGCTTACAGTACATTCTGCACTGCAGGCAGAGAGGAGATGGAGGTGTCAGTGTGGAGACTGTGGTAGTTCTCAACTAGCTTTTAAAAATCACTTACTTTCATTGACTTATTTATGGATGCTACAGATAGGATGCTTTTTTATGATACTGTAAGAGCTACTAAAAACTGAAAAAACCCCTAAAAAGTTGCTGGCTTAATGCAATAGCTTTGAGTTTGCATGCAATATCTACATTTATTTCTTTCTGAACCCTATTACAACAAAAGAAAAAGTAAAAGAATTAAAGAGCCTTCTGTTTTCCTTGCTTTGACAAGACCTAACACATAATCCTGCACTTCTCAAGGGTACTTAAGGTATTTTAAAACTACTGCCTATTTCTTTCCAAAGTAAATAAACTGAGCTAAAATTACACGGTTCTGAAGAGGCAAAGCCCACAGAAGCCAGGAGCACACAAGGGATTGTGCATGTGACGAGCACAAGTGGCTCAGTTTAGCAAGGTGCTGAACACTTCTGGACTCCATAAGACATGAAGAGCACTATGTGCCTTGCAGGATTGTAGAAACAGCTCCTGGTTTTCCTTTTCCAGTGGGTAATGTACACCAGCCAGAAAGAATCACCTGCCCAACGCTGCCCAACACTGGGTGAACACACTGTTTGTCAAAGGGGACACCACGACAAACCAAAGCTGTCACAAGGATATTATTCTGTGCTTGTTGACAACCTTGTACACTGAAAAGTGCACAAGAGAGCCAAAAATCAGAAGGCTGCACTGCTGCCCACAACGCTCAGGACTGGGTTGGTTTCTAAATTGTTAAATGAGCCTTGTAGTTTTTGCAAATTAGCAGGAATACAGCTCCCATCTGTGCTTATGCTTAATATACCACCACGATGAAGGTTATAAGGTAAATATACCAAATATTGAATACAGAATAAATGAAGCAGCAGAACAGTTGGATTGAGGTAATTCCTGTATGGCAAGAAGTTACATGCATGTATCCAACATTTAGTCTATGGTTTAGTTTTAGGTGGTCCTGTGAGGAGCGGGGAGTTGGACTTGGTGATCCTTATGAATTCTATGACTCTGTGTGGGGAGAGAAGGGATTCAGGGCTGAAGAAATGTTGGACTTTTGACTCTGCTGCTCTGTCCTTGCCACTTTCCATCCTACTGCGATTAGGAACAAACACTTGCTCAGAAATTCCAACCTTCTTTCATTTATTTTCTTCTATTTTTTATCTAGACAGCAAAGCTGACCCTCTGTAAGAAAACCCAAACATAAGAGTATTTGTTTTGCTCCCTAAATGTCAAGGTTTTCAGTGGAAAAGGAAACATCTTCTGATAAAAAAAACCAACACTCGCTGCCATGTGGAACGTGGAGATTTTCCATGTGAATGAAGGTGCATGGCTGCTGCATCCCTGAGCACAGCTTGTGCACATGGACTCAAGGAGAAAAACTGATTTTGTATGGATGCTTTGTAGCAAAATGAAATGAATGCTGAGATGAACCCACCTCTGTTCATCTATTTTAAGCAAAAGCTGTTTGTACTGGGCCAAATCATGCTGAGCTGGGGAATGTAATTTGCAATTCTTTGTGACACTCTTTGACTTCCACAGTGCTGTTTGCGTCAAAAACCTGTTCAGTTACAGACAGCAAGATCAGCCCCCCTTTGATTATTAACAAAATGTAATTTATGTTATCAGCATGTTTTAATCTTCCTTTGACTGAGATCCTGCTTTTGATAATATGGCATCTTCTCAGTCACATAGTTCTGTTCCTTGCCAGTTCCTAATGCAGTCTCTCCCCAGAGATTTGAGCCAAGTCTCCCCATGCTGTGAGGAGATAAAGCCCAGAGAAAGGCAGGATCCTGATGCTGCCTGCTGGCACCCAGGGTCCCCACCCTCTGGTCGGCACAAAGAGCAGGGAGCTGGGTGACTGCAGGAATACTTGGCCAGTGCAAAGGGTTTAGGCTACAGCTTCCATTCCAACAGTGCCCACTGTGCAAAGCAATGGGGGATTATTATGAATAAATGTATCTGGTGTTCACAAAGCTTATGAGCCCACTGGGACTGGGACTTTTTAAAAGTAAATTTTGTCCCTGATGGACGTCAAGTTTTTGGTACACAGCCCACTTTACTTTGGTAATTTGTTGCTGAGACCAAAACCTCTCTCTATAAATTGGTATGGGAAATTCACATTATTTTATTTATCACTAGTCAGCACTGATGTGTGCTACCTACTAGAACCCTTCAGAATCCTGCCACATGATCCTGCAAGGGGTTAATGTTCTTTAAGCAGCAGGAACCAATTTTCAAAAGGGGTTATGGCAGACCTATTTGTGAGAATCCTTTGTACCCTCAGGCCCAACAGAGGCTTCTGTGTCGATATGCAAATAAGAAATGTGTATCCAGAATTCCTAATTTATGAATATTGTTGTATAATTCTTGCTCAACACCTTTACTAATCTAGAGATTATGTCATTCATTAAATATTGCTAGGCTGGGGCAAGATGACTAGCAACACCATTTCACTATATTTGACTGTTTTAAGGGATAAATTAATAGCTCTTTTATCAGCTCTAAAGTTATCCTGGGCCCCTGGCCTGACATTAGAATTGAGTGATTACACAATTAAATTACTTTTTCTTTTCTTTAAATAGGAGTATATGCTTTACCTCCAGCGCTTGGAGCAGAGAGCAGAAGAACAGTTCCTTGAGCACTGGCTGAATCCTCATTGCCTCCCACACTGCAACAGGGATCTAGTACATCCAATCTAACGGGTTTGCCCACCCTACAACTGGTGTGTGTATATATATATTTCTTCTACAGTGCATATTATTTTCTCCATAATAAAAAGCAGAGCGACACACTGGGAGAGAAGGGAATAACCAGAGGCTGGGGGAAGCACCTTGTGCTGAAAGGTGTTGGGCAGCTGGACAGGGGTAGGGAACAGAAGTGTCCCAGGCATCAACTCTGTCACTCTCTTCTGTTCAACGTTAATGAAACTCTGGTTAAGCATTTCTCTGCTATGTAGGTGTAGGCTGGTGACTGCACAAGATTCTTATTAATGTGGCTTCAGATTGCTCCTGTTTCTTTCCTGTCTGCTTGTGCTCTTTTCCCAACTCTTCTGTTTAAG
The DNA here is from genome assembly GCA_013399195.1 of Dicrurus megarhynchus. NCBI lineage: Eukaryota > Metazoa > Chordata > Aves > Passeriformes > Dicruridae > Dicrurus > Dicrurus megarhynchus. Next base: position 544,474 of record VXAD01013797.1, on the reverse strand, counting down.
TCTTGTACGTGTTCACTTAGCTCTCAGTGGGACTGGGGCAGGATTAAACTCAGTTGTCATCCTGGAGATATTCAGGAGGCAGTTTGACCTGCAAGGAGGTTTTTTAAATAGACATGAAATTTGTCAACTGAGATAAGTTTGAATCATCACCATAATAGCAAAGCTGTATCACTCCCAGTTAACTTTTTAATATAAAAGTTGCAGATTTAGCTCCATATTTTCAAAAGCTTCTAAGCAGCAGAATATAGAGATGGTATTTGTCAGGGCTGATCTGTTTCAAAAGACAGAAAGTTTATCTGCTTAAAATTCTTTTGTCTATTTGTACATCTCTGAATACCTTTGAAAATTGGGACATTGTGGTAGACTTCAGTGGGGCTCTGTTAATCTACAATAAGTCAAAGGTCTGAAACTCATTTAAAAACAAAAACATAAAATTCCTAAACCTCAGCCTTAGGAGGTAAGTTGGCAGTTTCAAAAAAAATCTTCCAGCTGAGACACAGTTGAAAGCTGGCTCACTTAGCTACAGGAATTCTTCCCAACAGCTGCTCCCAGGCCACTGTGAGGAATTAATGTTAGAAAAGTGCTGAAATGATTTGAAGCCCTTAAGATGTTATTAGTGTGGCCAATGTCAGCATGGATTTTGATATTTTGGGTTTTTTTCTGCAGATCTCCACATGGATACATGGATTTATACATGATTGTGTTAAGGAGGACAAGATGAGTCCTGCATTGGCTCTTTGCAGTACAGTGCAATCCTCATGATACAGCAGAACTTCCAACTCTAAGTGGCTTGATATATTATAGACCACCATGTATTTTCTACCAGTAATGATTGCATGCATGAATAACTGAATTGAGGGTTTCCACAGTTTCTGAGGTATGGGCAACTGATTAGTCCTAGAGTATCCTTTTAAGGGCACAGCTTTAGACTGTCTGAAGCAAAAGGAACTTGGAGGGAGAGGTCAACAGAAAATTCCAGAATACCAACATGAAGAGAAGGCCAGCTTTCTGAGCATTGGAGGAATCCTTAATTACAGTTTTCTAGGTTAAATAGCAATATTGCATGAAGACATAACATTTATGTAACACTATGTCTTACTGCCTGATGAATAGTTATACATTGTTTCATAAAAAAAGCTTGACTCAATTCCATTTGCAGATGATTTTGTTCCCTTACTCTCCCATACTATATGCTGACAAAACTCACTGGAAGTGAGGCTCAGTTTTGTGAAGTACTAAGGAAACATCAGAGGACTTTCTAGGACCACAGCTGGGAAGCACTGTGGTGCAGACTAATAATTGTGTGATTTCTCTGCACAGCTATGCCTTTCCCTTGTCATTCTGCCAGGAGGGGCACATGAATCCAGCCAACCTTTTCCTGCCTGTGTGCCTTCATAACTTATGCCTTGGAAAAGAATATCTTGTACAGTCAGATGGGAAACACGTGATACCTGCAAAACAACATAAAAAATGGCTTGATGGCTCTTAAATGACTGCTGTGATCTGTAATGGCAACAGAATTAGTTATGAATGGAGCAAAGTAACTTTCAGAGCTCCTCACTGCAGTCACACTTGAAGCCTGAGGACTGGGAGCAAAATAAAATATAGTTTTATGAATATCTATAAGGTAATTACTGCTACAAAGCTTTTGATAGGCTGGAATAGATCAACAGTTTTTCCTTCCAGTAAAAAAGCTCTCCTAGATAACTCCAAGGAAATAATTTAAATCTCAAAGCATCAAAGGCTTGTTTTCCTCTACTGCCAAGATAAATCATAGATTAAATCTGGGAGTGTGAAAAAGTATAATCAGGCTGCTATTGTGTGTGTCATTCATAACTCTCTCAATACAGAGATCTAAATTTGCCTATCTTTTTGAGTTAAAGTCATTAGGTGAAATCCTGGCTCTGTTTTTATTTGCACAGTGAAAAATTCATTTGATGGCAATTATGCCAAGTTTCACCCGGTGAAAGTCGATTTTCAAGTACTTTTTTGAAATAAAGGAACTCTCACCTAGTTATACTCAGTCATTTGTAAGATAACTGGGAAGGTTAAGTAGAAGGCTCTAGGCCTACCTCAGTAACACTGAGCTAATTCTAAGGCAAATGTGGAATAGAGATTGTTCATTGCTTTGAAGTTTGCTTTTCCACATGAGGGCTGAAGGATCTCATGTAGGCGGTCTCCAACGAAAAGTTAAGTATTATTAAATCTAATTAACAAGGAGAAAACTAGAAATATAGAAAGGTGAAGTACTTCCAGATCACTGATCCACATTCCCTCCCACTTCATAAGGGAAGGAATTATGGTATGGTGTTCATAACCTTTAGCCCACGTTGGTGTCAGGCTGATGGGCAAAGGAGCCAACTCATATTTGCACTCAGGTTCAAACCAAACCCCTCTCTCTTAAAAGCATCTACACTTCTGTTCTGGGCTAGAACTGACCACTGAAGAACCTCCTGGTGCTTCAAGGCAAGAAAAGCAGCAGACACCATATAGGAAAGTTTAAAACATAGTGAATAAAGGGAGGAACAAAAAAGTGTGAAGAAAAGGAGACCGAACTAAAAATGTTGAAGTTAAAAATAATAAAAGAAACCTAGACTAAAGCCTATGAGTGCCTCTGGAATCCTGTGATCACGAAGAACATAGCCCAGTTATTGCTTTATAAGACTCCCAGCTCTTCTGCCAGATTTAAGAAGCCAAGTTGTCCCTTCATACAAATTAATTTGGGCCCTGCAAGTAAGCACAGAAACACCCTCCAGCCTATGGGAGAGGCAGCCAGAGAAGAGGAGGCCAGCACAGCACAGCACACTTTCATAAGTTTGCTCATCACTGGCAAACATTGAAAGCTGAAGAGAGACTGAAGGCGTGTGACTGCTTTAGACTATTGCCATGGCTGCAGCAACCCCTCATCCTGCTTATTCTATATTTCTCTATGGCCATAAAATATACACAGTGTTTTACACATAATCCAATGGACTAACAGGAAAGCAGAACCTTAGGATCAGGTACAAATAAGTAGCTCAAGCATTTGTTGTGACTCAGCAGTGAGGAAACTCATAGATAATTAGCATAAAAAGTAAACACTGCATAAATATACTTAGTTATAGCTACAGAATGATGTAATTAAGCTTTTTTTCAGAGTCCTTCAGTATGTTTCTATTCTCCTCCTCTACACAGATCTTTCCTTCAAAGCTGTGCTGTGCTTGAGTTCATCTATAGTTGAACTAGATGGAGTGTGTTCAGGGATTAGTTGCAGGTTGGTTTTTGTCCACGTCTCAAATCTTGGGGAAAAATACTGGACTTTCCTACATGCCTGCAAACCAGAAGAACAAGCATTCTGAAAATTGTATACCGAAGGAGGGGAAAATGGAAAAATAGTTGTTTTCCAAATGCTTTTAAAGAGAAGGATTAAAACAGACCTGGGAAAACCTTTCATCCACAATAAGCATAATCATAAGCTCCAATCATTGACCTGTTTTACATCCAGTGCCTTTGCCGAGCTGAGGAGCTGCCCACTAGATGCCACTGTTTCTGCACACAACCAGGATCATGGCCTACGAGGGCTGAAAGCACCACATCCCTCCTCCTCCTTTGTTTTTTACTCATTTTCTTAAAATGTTCAGCTCAATTGATCGAAATAAAAAGTCACCTCTAACCCATAAAAAAAACCACCTTCAGCAAATGGCTGATTTTCCCCCCCCACTGGGTTGCAGACTGCTCTGAGTGTGGGTGTAGGTGTGCTTGTGCTTCATTACGCCACAGAAAGAAATGGTTGAAAGTTCCTACAAGCACATTGTAGTGGTTTGTGGCTTTTTACTGTCTGCCATCCACACACAGGTGCTAATAGAAGATTTTGTGTGTTTGCAGAAGCTGTTCCCTCTCAGAGTAGGTTCCATTTGATCCATGTTCAGTTACCCCAAATTAAGCTGCAGACTGATCAACTGGTAAAAGCATCACTCTTCAAGGCATGACATTATCTTCCTACATTTATTATCCTTAGCAGCATAGGGAACTGTGTGTTAGGTGCTGTACAAACTGTACTGAAAAGGCAGACTGTGCCCAGGACCAGAAATGTAGTGTCTCTCTGTAAAGAACAAATAAATAATATCTGCTCTAATTTAAATACACAACAATTCATTGAAAAAAGACAAAACCTGGAATTTTTCAAAGCATCAACTTCTTCAGCAAGGCCAAAAGATTTTATCACAGACAGATAAACAGGACATGAAGTAGTTACACGAATGCCACTAAGCAATTTGGCAGTTCAACTAATTGGCTCTTTCTACCAGACTTACCTTGCAGGAAAACATGCACCAGAAGTTCTTATTTACTAAGACTGGAATTTCCAGAAAGCTCCCTGAAAGCAAGTCAGTCACTTGCTTTATTTGAAATTCACTTTCACAGTGATGAAGGTAATGGAAAATGCAACACTAAACTTACCAGTTTGTAGTTTAGATGATTCAGTATTTGTCTGCTTCTCAGGGAGGCTGAGCAGGTGAACACATTCTTCCACTCACAATGACAGGACAGCTGCTGAGGAGCATTTCTGAAACATGAACATGGAAAAGAGTTACAAAGAAAATGCCTATAACCATCTGACATGATGATATAACGTGTATGGAAATGTTTCCCTGCAGTACTCCAGCGTTTGGTGGTTTTATTTTTTTTTTCCTTTTGCAATAGTTCCAGCCCTGTTTCAATTGTCAGGATATTGTTTTGAATGAAGACTTCTGTTATTCTCAGTGAATGAATGCATAAATAACTTCTGAAGCAGTGGAGTGAAATTGGATTGATTGAATATGATCACTGCAGTAGGAGCCTAGTTTAGATTCTCAGTGAGAACTTACATTTTAATGACTAAAGAGATCAGAGTGGATTTTAGAAGGTTATCTAAGCCTTTTATGGTTTACAAAGAGTAGAAAATCTTGTGAGAACTATGTGTCTTGAGGTTTCTGGTGTGTGATTAGAAATGCTGAGTCTCCTATCTGGCATTTTAATCCTTTTTCAGGTCTGGGGGTAGAGATGTGCACTAAAATGAAAAAGAGTAAAAAGCAGAAAAGGTTCAATGATTCTGATTTAATAAAACTCTCCTTATTCTATCAAAGCAGCATGGCCAGCCCAGTGTAGGCTCAATATGAAACCAAAAGTTTGGAGCACTAGTGTTATTCCAAATCTCAAGCTCATCTTCATATTTTGGTTTTTTTCAGTAAGAGATGATCAGTTGAAGTGCATTTCTTTTTCCACATTTGGGGAGATTTGGATCTAAAGATCCATTTGGGCATCTCTCTATATAACACAAGCATCATGCACATACATTTATTAAATTGAGTGAACCGACCTTAAATACAGGAGATCTTAGACCAAAGTGAGGCAGAACATTGCTTCATTTTGTATTTTTCAGAATAAACAGCAACTATTGAATGATTTCAAGAAATGAATTCAGCAAAATGCTTCAGATGTTCAGAATGTACCTGGCTTAAAATTTGCTAAGAACCTTTGGTGTGACTCTGAATATGTGCCTGTAGTGTCCATAAAACTGAGGCTAGCCCTCAAAATGCCCGGATTATCAGACCCACAGCACTTCTCCTGTCCAGACATGACCAGAGCTCAGTATTCCATCAGTGCAGGATATACTTCTATCTACTTCCCATATAGGATTAGTTCCAGCATCAGTAATAAACTCCTATGCTTCTATTACCAAAATACGGTTTATAAGCACACAAGTAATTAGCAGAGCACTTTTTTTTCCCCTGGCAAATACTTTGATTAAGGTTCTGGGAAAAACCCCAAAAAACAGTGAAAAAGAAAGAGCAACGCTAAGCGGCAGTCCCAGGAAAAGCCACAAAAAGGGTTTTGTGCTCAATTTATTGGTGCCATGGTCCACACAGGAGCAGCACTGGGCTCTCATCTGCAGGGAGTGGAACACTCCAGCAAAACAGGGTCAGGCTGTTTCTGCAATCATGGAATAATACTGGTACAATAAATTTAAAGGTTCAGTGGAAGACTCTTTAATTTACTGGGAAATGACAAGGCGTCTGAGGCCAACCTGTACAAAATTTACTCCTTTATTTCTTAGTTGCTGCCACTGAATATCTACACAGAGGCTGTAGTTACCATTCCATGGGCCTTCCCAACTCATCAGAGAGTCCTACTCAGAGTAGGGTGTGTTGATTTCTCACCTTGCTAAAAATGAAACTACAGTGGCTTAAAAGAGACAAAATACAGATTTTTCAAATGTTATGTTCACAAAGCAAATTCTTCCTGGAAGCAACTGACAGGGATGGATCAAGGCTGAACTACTACTGGTCACCTCCTAGAGTCCTGTGAAGGAACCAGAATTTCATTTTTTCACATAGAAAACGTGGTTCTAGCTCCGCTGGGTACAAAGAAAAGCTTGAAATACAAACTGTGTACAGCAGATTCTATGCCTTTAGGGAGGGAGCAGTTCCAAAGCATGTGACATATCTTGTTCTTCCCAATTTTGACATTTACTAGCCATTCTGAGGTGGGCCAGGTTAAAGTCTGAGCAGGGGCCTTATGGTAGGGCCATAGCTCTGCCTTCATTCAGCTCTGCCAACTTAATAATTTCCCAGTTGTGAAAACCATGATTTCAGGCTCATTTGTATGCAAAAGCAAAACAAATAAGTGAAGTGGATTTGTGTCTATATTTATTTTTACATTTGTATATTCTTATGAATATTGTAATGTGCTCTAAATTATAGAAATTTCACTTAGATTTCAACAGTGGATGGATCTGAATTGCATTTCAGCATTCCAGCTGCAGAAATTAAAGTTTTCAGGAACGTTTTCTGCTCAGAGTAATTTATTTTTAAGTCCTCAATATTTGAGTGCATTTCAGTGATACACAAAGTGTTGCTAAGATTAAATCTATAGCACTAGAGGAGGGTTGGGGGGTGAGTGGTTAGTATTTGGTACTTTATATAAGAGTCATAGCAGAAAAAAAAATCCCCTTCTTCTCCATTTACCATTTGATGCTTTGGAGCTCAGGGAAAGACAGAAAAATATCTTTATTTCACCTCACACAGCTGCAACTGCTAGAGAATAACAGTTTAAATATTAATATGGCTTTGGGGCTAAAAGCATTTCTCAAGAGACACTTTGATGCAATGAGTTTCAGCCAAGTGGACAATCACAAAAATAGAGTCAAAGACCAAAATCCCTCCAGCTGATAAGAAGCCAATTTATTTATTGATTGGTGTGTGCCTACAGAGTTCATTCTATGTGATTGTACCAGTTACAGCTTTCCAGCCCAGACTCAGTAAAGAATTGCTCATGGATGTGAGAGATCATGACCTCTGGAGTCAGACAAGTCCTCCTTTTCTCACCCCAGGCTTTCAGTGTGAATTGGACCTGCTCAGGTCTTCTCCACACCAGCTTTAGTGAACTGAGGATAATTCTGTGCAGTTTAGGTTGCTTTTATCAACTGCACAGCCTCCTCAGCAGCTGTGCCCATACTGCCCGGGGAGGTTAAAGCTTTCTTACGCACTGCTGCTGTTGTGTCTGAGGGTGAATATTGTGGTTGTCTCATTTAGCTCTGCCCCTGACCAGCCCCTGAATCCATCATTCCAGCAGGACCTAGGGCTGATTCACCCCAAAGGAACTCATGGCTTCGTTTCATCCCACCCAGGAGACAAAGAGGAATTTCCCTCAAACCAACCGGTCTGACACTGGTTTTCAGAGTGCCCTGAACAGAGGGCACTGCTGAGTAGCTCTGGCTGGGATCCATCCCAAGGAGCATGGATGGTGAACTGACTGGGCTAAGGGCTGCAGCATTATTTACACCCTGAGACTGCTGAAGCATCTTCAGTTCTGCTTAGGAAAGGAATCATCCTGCACAATCTGAAATTCATGGCTGCCAAGGGCTAGGAGGATGCTGCTTCCACCAATTCACTTGCCTATCTATTTCCTATTTACCAGGGATGACAAATGTTCAAGCCACCTAGCTAATTTATTCCCAAACTTTTAATTCTGCTCCGTGTGCATCAACATATTTGCTGCTGGAGCCACAAGCCATGCTCCCTCACGAGCAGGTCTGATGGACACACATGTGCCCAGAAGGATCTGCCTGAGCAGAGGGAGAAATGGATTCCAGCTCTGGGCTGCACACAGTAAATCACCAGCACAGAGAGAGAAGCTCAGGGACAACAGAAACACCAAAATGTGCTTTTTTAGAACGTGACTCCTTAAATTAAACAAGACAAGAAAATAAATGAAATGACAGCAATCACTTTTTTCCTTAACTGTTGCTCCAATTTATTCCCACACGTGTGTCTCATTTATTTTCAAGTGTGCTCATCTGCTGTCTCTATTCTGCAGGAAATGGATACAGAGCATTATCAGTGGAGAAGGACTACAAAATATGCTAAGGTTTTATTAGCCTATGCACTTTTTAAGCTTCCTTTTATCTTTGGAATTCAGCTACAGAGGTGCCTAACGTTCCCTCTCAAAACTCAACTCCTATGGCACACAGAGTGCAAACACCTCCCCATACAATGTTGCTGTATATTACGTAGACACACTCACTAAAGTTGGGCTGCAATGGCTGTGTCCACCCCGTGGTGACAGAGCTGATGGGGTGTTAAAAGGAGTGTAGTGGTTACAGAAAATCAGGGAGATCAGCATTTAGCATAACGTTATCACTCAGACATTGTTCACTTTATTTGCCCCATAGTTTACTGCCTACAAACCCCACCTCTCTCTCACATGGACAATGCTGCCATTGCCCAAATTGATTGGTATTAGGCTGGGGTACTTAGGAACAATAAATACATCACCTTGACCATCCTAAAATTTTTAGGGTGGAATAATGGACTGCTTGCTTTGAGGAAATCTGTAAATAAAGTAGCTTAATTCTGCTTAAGAGTTTGCATTTAACTCTATAACCGTGTATTATTATTTATTAAGAGCAATCTTTCAATAGAAGCTCACTCTAAAATTGAAGATTTAATGCTTACAAAAATGCAAGTTTACCTTAAGAAACTATGCATTGCTCAGTTAATAGAGAACCAGCCTCCCCAAACCCAGGAATAAAATAGCCTGCATGGATGTGGGCATGGAAAATTGCTCCAAATTTTATATAAGGAAAATAGAATCCACTGTTTTAGAGAGAGTATCATAAAGTTTGATGTGCCTATTTTAAAAGCATTTGGAACAGATATTCCCTCTCTCTGACCAGACAGCAATGTCTTTCCTTCCAGCTTTAATGCCAACTCCAGACGGAAAAAAAAAATAAAAGAAAAAAAAAAAAAGAATTTAACTTCCTGGCATTTTGGAGCATATTGGGCAAAGTTGGAAGAAGTCCGAGTGGGAAGAAAGCTGACAGGGGTGTGATGGGAGGGAGGGCGATGGGGCTGGAACAGCAGACCTTGGGCTCTGTTTTGATTGAATCAGGTGAGGCCAGCAGGGACAAACACAGGGCTGGTTTCTGAGAGCAGAGAGCCCCTGGTCTATGCTCTGTGTGGAAACTGTCCCAGCTTTGCTCTTTGATCCTTCAGCTTAATTCAATCCAGGGGCAAATCAGAGCGGAACTGGGTGTGTGGAGGGGCAGGTGTGCACGTACGTTTGGGGGGATGGAGGGATGGAGACAATGGGCAATTGGTGCTGCGCCCTTCCTCCCAGCACGTACCATCCCTGCAGTGCCTAGACGAGCTCCCATTCCTGTCACAACTTTCCAGGGCCCAGGTCTGACACTCAGAGGGCCTTTTTTTTTCCTAAACTGAAGAGTTTATAGAAGCAGAGATTTCAGCTACGAGAGCTGACCTTTGGGCTGCTGGATTGCCTTGTGATGTTGCAGACTCATAAGGTGTTTACAAGGGGCTCCACACTCCAGTCCCTCATGAAGCTGCTTGCTCTGGGGCTGCCCAGCACCCCTGTCTGCTGGGCTATCAGCCAGGCAGCCCATCCCTCAGGCTGTCAGTCAGTCTGTCAGTCCCCCAGCATTGCCTGCTTGCCCCAGAAATGTGTCAGCTCAGCTCATCTCATGCAGCAATGGCTGCAGCCCTGCCTGGCTTGTGCCACTGCAGAAGTCTGAAACACTGAGCAGGTCTGAGAAAAGATCTGTTCAAACTTATAGATGAAGCCCTAGAAAGCTGCTGCTGCTGCTAACAGCCAAACCAAACGTGCTTATGGGACAACCACCTTCTGCAGTGACACTCTGCCAGACCCAAAGAAGCCCAAGACAGCATAAAGTGCTTCTTTCTCCTGTGCTCTGAGGATGTCCTGGCCTGTAGTGGTGGTGTTTCAGGGGTTAATGTTGGCTCAGTCCTTTCACGCTGATCCAGAGCTATTCTCCCATTTCCTAAGAGGAGAGCGCAGATGAACTGAGAGAAGGGGCAGTGGATGCCAATCTGAAGGTACCTCCACTGCCTTTGTCATCTACAGGACGTTACCCCTCTGCTGAAGTCCCAGGTTCAAGGGCCCCTGAGAAATGACCTACAAATAACAGGTAGTATAGCAACCCCTGTTTTAGTCCATATCATGAGAAATGAGAGACCAACGCAAGTTCTGTCTAAATAGAAATTTCTTTTTTCTGTCCCTAAAATGAGTCTCTCAGGATTACACACAAATGCCAGAAGGCTGTTGCAAATAAAACCTAGAACACTGAGTTTCTTGGCCTTTTTTGCCTCATGGAGAAGTTTACATTGTGTTGCAGTTCTTCAGTTTGGTACTGCTTCTACTGCACAAACTGGGAACTGTGCTTAAAAGAGAAGTAGCTGTTTTAAACTAATTGAGTTTTTAGTTGTGTTTCAGGTACTGTGTCCATTTAGCTCTATTGTCTGTGTGTCCTTCTTTGTGCTTTGATATATGGCAATGATACTGAAATACTGCATTGTGGGATGGGAAGTGGCGCAGGGGAGGAGGATATAAACCAGATGTGCAACATATCCAGAGTGCATTCAGTGTACCTCCTGTGACCTGCCTGGAGATGACACAACTGGAATCAGTTTCTGAGACAGAGAAGTGGTCTCCAAGAGCAGGGAGGGAAAAGAGCAGACCAGAGCAGTTCAAAAAATAAGAAATCATTTCAAGATACCAAAGGGGGGAAAAAAAAAAAGGCAAGAAAGAGCACATTTCTTCTAAAAATTTGTAAAATAAAAAAGAAGCTTTCCCTTGTGTTTTGATTAAAACCACAAAGACAATTCTCTGCAGAAAACTCCAGTTTGTTTCATAGAACCTCTTGTTAAATTATGTGTATAATTTATCTCAGAGCATAGTTACATAAAGCTTTAAGCCTTACTGTCATCTTCAGTTTTATCCTCACAGTGCAAGTATTTCAGACCAGTAGCAGAATGGCAGAACTCCTCATGGCAAGTCCTACCAAGCTGACTTTGGAGGTTCCACCTAAAAATAAAACCTTTTTTCAGCATAGTTTTTTTCCTCCAACAAGGGATTTCAATGGCCAGACCCTCATTTGTTGTAAGCTGGACAGATCACTGACTCCACAAACATCACCACATATCACTCTCCATTGTGCAGGGGAAAAACTGTGATGCACCAGTGTAACAATTCACACCCAAATTCTGCTGTTCTTTGGAATGGGCAGATTTTAGGGGTACAAGTCCCAGACTCTCCCCAGTACAATTGAAACAGTGGCACTGGATGAAGCTTGTGGAGTTCAGGCTGTTTTGCACCAGACAACTGGATTCAGAAGGTGCAACCAGCACTAATTACCACCACTGAAACAAGGATGGACAAATGCAAAACACTGACCTGAAAGATTTCTGTCTTTCCAGGATGATCCTACATTTTTTCCTGTTCTGTTACTGGATTTTATGCTTCCCTTTTCCAGCACATTCTGGTGTCAAGTCTTGTGCAAATGTGCCACACACAGGGGCTTTTCCCATCACAGTAAAGGAAAAGCCACAGACGCTGCAGAAGTTCCCGTTGCGGTGGGTTTGAACCTGCCCAGCCACAGCAATGGATATGGGAATTTCTTTCTTGGGGCAGAGTTTGGCAGTGGGAGTTTTCCCTTTCTTCTCTTACCTTGGCTGCTGGTGTGGCAGGTCCCGGCAGTGGCCTCCCCGTTCCCACACAGACGGGTGGGGAAGGGGTGGGCTGGGAGGGGGAGCTGAGGAATTTTGGTTTGGCACCCCTCACACAGCGAGGCAGCCAGGAGGGGAACGCGGCTGGAGCCAAGCACAATGCGAACACGGATTGCTTCTTTTGGAAAGGAGGAAACCCAGGAGCCACAACCAAAGTGCTGCTTTGCTCTTGGGACAACTCAACTGTGTGCCACCCCTGAGCCCAACAGAACTAGGACAATATTTCACTGAACTGGGAAATGGTCTTTGGGATGTGTCTCAGAAATGAAATGCTCATTGTCTGGAAAATTTGGAAAAATACCTTGTTTTTCTTTGGTTGACTGGTCTCTGGAAAAGTTTAGGATGGCATGCACATTGTGGTAAAAGGAAAATAAAAAAGAGAACAACAAGAAATTTGAATTAATTTGACATGGTGCTGGGGGATAGTAGACATTACAAATGGAAAAAGAAGGCAACACAGATAACTGTGTTTACTGCTAAAGAGATTCCTAGGATAAAAAGTGCTCGCAAACCTCAGTGCCCAGTGGCTACTGAGAAATGGGAAGGTGCTTATGAGAAAGAAGAAGAGGAGTTGCCAAGGAATGTGAGAAGTTCACAGCCTTGCCTGGATAGTTTCATTTTTGTGGGTTGGATGCTGCTGGTCTAATCAGGCCATCATTCAATGGCCCTTTGGGCTGCTACTGGAGAAGCGGTTCTTCCATTCCCTGTTCCTCCAGACGCCCATTCCTGCACACACACACCCCAGCAAAAGCATTCATGTGCCTCTACTACCCCAAGAAACTGATTTTTAAAAAAAAGCATTCAAGTAATTGAGTTGATACTCAGCTGGATCCTGTGGTCAAACACATTGCACAGCCAGATAGACACTGGTGCCAGACAAGAGTGGGTGAAAGAGGTGACTGGGTGCAGAGAAGGGGTGGAGAGGAGTGGAACAGCTCCTTTCAGCAGCAGCCAGATTTATGCCAGATTAAAGTGACCGTGCAACCACGACCTCTATGAGTAGCCCCCTTAATTTCATTTTGGGCATGTGAAGAATCAGCTATTACTCCTGCTGAGTTAAAAGCAGCACAAACAGGCTTTTATCATCCAATCGTCTCGCATTTGCTGAACTTGTGATGTGCTCTGCCAGAATTTCTGGGAGGATCTGTGGCAATTATAGGGAAACCCACCGAGGGACAATATCATTCCAGTGTAAGAAGGCTGGTATGTGTGCAGCTACTTTAGCAGCTCTGTCTGCTGTGAAAGCAAATGAACTCAAGAGCAGACAAGAACTGATATGTGAAGTCAGAGTATAAATTTGACTGCATAAATTAAAAGGACGGGAATGCAATGGATTTTGAATAGGTTCTTTCACATGACAGTGTTCTCCTGGAATCAGAGAGCAGACACTGCAGGAAAAAAAGCTTTACAGTGCTCTGAAATAAATATTAGTGTTTCTCTTAGCACGGAGGAGTTAAATGAAGTGGCAAATCAAAACACACGTGTATGCACATACATTAGTTACAGATAGAAAATGGGGACTGCAGTGGAAAGGGGGTGATGTGGAATATTGACTGATATAGAATATGGACAAAATACTGACTATGTGTTGCAAGTTTTGCACTTTCCCTAAGGTATCTTCTCCCTGGGTTACAACTGGCAGATACAGAAAGGTCTGAGCTTCCAACTTGGAATTTCATCTTCCCTTAGCAGTTACACACAGCTATGCAAAGAGTCACAAAATTATGGGTCAGTGCTACCCTGAATCAGCTGAGAGCCTGCAGTTCAAGGCCCAAGGGAAGAATTGAGCTCTTCAGCCAATGTCGTTGCAGAAATCATGGAAGCAGAATAAAGCAGGGTATGTTGAGATCCAAGGTCTCCTACAAGGTGTCCAAGAGCAGCATAATGTTATTTTAGGTCACTGCAATAACAACACCAATTCCAATGCTGGTGATAGTAATTCCATGTCTGGTCCCCACGTGATTTATGGCTATTTATAAAATTCCTCTCCATACACCACTATGAAAGTAACTGTGTCCCAGAGTGTTTATAGTGAATATTATTTTTTGCCATTTTCTTAAATATTTTATTAGAATTTGTATAGTTTATCTGCAGGTTCAGTGAAATGATTTAGCTTTTCTAATAATCTGTTATAATTCCTGGGTTTAATTTTGTAGGTGTTAATTGGATATTGAACAACTGAATACTTTAGGCTTCAGTTATCTTACATTAGTATAATTTCAGTGGTAACTTCTTGGGTTTTTTTCACATTTACTGATTTCAATGCATTTATGACAATTCTGAGCTGTTTTTCTTTCAAAAATTGCATAGACCAAAACCACTGAAAAAACCAAACCAAAAATTTGGTTTTCTTGTTAAAACTGAATTAATGATGCATTTTTTTCACTGAAGTAGTACCTCTAATTCCCTATAAGCTCAATGTTTATTATTACACTGGGAAAAAGGGCATTTCTGGTATTAATAGGGTTTGATTACAGCTGTTTCTTGCCCAAGCAATTACATGTAAAGCATTACAATTTCCTCTGGAAAGCTTTCCTCTCCCAGCTGGCCAGTTCTTCTCTTACTTGACTGATCCAGAGGCTGCTGAGGTTGATTTCCAGTCCTTTGACTCAGACCCACCATCCATGTCTCCTGATCTTCTGCAATACTGGAAATTATTCACCCTCCAACTCTCTTATGAAATTTCAGCTGCCCTCGGCTTCTCCAATGGTTGCCTTGTCAGGATGCTTATTTACCCTTCACCAAAGCACCACATCTTGTTTAAAACTGAAAACATTCCAGTGAGGAGTTTCATGCAAAACATTCACACATTATAAGTGAAAAGAATGATTGAAAAGAAAAACACAAAACTCTGCTGCAGTTCGTGTGTCTCTGCCACCAGAAAAGGCTACAGCTCAGTCACTTCATTCAAAACAAAACATGCAGTTTTCCCAAATACCCTCCCTGATCAGACCACCAAAGCACTTAGCATCTCTCTTTTGCTCACCAAACATTTTTATGATTTTCCACAAGAAATAGCCAGGCCAGATGCTAATAACCACTCTGAGAGGATGGGAGTACATCATATCTCCAGACAGCATGAAAATAACATAAAACACTAGAGGAACAAAGTTTTATACGGCTTGTTTTTTAAATTATGTTTTGCTATAAGGAAATGATGGATAGAAGCATGCACCAAAGTGAGGAGAAAAAAGCTATTCTTGCCTAGGCCTTGCAGCACTGCTATTATCAGAAAAAAATCATCAGTCTTTGGAAGAGCAGCCAAGAGGTTTAAGAACACCAGCCACGCTCTTTAGAAACCCTTTCTGTTTAAGGTGAGAATGCCAATATTAGGGACTGTGTCTGTACCAAGAAATAACATGCACAAATTTAACAACGAGAGCAGTTCATCACTGTGGTATCTTATCTAAGGATGAACAAGATTCCTGTTCCTTACAGTCTTTAAATCAAGACTTGGTGCATGTCTGGGTGTCTCACTGAGATGTAAAGCAGAGACAGGAGCCCCTTTTGGAAATCACCGAGCTCACGGAGCAACAGGAGTCCAGCAGGAAAAAGGCAGAGTAGTGCTGGTAGGGCAAATGATCCTGAGCTGGTCTGCTCTCTGTCCCCACCAGCTATTTAAAATTATCCTGTATATCTTTACTCTTCCCTGTCTATCTACACCTCAGTGTAGATATAACACGGTTAAGTTTCCACACAAAGTGTTAAAGCTCAGATAGAATTTATGGAGAGATCCCTGGATGATGCTCATGGCCTGCCAGACAGCCCCTCTTGAAAGTGTATGCAGGTAAAATAAACCCATTTTCAGAGATTAGCCCTTTAACAGATCACTCAGCATTATGGGTGAAAAATTTCTTCCTCTGGGATTGGGTGGTTCTGGCCCTCTCTGACCCCCTATTCTTGTTTGTGAGGTTCAGGTTACATGGGGAGTCAAATATTGGGACCTGTGGGTTTGCAATGCTGTCAACATTCACCAGAAGCAGCTTAGAAAGCAGGGAGCTGCACTAATGCTGGTATTTGATACTTTACTGCACTGCCACTGAAACCAGAGCATCAACCACTGCCTGAGAAGATCTTTTTCTACCCATATTCCCATCCCACACGTCAGAACAAACTCCTGTATCAGTATCTGTTTCTATTATTAAACTCTGGATATTCCCCCCAGCATTCTCAGTCTCCTAATGCTTGTCCTTGGCTCCCCTTACAGACCTGCCTGGCAAACATTGCTGCCTCTGCTGCGAGGGGCTGAGCCCAAAATCGTGCCTTGCTGGCACAGCAGCCATGACCGAGTGGCAACATTTTAATCCCACTTTGTGCCTGGCTACCAGAAAGCCAGGCGCACACACACACACTGAAAGGCTGCCCGTGCATTACCACAGTGTCTTCTATAAGAAAACATGGATTTCTGCCACCAGACAGACACAGAAACTAGTAAGCTATTCCCTGCATTCTTCTATCCCCCTGGGCACCCTGTGTAAGGGAAGCCATTGATGCTTGCCATCAGATAGACACACAGACTAGTAATAAAATACCCATGATTCACTGCATTTTTATTCCTTAGGGTGCCTCTGAAGAGGGAGCTACTGATTTCTTACTTATGTTTAAATGATTTGTGAAGGGGGGGAAAAAAAATCTATTTTATAGCTTGTGCCTTTAGCCATAGGGGAGACTGTTTTCTGTGAGTTCTGGTTTTAGGTATTTTTTGGATAGATAGCCTTCCTCTAATTACTTATCTTTACTCTGGTTGTTTTATAGGAAACTGAAGTTTTCCCTAATCTTGTAATTTTAATCAGTTAAAAGTTATCTATTGGGTGAAACATCAAACTGTCCAGTTTCTGGATTTACTCATTTCAGTGTGAGATTTTCCAGCTTGAAGAACACGACCTTTAATCCCTCAGCATTCCTAACACTGTAGCCTCTCTCTAGTACAAGCAATTATATCCCTAAGGATTGTGTAAAAGGCAAAAAAGGTGAAGAGAAGTGGACATGCCAAGGAATTTTCCCAAAGTCATACAGAAAATCAGGCAGAACCCAAAATTCTCTCTATTTGGGGTCACTGGACATGCTGCCTCTGAGCCCCTGCCCAGCACCTGGATAGAGCAAGCCCCAGCACATGTGCATTGTCAGGGGAAGAACAGCCAGGATCTCCTCAACCTCCCAGCCTTAGGGAAGGCCACAGTGGTCCTCCTTATTCTTTGGGATGGGTTTGGACACTGGAGCACAGCACAGCAACTGAAGTAAAGACACAGGTCCCCACGTTCAGCCAGCAAAGGGAATCCTTATCCCCAAGATGGGCTGGAGCCACATAATCTCCTCCTGCTCTAGAAAGCAGAACATCCCCTGGAACTCCCAGGCAGGATCCTTGCCACAGGGTGTATTTTGGTGAGTGGTGTGAACACAGCCCTTCCTCACCATTTCCTTTCCCTATTAGTCACACTTAGCCTTGCTCCACTTTCTGCCTCTGGAAGCCCAGTGGGAAGCACTGCCTCGGGTCAGGGAGAAGGCAAGCACAGCATTTTCTGCAGGCAAGGATCCACAGCTCCAAACCACCTAATAACATGTCTCAGTTCCTCCTGACTTGGAGGAATCTGCCTTGGAGAGGCCAAGGGTTGGAAGAGAAGGCATCAGCCAGGACAAAGGTACATTGGCAAAGCTCTGTGGAGGCACTCATGTAAATCCTGCCCATGCTGCAGGTGGACCCATCAGTGCTTTCAGGAGGGCTGGGTCTGAGAATATTTTTTTATATTTTTAAAAGTGAAGAATCAATAAAGGGATAAAAAAAATTAAGTAACTGCTTGGCCTGAAGCTTGTTGCTGCTCAAGGACTTCCCACACTGTGCTAGGTGAGAAGTTTCTCTTTTGGAGTCCAATTCACACCCAAGCTCAGCCTCAGCCACATCTGCTTTTCCAATGCTTACATGTGGCTGGTGATCTCCAAAGGTTGGTTGGGCCAAACAAGCAGAGTTTAAGGCTGAGCTGGCTGGGAGATACACCGATCCTGTGCATTTCTCAGGGAAAGGTTGCTAAGAGAGCCCTTCAGGAACCCAAGCTGGGAAATAAAGCTGTTGCTTGCAAAGCAAAGTCCTTTCAACATCAGCAGTGTGTGGCAGCTTGCAGTCCAGCAAAGGGAATGTCTCCACTTGGACCCACACATGTGGAACTCATTTTCCACTTCCTAACATCCACTGATGCCAGTGCCTCTGCAAAGGTAAAGGGCAGCCCTAAAATCAGCATCACAGCCTAACGTGTGAGGAAGGAGCTTATGGGAACTCAAGGGTTGTTTGTGCATTTTCCCCTCACCTGCACAGGCAACAAACATCCAGACTCCAGTTCTGCTAGTCTGTCTTAAATCCTTTTATTTGACTGAATTAATCCAGAGACTAACTTATCAACAACCTGTGTTGTCCTAGCCTTTTCCTGTTGTCTAGAAAGCAGGATTCTGTGTTTATTCCTCTGTCTCAGGAGGATGACTTGAATGTCCATCTGAGTTATTTGCACACAGAAAGATCTCAGAGGTCCTGCTTTAGGACTCAGACATAAAAGCAGACACAATAACTTGCTTGTCAGGTTTCCTGGTGAGGGTGAAGATACAACCTTGTGGAAGAAGAAATTCAGCAGATTAGATAAAAATACCTAATAGTCACCAGAAATATTTCTTCCATAACAAAATATTGCTTGCCCTTGACCATTCCTGCCAACTGTTTACTATTGTTTAGTGGCAACAGACTTATTTGCAGGAGGTGTAATCCATTTGTCCTTATGGAAACTGGACATTACAATAAGCAAAATTCTGAAGATGACCTGCAAATTATTAACTCAAGGTAAAGATCTAGAATCATCCAAGAAGACACAGAGACTGCCTGAAGCAGAGGTACAGAAGGAGTTGCTCTGGAAGGAGCAGCTAAACACCTCATTAACTGAGCTTCATGCCGTTCAGTCTGAGTGACTGAATATTTCCAACACAATTGAAACTGTGGTTCTCTGAATTAATGTTATTTTTAATAACAGGAGGCGTTAAGTTGCCTTCTTTGGTGAGCAGTGAGGAATGTTTCTAACTTTCCTACCAGACATGGCTGCGTTTGGGTGATATTTGTGAGGCGCTTGGAGAAGAAATGTGCTATATAAAATTAAAGATTATGCCAAACCTCAGTGTTGGATTAATATGTCTGTGAATTTAGAGGATGAAAAGTCACCTTCCATCTGATGGCAATGTGTCAAATTCCATGTTAGTGTAAACTGATGCAGACAGTTATAAAGAAGTTATTCCAGTTGTACTGACAAAGAATCTGACCTTGGTCCATTTGCTTGAAATGAAGAAATCAAAATCCTGGTCCTGCCAGAAGTTTGTATTAAAACTGATGTCTAGATCCTGGCTTTGCTTTCTGGGCTTTTTTAAAAGCATAGTGATGATCTATTGCTATATACGTAGCAAATGCTAGCAAAGAAGTTTCAAGTCAGCAGAAAGATGCTTTATAAATTACAGAATTTTGAGAGAGTTGTTTTTTCAGATATTTTGTGGATTCACCTGAAACTGCAGAACAAGAGTCAGTTTCTGTTCAAAACTAAGGAATTAATTTTGTGCCCTCCCAAACTGTGTATATGCTGCGATGTGGTAAATGGTACTTTCTAAAAACTCTGTGCTGGTGCATGAAATTAGGGTGCTGCAGCCCCAGCCAACAGCATCGACTCCTTTGACTCAAAGCACTGCAGCAGCAGCAGGAATACCCCAGCCAGATCCCCACTGCTCCAGAGGACACAGCCACAGACTACAGCAAACAGATCTGCAGGACCACTTTCAAAGCGGTTTCAGTGTCTCACTGGGAGATTTTTGCTGGCTAAATTAGCAAAATTCAGAGCATACATTAGGTCTGTGACTCCAGTTAATGAGTGCTTTGTTTTATTAGCTGAATTGGTAAGGAGGGTTGTTTTCTAATACATCTTTCCCAGCAGAGTAAAATATCCACCAGTGAAAACAGCCATAGGCAATCCATTATTTTTATATTACCCATGTAAGCTGCTCCTCACAAATAATGAACACTCATAACTAAATGCTACTTAGAAGAATAAATGACTAACCAGATTTTATCAGTACACAAGCTAAATTCAATGATTTATGAAGAAATCTTGGTCCCGTCTAATGGAATTTTCCCAAAATAAATTCATGTAAACAACTTGCCACAAAGAGGCAGTCAGTGCTGGTTGGTATGTGTAAACAGCTTTAACAGTTGAGAATATAATCTCCTTGACTGCTGGGCAGTCTGGAGAGATTCATGCAGAGTCTCCGTTCAGAAAACCACCTTTGGCTCTGCTCCTCCTGACATCATAATGCCACCCGTTTCATTAGTTTTTAGTAGATGTTAATATCATCACAGATGGGTAAAATAATTTTGCTTTTCAAAGCCAACGTGTGAATTTTTACAGTGCTCATCAGAATGCCAGGATGAGAGTCACAGGTAGAACGAGTGGGAGGAGGTAAAAGAGACCAAAATGAACAAAATCCAACTCCTGAATAAATGTATCACAGCGTACTCAGTTCCAGCAGTGGATTTTCCAACACCTTTTTACATGTTCCTAGAATCCATCTGAAAGTACAGTGGGGTCATATTAACGTGCCACAGTAATTCTTTACATGTTTCCAGGGTAACTCTTATTTACATGGTCTGTGACTGCAAAGTGAAGTCAAATATCTAATAAATTATCTCTCTGATGTTAATTAGTCCTGTTAGGAGGTGCCACTGAGAGCAATGTGTGTAAACTGATCTGTGTGAGTGGCTCAAGCCCATTTGGGCTGGTTCCCAAACAACCTAGAGCAGAGTTCTAAAGCAAACCAAGCCCTTTTCAGTTTGCATCATTATCAGAAATATTTCCTTCTCTGCCTTAATTCATCCTCAAGAGCAACACAGCACAGTCAGCAGCAGTTCTGGGAGAATAAGGGCGAGTGGGCAGGCTGGCTGAGTACCAAAAGTGCAAAGACAGTTCTCTTTTTCTAATGGCTATTCATAAATACAGCATATTAACAGTTTCATGGGGATGGGAGCTAAGGACAGCATGTTCTAGTGCTTGGTGGAAGAAGAAATCCTGCACTATACACACAGATTTTACAAGCACTAATAAGTACCTTTTTTAGATTTGTAGAACTTTCAAGGCTTTTCACAGGTAATATTTCTACATTAGTCTGATTTTTCCAATCTGCCTGCTAGGCAGATGAAGACTGATGGTTTTTAAAAGGGACTAGTGATTTTGCATGCCTGTTCTGGGGTGCCTAACTTGAGCCAGCCCTGAGAACAGCCTGATAGTTTGAGGATTTCCAAAAATCACTTCCTTTGAGGTGTCTCAGACTAACACCTCATCAGTCTCCCCTCAACTTTAGTCAGTGACAAAAAACAATCCCCAAATACTCCTTGCTGCTGAAGTCCCTTCTGCAGTGGGACAGGGTGCTTTCTTACAGAGACGTGAGATTTAATTTGCAGCCAAATGCTGCTGTTCCATAGCTGCGATTATGAGCTCAGGCTGGAGCTGATCGAAGGAGTTCCTAGGGCTTTTATCATGTTCAGAGCAGTGTGAATGAGATCAGTATTTACTTCCACTGTCTCAGACATCTGCCTGATTAGCTCTCTGTAACTTGTGAGCTATTTTGGACTACACTTTCTTAACTGTCAAACCTTTTGTTTCGATTTTAGGTTAATTTGTTTAAAACAAAAGAAGTGTCTTTGGCTGGCTGAATTAAAGAATATTATCCATCCAGGGCTCTTACATTAGAATAGTTTCATTTTGAAATAAGAACAGAATAGTTTAATTCAATCATTGGCACAAAAATAATACCAGTATCAGATAATAGAGACTTCCTAGGAAAGATATACCTGATGTCAGACAGCCTCCTAAGCAGGCTGGCAGCCAGTTCTAATGGAAAAACAGTCTGTGAAGAATTCCCAGCATATTATATTCCCAGGCTTTTTGGAAGCTATTCTCTGGCTAATCAAAAACCAGAAGCTATGTCTTCAGCAGATATAGAATAACATCCTTGCTGAAATACAGCAGCTCAAGATCTGGCCCCAGCATGAATTTAAGATGTTTAGCTACACTTGAAGAGCAATCTTTTTTTACCCACCTAGTTTTAATTAGGTGTGACAGCACTCCAAGTCAGAGTGTTCAGGGCAGCAGGAATGAAATGGGAAATCAAACCAGAACAGAATGATGGTGATTTACAATGACTTTGCAGAAATGGATCTCTCATAAATAAGGCAACAGGGAAGTCACATGTCTGTGCCTTTTCCACATCCATGTGCATGTACCTGCTGGCCAGCTCCCATCCTATGGCTCCCAGAACTGCTGGTGGGGTGGGATCATCCAGCCCTCAGCTGCATGGCGTATGGGGAATACATGGGATCAGTGCAGATAGGTTTAAAGCATTCCATGCAAACATGGATTAATCTACAAAAGAAGGTAATGAAGCATGAGATGTGAGTGGTATTTATGCAGCATCTGGGCTATGGAGCTAAAACTGTGATAGCTTGGCCCCCTTCTTGGAATGCTCTTTTCCTACTCTCCTCTCCATAAAACGTGAGTGGAGGTCACCCAGCTGGAGGCACTGAGCTCTGTTGAGAACTGCTGGGGATGTGCAATAGCTGAATGTACCAATACAAGCATTTCAGGCCTCTGATGGCCTATTTGCCAATCTTAATATAATCCTGGAAGATGACATTTATAACTAATTTAATGCATAATACATACACAGAAATAGCACCAGTCTGTCAGTCACATGGGATGCTGCTTCAACAAGTAATGGATTTTCACTGTTGGGCAGCACTTTGGTCACTGCACTCCTGCAAAGGAAAGTAGGATGTTTTCCTGCTTTTCCTTCTGCTTTCATTCACTCTGTCAATCTAGACAAATTGTTTAATCTCCTTACCCCTTATTCTAGTAATCTGTAAAGTAGCTATTCTGAAGCCTAATTACTATTTGTGAGCACACAAGAACTTCAAATGAAGAGTGATGTGGAAACACAAAGTATTGTTCCCTGCTCCTTTGAAACTTTGGGGCTCTTCTTTATCCATCAAGCAGGTCCAATTCTCCTTTTAATTACTTCCACCTTATATCACTACAAGTCTCCAAAGTAATTATTTACATTGTTGTAATAGAACAGATTCAGGTTGAGGTATCCTCATTTCAGAACCAAGTAAAGATCTTTGAGGACAGTTCAATTTTAGCTCAAACACATGGGGTGTTTCCTCAGCTGGTTATTCCACACACCCACCCCGTTTCCCTTCCTCCCCAGATATTTGCTCCGCTCCCTTTTTCATCCAGCAGCAGATTGTTGCAGCACTTCACCTTCCTACAGTATATGTCACATAGTCTGAGTTTATACCACTTTCAAAGGATCAGTAACATTTCTCACATCTGGAAGTGGTCAGTAACAGGGATACAATTCTCAGCAAAGTATAAATTTAAATTTTGCATAGTATAGTTTATATCAGACAGTCTAAAAGTTTGAAGTACAGTTCCAGTATTCATCTGTAAATTGGGTCCTTGCAATCTACATTCCACGGTGGGAGAGATCTTCATGATGATTAACACCTCTCTGGGGCAAGTTGAGATTTTTGTATTTTCTACTCAACCACCATTCAGATATGCCTGAGGCATATCTGGCATTTAGGTCCCCAGCTGCCCAAGATCTTTTGACATCTCCAGTGTAAGCATGAGTTGCACCTCTACATCCTTCACTGCAGTCAGCTTGAAAACCTGACCTTGGCCACTGGTGTCCCTTGCCACAGTGCATTAATAACTTTCACAGTGAAACTACTACTCTCTAGACACAAATGCCTTTATTCTTGCTCTTTCCATCATAACTTAGCCTGCAGCTATGAGCAGACTCATGAGCAGCAATACAGAACTCTTTTTGGAGAAATCCTCCTGTGCATCCTCCCTAGCAGCCACTCCTGTCTCAGGAGTGAAGAACATTGGCTGCTGAACAGGCTGCAGAACTCACCCTGTGGCTGTTAGTTTGGAACAAGCTGACAGCTCTGTGCAGCTCACTGCTCGGTGTGTTAGGCTGATTATGTTTGACATCTGAGGTCACAAGATCATTGGAAATGTCCCATTGCTGATCTTCTGAGGATCCTCAGAGTTCTCTCTGACAGCTGCTAAACTGCCTGCCACAGATGCCATAACCAGACAGGAAAGAAATATCTTCCTGAAAATGTGGTCCCTGTGACTGCTACTTTGTGTAATTGCTCCTCGCACATGCACGTGAAGTGTCTTGTTTGTCCAATCATTGAGATGCATGAAAAAATATCAATAGTACTAGTGAGATCAAAGCTGCTGTGTTTTAGCTGGAAATACACTAACATCACTGAAAAGGGGGAAAAGGGGTCTAAAAGGGGATGATTAATAGGAAATAGGATATGCAGAAAGAAGAATTTATTGCCATACCCATGCTATTGTATTAAGGAAATGTAGGTCAAATTGTAAGACACTGAAGATGCTTAAATTTCATTTCAACCCAGCTAATAGACAAGCCACCAGGGCCTCCAGAATAATGAGGCTATTTTGAACGTTTGAAACTATAGCAGAGAACACATTCCTTCCCCTTTTTATTTTCTTTTTTTTTTGTTTCATCTGCCTCCAGATATTTAAGTCCTCACAGAGTGCTTGGGTCATATTATCAAGCTTTTCCCCAGAAGTACAAGGCTTTTTGGAAATGAAAGCTGAGATTTTTATGCATCCACGTGAGACAGGACTTGGGGCTCTAAGAAATGCACCAAATATTGCCAGACTTCCAATAACACCACAAGATATCCCAACACTGTATTGATTTCAGCTGAGTGATGGTGATTTACACCGGGCCACACAGTGGTCCCTGCTTTGTCCGTGACGCCGTAAATTTGATTCTGCTCTGCAGTTCTGTAGGGCAGACACTGCTCCCAGCTGCACTGTACAGATGTGCTCACAGATGTTGTGGCACAGTGGAATGAGACTCACACTCCTGATGTCCTCAGGCCCTCACTGCCCACCTGAGCCTTGGGCATCCCACCTGTGCCAGCTCTGTGCTTCCACACATCACACCCTGTGCTCCCAGGGGCAAGGCTGCAGCATCACAGAGACGCCCCAGCACTTGGGAATAACTTGGGAATCCTCCATCCCCAGCCACAGCCGGAGCTCTTGGGGATGCCACGAAGCACACAGGCCCACGCTGGTGCTCCTCAGAACGCACCCTGGCACATGTCCGCATGTCAGAGAGGTACAAGCCAGAGAATTGTCACCTACAAAGCACAAAAGCCGCAGAGGCCGGGGCAGCCAGGCGGCTCCAGCTGACCACGGAGTGTCGCTGTTACCCAAACTTTGGAGCTGGTCACTCACCTTCCGCCACAGCGCGGTGCGGATGAGAGCACAAAAAAACTGTCTCTTTAAACAGGAAAAAAAAAAAAAAAAAAAAAACAACACAAAAAACGCTAAA
>VXAD01013797.1:505504-518935 GCA_013399195.1 Dicrurus megarhynchus | reverse complement strand
AACTGTTTCTTAAAAAAGAAAAAAAAAAAAAAAAAAAAAACCAACCAAAAAACTGGTATCATCTCTTTTTCTCTCCTTTAAAATGCACAGCTTCTCCCCTGTCCTCCCGTCCTCTTTTCTCCTGGGAACCAGGATTCCTAAGCTCTGCTTGGAACCAAAGTTCAGATTTTTTGGCAGCGCAAAGGGACTCAAATGAGAGCTAAATTAAACCTTTTCAAAACCTCCCAAGCCAGCCGGGTAGCAGACAAGAGGCACATTCCAGGACCGTGTGGGAGATCTGAGTGTGGAGGCAGACAGCAAAGGCAAAGGTGATGCTTTTGCAGGGATGCCAACCCGTCTGTGCTGGCCACGGTGCCGCCAAACCAGGGCCAGTGCTACTGTCCCCACAGAAAGAAAACTCCCTCCCAGATATTCTCCTGGCCAGGCTAAACATTTGTTGTTAATTCCAAAGAGGACAGTCAGCAGTGGAGCACCACGCTGGGATGATGGTGTGGATTTACAGAAGTTTAGCACAGAGGAGGGTGAGTGGAGGCAGGAGTGCCTCTGGGTAAGGCTTCAGTCTGGCTTTGAGGATAACAAGGGCACAAAGGAGAACCCAGGAGAATGATGCACCCCTAATCCTCCTTAGATTTTCTGTTCATGTCTGCTACAGAGTAAACAGAAGGCAATGGGAAGGTTTCTTGTTGACTTTATCAACAGTGGCATTCACTCGCCATTTCTTTCCTTGCCCTTCTGAAGCACCCAGCAGAACAAGGATGGGCAGAGGAAACTATAAAATTCCCCTTCTAGCACCATGCTGACCTTCTGCTAGGAACACTTGGAAAACTTCAGTTTTGAGGAATTCTGCATTTTGTCACAATTTCATAACAGTAGGACATTTCTTTGGAAAAAACTAGAAAGTACTGATTTTTCTAAGCTTTAAACCAAGATTTTCCCCAAGATAAGGAAAATGAACTTATTGAAACCATTTTTTACCCCCATCATTTTGTATAAACTGTTTAATTTAAATTTTTTTGAACAGCAAGATGGAAACATTTAATCCAAGAAAGATCTGGTTTCATCGTGCATGGGCCACAGACACATAGCATGAGGTACATCTGGGTGTACCAAAGGAGCCGGTCTGACTAGTTTCCATTTTCTAGGTGTTTTTCTATGAACATTGAGGGAGAATCACCATTACTAGTCTCTAAAACAGGCCAGACAAGCATTTGATTAGAAGGGATTTAGGCAGAGTTCATTTTGTTTAGAGCAGGCAGAGGGACTGAACCAGACTCTTTAGGTCTATGATTCTATGGCAACACCACAATCTCTGCAAAACTGTATGGTTTGTTCCCAGAACCATAAATCTAGCCTGGCATCACTGGAAACTCAGTGTTGGAAAGCTCAGTTTAATTTCAGATTTATTGCAGTAATCAAAACTGAAAAAAAACCAGCCCAGGACCAAGCCTCCTACCTGAACCTGTGACTTGTGGAATGAAAGTTGCTTGAATTTTCTGGTACTTACAAATTCCTACTGGATCAGAAATGTCACAATCATTTTATGTCTTGGCTTTCAGTAGAATTGCAGTCAGAGTGGTTGCCCCAGACAAACAAAATAAACCCCTGTGTCTCAGTCTGCTGGTGGCTGATGAAGGCATAGTGGACTAACTAATTTTTTTTGAATTATATAATGTCCTCATGCAAATAAAAAATAGCAATGTCAGGCAGTGACTGAGCCATCCCCTTTGTCTACATTAATTCCAACCCTATGGTTCAGTGTTTTCCTGGATGGTCCCTACCAAATTCAGGGAGGGGAAAACCAGATGGAATTTAATGACTGACTCCCAGTCCTATGGAACTGTTGTCCATCGTTTGTAAGGACTGACATTCTGTTGAGTAGTGGGGCCTTGAATGAATAAAAATGGATTTACTTATTTTAACCAAATTCACTGATCTATCTGCAACTGACATCATAATCAAGTCCACAAACCATCACTGAAATTTTTACTACTGGGGCACCCAAACACTAAAAAGACACTGGATCCCCAATCAGTAGGTCCCAGTGAACAAGCACCAGAACTGGCAAGTCAAAACTGACATATCACTGTTTTGTCATAAGGCCACTTAAATTTTTAAATTACATTTTAAAACCTAGATGTTTGAATTTTACTGCACTTAGAGTAGACAACTGAACCATTTGCTGTAAAATATATCCAAAGAGTTTATACCTTTCACTGAAAAACTACTGGCCAATCTCTTAGCAAGATAAGAATCTAATTATATACTTTTAAAGTGACATTTAGAGGCCTCAGTACTTTTCATATTTGATCTCAGATCTTTGAACTGGCATTTGTTTCTCCTTTTAGTTAAGAAATGGAAAGACTATTTACATATTCTTAGGAGTATATCTCCAATTAAATCTTTTTCAGAACTGCACTCTCAACATTTCATATTAGGTTTCTTGGCAGACAACTATCTTTTTCTTTAAGAGATTTATTTATTCAGTTGGATAGTTTTTTTCATCCTTTGCCTGGGCACTGGAGCCTTCAGCCTCGCCATCCTATAATTAGAAAAATGACCCTACTTAGAAGTTTTACAGCTCTGCTCCAAAACATCATCTTCCCTGGCCATTTATTTATCCACCTTTTTACTGATGTGGCTTCATCTAGTAACTGCCTTTCCCCTCCAATCTGCAGCAGAGTAAATTTAAGCAGGCATTTAGAAACTTGTTATCAAAGACCAACATCCAAACCCAAGAAATCAGCTCTTTGAATGATAACAAAATATTTCTACATTCATTGAGAAGAGGTGGGTGGGGAAGACAAGAGAAACACAGGGAAAATACAGACTCTGATGTATTTTATAAACAATTCCTTCTGTCCCAAGTGTAAAAATTGTTCCTATCCCAAACCATAGGTAGAAGTCCCTGCTGCCTAGTTTCCCTAATTGGTCTATATACATTTGCTATTCAGTTTTCAGGTAATGAAGTTGTCTGCCCATGAGTCTCAGCACAGACTAAATAACCAGAAATCAGCTCCCCAGCATTTCAACCCCGCTCCCAGGGCAGAGGAGCAGAGCCATGTCTTCGCCTTCTCTGGGTATCTGACAATGGATGTCTTTTGCAACATGCCTGGAAAGTCACCAGATCTGGGCTCCTTTGGACTGGGGTGGGAAGCAGATTCCAGAATATTTCCAACGCCTCATAAAAGATACCCTGTCAGCACCCTCTGAGTCATGGAGCAGGGCGGGTCCTCCCCCCAGCACTGCTGTGACACCAGCAGGGCTCACTGGACACGTCCTTAGTGGCACCACTGTGAATCTCATTGACCTCCCGGTTATGCTTCTGCTCCCCGCTGGAATTCAGTTTACCAGAAATAGATATTCAGGATTTAGTATCCAAATACAAGAATAGTAAATAGAAGGAGCTTTGGTCTGTTGGATCTAAATGGTGTTTCCTTACTTGTTACAGTAAAAGATTAAATCTAAGCCTAGTATGAGTAAACCTTAACTGGTACCTAGCCCAGTTACCTAAGGAGCACACAAGTGATACCATCTGCACTTTCTGACAGAGAAATAGGTGGGCTGCAAGATTCTTCAGAAGCATTTTGTGGGCCCAGGTTCAGGTTTGCATCCTACACAGCTGTACCCCCACTGGGGCCACCAGAGTTGCAGAGAAACCTCTCCAAGGCTGCACCAGGGGCACAGGAGTCAGTTGTGTCGCCTGTTCCTGGGTACGCAACTCATAGCTTGAAGATCTCATCTGCATTTTAATCAGCTTTTGCTCTCTATCATTCTCTTTAGGAACCTCTCTCTGCTCAGAGTACAGTAAAACAACTATTTTAGTCCCAAGTTAGACAAAGTGGCTACTTCCAGCCACTCGCCAGCTCCATCTCCATGCAAGCAAGGCAATCTTTGGGGTGATCAAGGACAATCCAGACCAACAAAATCAACTTAAGCAAGACATTTTTCTGTAAAAATCAGATGAAGGCATTATAAACAAAATATTAATTTGCTTCAGTTTGTAATTTGTTTTAAATAATCTGTGATCCATGTGAAGGACTTGGAAACTCTTGTGTGATAAAGCACATCGATGGGCTGCCTAGAAGCAGGAGGCCTGGAAATTGAGAACTATGAGCAACCAGTGCTGTAACTCCTCTTCCTTCCATCAGTGTCAGTCCAGAACAACTCCATGGCCTTCAGGGCAATTTCTTCTGCATGAAGAGCCAGATGAGACTCCGGTCTCCAGCATAAGATGGAAAGATGGAGGCTGTAATTCCATCCGGGGGATGGGGTGTGGTTTGCAGACATCAATAAGCCACAACACATCCCCTCTTGTGGTTCCTGATGTCATTGGAATGACTCAATAGAATTACAGCCTTATGTCGAGCTGGGTGTATATTATTCTACTGAAATTAAAGCTTTTGAAATAGGAGCTTATTGTTTTTAATAACTTCAGTTATATAATTCCTTTCTCATGTTAGTGCTTCAATAAACATTTCTTATGTAAAATTTTACTCCAGATCCATCCTTGCCAGTTTTAGGCTCAGAACTGATATATTGGAATAATCCTCTTCATTTTAAGTCCCACAGACACTGTGCTGTTCACATGATGTCATTCTGTGTATATTCCTTCATTTACTACTGGTGAGTCATTATTATCGTAGCTAATAGAAAGAGGATTATCTCTTTATTAAATCAAAAGCATGGCATTTTGTTGGTTGTGCTTTGCCTCCTTGATTTTTAACCCTTTAAATTACATGTGTCAGGACTTTTCAGCACTGGCTATTGTCGGTGAGGGGCACAGAGCTTCTGCTAGAAAGTCACCACAAACTGCTCAGGGAAATTAGAACTGTTAATTCCTCACCAGAGATCATACAAGAAGACCATGATGAAGCAAGTCAGAGCCAAAGCAGTGTAAGAGTCTTTGAGAGTCTGGATATTGGCTTCTCACCTTTTTTAATTTATAAATTAAAATGTCACCTTTTTAAATTAATAAAAGAAAATTGATCTCTACCCCAACATCAGTGCTTATAATTACAGCTGTGATTACAATGTATTGCAAAGACAGTAGCAGCAATCATGAGGTATTTATATAAATTAAATGATCAGAATTGTGAGAAAAGGCCTGTAGGAAACAGGGCTACCTACCTGGGAAGATGAAGAAATGTGACTCTATAGTTTAGAAAGGCAAATATTTATCATAATATTTTCTAAGGAACTGCTCTCATGCAATGCAGGTCTTTTCAGAGGCTGCAGAGCTATGAAGAATTAAAAGATCAGCTGGAGAAATTAATGCCTGCATTTATTACATGAACCATTCAGAAACCAACATTTCTTCTAAGAGGAAATGTCAGCATTTAGAATTTGTTTTCATTCTCAGTGGAAATTTCAGTTTTCCCCCACAGCCCAACATTTCTAAGACTTTCCAAGTTTCAGAATTAGCTAAACCTTTTTATTACAATCATGTAGAAACAATAAAATCTACTAAGGCAACTTTATGGTATTAAATACCTATCTTTGTAACCTTAGTATGAAAATGAAAATCTAGACATCAATTAAAATTATGGAGTCAAACCAAAATAGTTCAACTTCATAAGATTCCTCTCAAAAAAGCCAAGATGCTTCTTTTTAACTTTCCCCTGGAAAAATTTTCCAAAATTGATGCCCTCCCTGGAGAAACATTTAATTTTTAGCAAAACTGCATTTATCAACAGAAAACTTCTCTGTCAAAAGGAATTTCAAAGAGCTCTATTTAATATAAACAGTGATCATTGCTGTGATAGAAACAAAAGGTGCTCATATGCATTATGGCAAGAAGAATGATTCCAGAAACAGCTCCTAGACCTGTGATATCTCTTTGCAGCAAAGTCTCCACAAAGGGCTGGTAAGAAAGGCATTAAAGAGCCTGTCATCAATCCTGGCTTTCTCTGCTTTAAAGCAGAAGCTGCCAAGCCAGCCACCACCTCAGAGGAAACAGCAGCTGCAGGTAGAGTGTACAAGACTGAATGAAACCTTCCTGGCATGTTTCCTCCTCTTATCTCCCCTGTCACCCATTATCAGACAGCAGATTATAGTAAAGAACACAAGGCTGAAACACAATTATCCATGGACAAGTTGGAGGACTCACAAATCTGCTAATGTTACTAACAAGCCAAGTCCCCCATTGCAGAACACATCAGCACTCCAGATGAAAGCTTAACTGTTAACGAAACCTAAATCTCAGTGCCAGAGGTAAATTTCAAGCTTCTTGTGGCTTAACCCTGGAAGCCAATACATCACAGAAACTTTTAAGAATTATCTAAAGAACAAGCAGTGTTGGTAAGTCATCATAATTAAATCTTAGCTGATTTCACATCTGAGGGCTCTAAGCAGCAAGACATGGTCATTGAAATTACATCTTATGTTTTTGTTGCTGCTTGTCACAATCCACCATTAAAATACCGCAACAGTGGGATCAGGACTAGAGTATCAATGCCTTTAACAAGAAGGAATATGCCTCTGGATTCACAATCCTAACACAGCAACCAGGCTTAATCTGGTGCTGAGAAAGTCAACAGCTTTACAGACATGGGTCCTTCATACAGCACCACTTATGTAATCAGAAGCACAGAAATCCATTGCAAAGTGATGCTATTATAGTATTCTTTACTGTTAATGACACGGTTTGGAAAGATGTTTATCTTGAATGAAGAATGCCCTTTTCCTTCAAATAAGTATGTACCATTTTCAGAGGAGCATAAGCTAAATGGGGAAAGAGTGGGGGAAATAAGGCATTCTTATTCCAAAATAACTGTCGAGGCATAGATCTGAAATGGGATAACTACAGTGGTACAGACAAGCTTTAAGACAAGCACAGACAAGATTTATGAAACACCTTGGCACAGGCCACAAAGTACCTTGAGAATTAGGGTCCAGACCTTGAACTTGACTCAATATTCTTGAAAGGACAATTTGGAATTCTCATTGTAGCAGCTACTGAGGAAGTATATTAGAGACCATGCAGTCAACAGCAAAATCTCTGTCCTTCAGCACTCCAGATGTACAACAGGGATACTCAGTGAGGATAATACCCATTGTACATCTCATGTGTTATAAAAGCTTTTTGTCAATAGTTTCTATTTAGGTTGGAAATATATAAAGATTAATGAGAAACTCTGTGTATTACAGAACCGCTTACAAAGAGAGCTGGATAGAAATATGACACTAAAGATGCTTTGTTTTCATTGACAAATCCACTGCACTGAAAGAACATCACACAATCACCACACTTGTGTTTACCAATCATGAGGAGCTATTTTCCCCAATCTCCTTATTTTATATATAAATGTAAAGATTTGTATGGATAACTATGAAATTTTGTGTTTACTACTTAAACACAAGCTTCCACTGACCCAATCTGCTCCCCACTAGAGGGGAGAGAAGAGCAGTTGCTTTGGCTAAATGCATGAAACATAAAATCAAAACCACAGTCAGGAGAGTAACATACAATTCTAAATGGAACTTGAAAACTTGAGAAGTCATTTAAGGGAACCACATTAAATGCTAAATGTTTAATGGGACCCATGTGTCTCAGGCAGAGAAAGAGAGTGAGAGAAATGTAACAGAGGAAATCAAGGAGACAATATGTCTGTGCAACTTGTTCTAATTAGGGGCACAGTGCTGGTGAGGATCATTCATTATAATTTAGTTAAATCTTTAGCATGGCAAAGGCACCTCTGTAGAGTGGTATAAAACCAAAGACCCCCAGTCATAAAGCGAGTTAAGGCCCATAGAAGAGAGGTTAATTTCAGTCATTTGTGACTGCTAAAGGCAGTACATCCCAGGAATACCAGCACTTCTTTCCTGCCGCAGCACCGTGCTCCAGCTCACAGATGTCTGCAAATTTGGCATGTGGGGGGTGGTACTGGGGAGGGCAGCAGCGCATTGTCTCCAACTTGTCTGTCCCTGAACTGAGTGGATCTGTTTCTTTTAGCAGGGGTGGGAAAGGAGTTCAAAGAAAGAATCAAAACAATCCATCCATCCAAGCTTTGGAATATCTGAACTGAGCCCAAATATTGCCAAGCACTTCCCAATCTCGGCTTTGAAACAGGAGAACGGACGATGATTTGCAGCAGTTTGGGATGATTTACACACACACAGCATGCGTAACACTGCAGTGTTATTTTAAAACTTACAAAGCATCACAAGAGCAAGTGGGGGTCAGGTTCAGGTTTGTGACACCAGCCTGGCTTGTTGCACACCAGAGCTGCAGAACGAGCTTCAGCTGTGCTTCCCCACAGCAGATCAGGGGCACAGGGGACCTAATTCACATTGCATTTGCTATTGTGTATTTTAGGAGCAATTCTATTTAAATGTGGGTCAGATTCTTAGCTGGTGTAAAGCAGCTGAGCTGCCTGCATTCCAGTGCAGATAAACTAATTCACACCAGCTGAAGGCTGGGCCAGTGGAATTACATTGCTGTAAATCCAGTGCCAGATCAGAACGGTGTTAACCTGTGTTAGCACTGGTGGAACTGAGAACAGAATTTAACCCACAACATTTTGACACCATTCCAAATATTCGTAAAACCCATAATAATTTTAAGTGTAAATGTGCCAAATTCACCCTGGTGTCATTCAGAGTCCAAAAAAACTACACCCTAGGGATAAATTTGGCTCTGCATATTTAATCTGAGTACACAGCATCATCCCAGCAAGGAAAGCAAATGAGCAATAAACATAAGTTTGCTGTTAAATGTTGTCTCCTTGCTCCTCAGCTTCCTAGTACATTTTGTTTTTGGAGCTTATTTAAACGAGCAGTTTATGGTTTGATCAAGCCCTAAACAGGAAACCTAAAGGGTTTGTAAAACATTGAGTGTTCTAATTACAACTGACCTAAAAAACCCCTGCATCTTCATTTCTATTATACCTGCTGTTCCTGTGATCAGAATGTTTTCTAGTGGTTAACACAGACATCAGGGAGTCGGGATTCTTGAGGTCTAACTCTCAGCTTTGCTATGGACTTGTTGTGTGGGCTTGGGGGAGTTATTTAAGTTCTCTGTGCTTAAGTTCACTTATATGGTGTGGGACAATTAATGATCACCAAAGGGCTCTGGGTTCCTCCGACGGAAACAGAAGGGGTAGTGTTCAGAAGTATGACAGGAATGCCCTCCCCTTTTCTATGTGATATTACGGTAACACACTAATCAAATTACACCATAAAATAGCCATAATAAACATTACAGTACCATAAAAATAACAATACTAGCACTAAGACATAAAGATAATAATGCAGAGTTATTTATAAAGCTGCTCATTACCACGTTGCCAGGCACCTCATACACAAATCAGAGTGCATCCCCAACCAAAATTGCTTTGGATACAAGTGGAAATCCACTGAATTCCACAGAGACCACGCCCAGGCCATGCCAATCAATGTGGCACTGCTCAAATTACAGGGCATTTTAGCAGTTTTCACCAGAAAAAGTCCTGGCCACTTACACAACTTCTTTTTAGACCTCAGCAATAATAAATTATGATAAAGCATGCTGAAAAAAAAAAAAAAAAAGGAAATTGAAAGCCTAGATGAATTGCCTTTTCCTGACTCCAGAGCTCGGAACTCCACAAAACTTCTGAAGTAATATTTTGGGGCAGTGCTCCTCCTTGCCCTCTCCCTCAAATACACTGAACATCATTTTCCTTCCATTTGTGTTGGTGAGAGATGGCAAGACTCATTTTATCAGGGATTGAAGAAATCATACGTCAAAGAATATGGAACAAATCCAGGTCACCAATTCCCAGTTTAGGATTTTTTCCCAGTTCCTCTTAGTATGGAGGTTTCCAGCTCAAGCTGGCAGCACCTTCCCAGGACAAGGAGCACAGGACAGGGTCACCATGCCAGAGGGGGAACTGGGTGCACAGTAATAGGACTGGAGAGCCTGGCCTCATGTTGCATCTGCCAGTGACTTAATACAGGCTCTTGGACAAGGCACAGCACAGGCTATTTTAAACCAGCTCTGTCTCTGTGTGTCTTTGAAAGAGGGATTATGAGGACTAATATTCGTGGAGTATTTCAGTGATGGACACCAGTACACGATGTGTGACTTTCCACTAACAGTCACCAACTCACCACTTCACACTGCTGTGACTCCAGGTACCTGTGTTTCCTCAGTTTCAGGCAGAAACCCTGTGTTTCTTGGCTGATGATGTTAATTTTTAACAATTAATGAAAGAAATGACATGGGCTTTTCCAGGAAACATTACATAATGTACAGGATGCATATTACACTGCCTAAACATCACTACAGTGGATGGTTAGATACCAGCCTCAGGTTCATCTACAGGTGTATCTAGACCAAGATGTTCACCTGCTGTCTGAGTTGCAAAATAGAAAAATTCAAACTGGAAATTACTGAATTGAGATGACTTGATAACATAAGTGATTTCAGTACAATAAAATCTCCCAAACCTCTCACATGA
Organism: Dicrurus megarhynchus; assembly: GCA_013399195.1. Lineage (NCBI taxonomy): Eukaryota > Metazoa > Chordata > Aves > Passeriformes > Dicruridae > Dicrurus > Dicrurus megarhynchus. Next base: position 508,499 of record VXAD01013797.1, on the reverse strand, counting down.
GCAGCAAAGTAGGTGGCACCAACATGAACTCTGTGATTCAAAACAGCATAAGCAGCAGGGACTAGAAGGAGTCAATTTATGTGGCTACTCCTTAACAGAGTAGAGGAAGGACATAAAAACTGAATTACTAAAAGCTCACTTTTCCAAATGAAGGGAATATGCATTAAAAAAGTTTTAAAGTTGGTTCACTGGGTAGCAGGCCACTGTTTCAAGAAGTGAGTTTAATTTTTTAGCTTTCCTATCAGTATAAGGCATAAGTAGCCTCTGTATGTCTCCAAATCTCCTACTAACATAGATTTAATTCTAAACAATCAAACTGCTTATGTTTCAGTCAGAGGAGGAAAAGAACAAGATTAGCATTACCTGATCACTCTATCTCCCCACTATGAAGATAAAAGAATTGTGCAGTAAGAGTCAGATGAGCACTTACCCAACTTCCATGTGTTTGAAACAACTGGGTTGGCTGCTCCACAAGGAATATTGGGCGGTGACCTCACCAGCCACTGCCCCTGTCCTGCCCGAGTGAGGAGAACAGGGCAGGCCCCAGGCAGCACCAGCTTCAGCCAAGCATCCACGTGGTGGATGATGGAGACAAGGTTGAGTTGAGAAGTCACATCAGGATCAGCTCTGGTGACAGTAACCAGTCAGGTGCTGTCCTGTCCATGGCAATAAGTCCAAGACCAAGCAGAGAAAACAGTCTGCAAGGCCACCGTGGGGGAGCCACAGCCAAAGAGAGCCACAACAGAGCTCCAAAGAAGCACTTCAACAGCCTTGACCAAACCAGAGCTAAGAGCCCAGAGCTGAGCTTAAATAGAGCTCCTGGACCCATGGGCAGAGTGCGAGGAGGCCACAGGTGAGGGGCAGTTAAGGCCATTAGTGCCCACAGGGCCCTAAAACAAGGAACATCTGTTATTTTTTTGAGGGAGGAGAAACAGAAATTAGAGATCAAAATAAAACAAGATTAGATGTTTTGTGTTGGGAAAAAAATGTATGGGGTTTTTTCCCCTAAAATTTAGAATATTTGGTGATACTTATCAACTCCACAAGTGGCTAAGGAATAGCAAAAAAATATCTCAAGTTGCTCATAAAAAACTCCTGGTACTAAAGTTGTAAGGACTCCATAACCAATTATTCTGAATTAAAAATAAATTGCTAACATCCCTGGAACTGTATTTTTAAAGCAATCTCTTTTTGAAGTGGGAAAGGAGAAGAATTGTACTGGCTCCTGTGATAAAAGGCATGCTTTGGTCAGTGGCCTCTGAACTGGGTGTGGGGCTTCTTGTGTAGCTCCTGCAAGATTGTGAATTGTCCTCAACTTACAGTGCAGTTCCTCAACCTGGTTCATCAAGTAACTAGTTCAGAATAAGAGAAGAACATCAAGGGAAGGAGTAACAAGTCCTAAAAGAGAAATTGTGAATGAAGATAATAAAGCTTCAATGTAAAAACATCAACACACAGAGAGTAGCCTGAGTGAGAAGATCTGAACCACCCTGCAACAAATGTTGTGTTTTCCAGTGTGCAAAAGAATCCAAGTAATATTTTCCATCCTGGCTGCTCTCAGTGAGATACTCAGTCAATATACAAAGTGATTCAGTTTCTCAAACATCTAAGAGTCGCATTAGTGGAAATCACTATAAACAGGTCACTCCAGACTGATGCCTCACCACAGTGGGAACCTCACTTTAGGTGTGGCCCCTGGAGTTCCATGTGCACTCTCAGAGCACAGGTGGGAGGTAATCTCGCCTCTTGCAACTATGGAGAATACACAAACCCCCCAGCATGGCTGACCTAAGCTTCTGCCCAGCTAAATACCATTCCTTTTACTAAGACCTTGCTCCCTCACAAGGCTTGGAAACACTTTATAAGCATATATGAAAACTGAGGTAGGAGGAAAACATAAAATCCTAGAATGGCTTGAGTCGGAATGCTATGATTTAACTATGTTTAGACATTATGAAAGTACCCAAACGGGAAATACAGCTTAGGCACTTCAGCTCATGGGCTCTAATCAAAGAATGACTGAGATGACCCCCTGAGTCCCCTTGTCAGCTACTTAATCTTTTATTTCTGACCATCACTTTTTGGGGCTGATGGTGTAATGCTGTGCTGTCACCACTCAGGAAGATTCAATGGTTCCAATTTTCAATTCTGGGTCTCAACTAGATTTCAAACCCAGGACAAACACCACTGTCCATGGAACAGCCACCACTGTTCAATCTTAAGACACAAGATTTGCCTGGGCAGGCCAGAAGAAAGTGCCAGTTCTCTGTCTGATAAGCCACGGTGTGTGGTGTGTCATGCAAAGGGTTGAAAGTCCACAGGCCTCGCTCCAGCCCTGCGGAGGATGCACTGTGTGAGCCGAGGCTGCACCATCCCTCTTTTTGCTCTCCGTAGACTGGCTGATCCTCCCGCTGAAATCCAAGGGAGTCTGAAAGCATTTAACTGCCTCACAAAGATATGTCATGCGATCTAACATTCTGAGCACAGAACTGGGAGCCAGGAGCTTTTAATGGTGCCTGTAGGAACTGGAGCCAAATCACTTAACCTCTTTGCTTCTCAGCGTCTCATCCATAAAAAGAAAACTATGCTCATGCTGCTGGCTGGGGTTTTATGAGAGTTAATTCATAGACCTGTATGGAAAATGACTCCTCCTCTTTCTCTTTTGCAGAAAAGCAAACTTTATATTAAAAAAAAATTTAAATATGAGTAATTTCAACAGAAACTAAAAGCAAACAGAAGTTTAAAATTTTGACTGAATTGTTCTCAAGGGAACACATTTCTTCCGCAAAAGCAGATCTCCATTGTGAAAAAGATGATTTTGGTTTTTGGGTTTGGTTTTTTTTTGGTTTGGGTTTGGTTTTTTTTTTTTTGGTTATTCAATTTTCCACTGAAAAACAGTTTTGGCAAAATATTGGTGGCCAGCCCTACCAACAGCGAGACATACTGTCTTTCCAAGGTGCTGCGCTCGCCCATACCCAGTGATGCCCATGGACAG
>VXAD01013797.1:481011-505458 GCA_013399195.1 Dicrurus megarhynchus | reverse complement strand
GGCGCTGTCAGAGGGTTCCGCTGTCGCGGGGACACCGCGCGTTCTTCGCGCGCCCCGCGCCGGGGATGCGGTGGGAGCGAGTCCCGANGGGGTTTTATGAGAGTTAATTCATAGACCTGTATGGAAAATGACTCCTCCTCTTTCTCTTTTGCAGAAAAGCAAACTTTATATTAAAAAAAAATTTAAATATGAGTAATTTCAACAGAAACTAAAAGCAAACAGAAGTTTAAAATTTTGACTGAATTGTTCTCAAGGGAACACATTTCTTCCGCAAAAGCAGATCTCCATTGTGAAAAAGATGATTTTGGTTTTTGGGTTTGGTTTTTTTTTGGTTTGGGTTTGGTTTTTTTTTTTTTTGGTTATTCAATTTTCCACTGAAAAACAGTTTTGGCAAAATATTGGTGGCCAGCCCTACCAACAGTGAGACATACTGTCTTTCCAAGGTGCTGCGCTCGCCCATACCCAGTGATGCCCATGGACAGCCCTCGAGAGAAACCCCCGAACACTCGGCACCGGTGCCTCGGTGCCGCTGTGCGAACACCGGGGACCCTGGGCGGGGGGAAAAGCGGGCGGCCCCGGGCGGGAGCGGCTGCGCGGGGCCGGCACCGCTAGAGGGCANCTCCCGGCGCCGCTCCCGCTGCTCTCGCGGTGGCGATGCGGTCCCAACGCCTCTTTCCTACCCCGCCAGCTCCGCTGATGAAAGCATAGTGCTTCGGTCACTGCTGATCTCACTGAAGGAATCGCTACGCTCAGGCTGGCTCCTGGCTGCTCACGCATGCCTATCCCCATCGAAGTTAACAGGGAGAGAATTAGCCCGGCACCAGCGTAAGTGCCGGGATGATGACTGATGTAATGAGCCGCTGATGTGAATAAGGCATGCATGATCCAGTGTCGAATTATAAGATGCTTGGCTACTTGGGAAGAAAAGGAACAAGATTTGTCTGGTCAGGAGAGAAAGTCTGCTTAGTTCCAGGGTGTTTTCTGCCATTCTTCACAGAGTAGCAAAGAAGACAGAAAAGATTTTGCCAAAGTCTTCCTTAAGTATGGACAGGGACTTTTAGGTGATAGTCAAGGGAAAAGAAAAATAAACCCCAGACTACCTGATACTAAATGCAGTATTTTAGATCCATATATTCACAAATACATATTCAAGTTCAGCAAAGCCAATCAGAGAATGGTGGGCTGTTACAAACTTGTCTGCACAGGTAAAGGGCAAACCGAAGCCCGGGCTGTGCACTTCAGGCAGGCAGAGCCTGAGCCCAAGCACAGGGGCCACAGCCTTTACCTGATGGCCATTCCAGTGCCAGAGTCTCCCAGGCACTGCCTGGGGAGCTGTAGCAGTGACTGGACTGTGCCTCTGCTGTGGCCCATGTTCTTTCCTGGTGCTGATCCACCAAATTCAATTCACGAACAGCACTGATTTGTATGTGACTGACCTTCCTCTGCCTGCTCAGGTGGCTCAATGTTATCCTGCCAAACTAAAGCCAGCAACAACATCCATTCCCTCCCTCCCAAAGACAGGGCACTGTGAAGCACTGAGATCCTGGAATAGACATGGCCAGACACACGCAAAATATACTTGACATGAAACAGGTGGAGTCATGTTCCACCAGGCCTGTTGGCCACCACTGGCAAACCCAGCCAGAAGATGACTGGAATGTGGATGTGGTGCACAAGACTGTGGCATGTACACAGTGTGGTGGCTGTCACTCCTCCTTGCCACTTCAGGAGCCTGGCACAAGGCAACTACCACTAAGGCTCATTTGAATAATTCCCACATACATTCCAGATGTTGACCACATGGCTTGTCTTTTTAAGGCTTCAGAATAAGGGGGGAGGGGAAGGAAAAGGGTGAAGTATTTTTTTTTCCTTCAGTGTCCATATTTGTTTTCTACACAGATGTTTGTAGTTGTACAGAGTAAATAAGCATAAATCAGACCCCCCCCCCTTTTCTTTTAAATTCACTATATGATTCATATTTATGGAATGTGCATGGAACTCAGTGGAGCTGACAGACCTAAGCTGTGGGCTGTTGACCATTTACTGCCCTATAATAAAGGAATAAATACTGATTTTAGGGACATGAAAATCTTAAAATTACCCCACTGATCAAAAGCACAAACATCAATGTTGCTGCTCTACTCACACCCCTTTTCACATAGTGGGCCTGACCCTGGCAGCTTCTCTTCCCGCGCTCTGAGCAAGGTGTCTCTCCTTCCTGGGGTGGGATTGTGTCGGGTGTTGGAGTACCAGGAGCAGCCCTGCAGGGACAGGAGGCAGAGATGTGGGGACCTGACCTCCCTGTGCACAGCTCCTGCTTCAGGAGGTGAGTCTAGGCTGGATGTGTTGCTGCAGGACTGCACAGCAAGTGCTCGAGATGAGGTGGGTTTGGGTGAGTGGGTGAATTCCTGTTCCCCCAGGAGCTGGGACAGGTCTTTACTGCTGCTGCCTAAGACTGGCTGTTAACAGAGTAAATAAGCTCAGCTCAAATGAAGACGAGCTACGGGCTCCCTTGTTTCAACAGTTTTGTCTTTTCCTGCCTAATCCAAGATTTTTATAAGTCAAATATGCAAGCCCAGAGGAAGAGTTTAAGACTGTGGAGGGGAAATAATTTCCCTCCAGACTGCAATTCTGCATCTTAACCTGGAGAGGGTGGAGTGGAATATGACAAGATCATGGAACGTCACCTCCCTAGAAGTTCTGTCTCTTCAACATTTACAGTACAGGAACCCCCAAATGGTCTTCTCAGTAATGCACAAATACTATTTGCTGTGTATCAGTCTTTCACAGTCCAGCTGCATCACAAAAATGCTTTGGCCTCAGGAGAAGCAGCTTTCAGGGGAAATCCTTTTTCTCCACAGCAGTGACTGAGCCAGCGGCAGCTGACAGAAACAGGGGCAGGGACCTACCTAAACACAAGACTGGAGCCATTCTCTGGATTCCTCCTGAAGTTCATAATGTGACTTTTATGCTGAACTGTAGCTGCTGAGGGCAGAAAATGGATTAGGTAATTGTGCCACTAAGGTGAAGGCTGGAGGCGCTGCACCATGTCAGCCCCTCCACCATGGGCAAGTCAATGCCCACAGGGCTCACAGTCAGTGGCCAGATTGCCACTCTCATTCTTTTAGGGATTCATGAGGTTCCAACACTAACAGCAAGCAGCCAACACTATGAGAAAGAGCACAGTATTTTTATTAAAAAAAATCTCTGTTTTGTAAAAGTACAACATGTTGTTGACCAAAGTATAACACACTGCTGAACAGCTAAAGAAGACTTTAACCTCTCACCCCATTTCTCTCTGCTACTTAATTAATTTGCTTTGAAAGAAGAAAAGGTTAAGGTGATGCTACTGAGACTTGGATTGTGTGTCCTGTGCAGGCTTAGAAAAGCCAACGCCTATGCTGCTAATGCAGCCCTTCAGTCCTGCTGAGCCCAGCAAATAAGCTACACCTCGTCATCCTAATTGTGAGAGCCCCCTTTTGCATAACAACATCAACCACAACTTCTCTCAAGATGTTTTACTAGGGGGAAACTACAAAATACAACCAAGACCACAACTTCTGTCAGCACATTAGGAAATAAAGGTCATAACACTGGTGATTTTTAAAATACGTGAATCATAGACTTAAGGTCTTTCCATGAATCACAACGGAAATGTGAAGAGTGGGATAGCATATTTAAAAAAAAAAAAGAAGAGGTATATAAAAGAAGAGGTATATTTTTAGTTACTGCTGGTTTATATGATGAATAAACTTTAAAAGGTCCCAATGTCTCAATCTAGAACACCTAAAGGCAAAAGGGGTCAGAAAGATTTCCTGAGATGCTCAGTGTGGTGTATGGAGCAGTAGGTCCAAGGGAAGGGGTTGTCAGACAGGCCTTTTCCTAGACTGAGAGCTGTTGTCTCCCATTTGCCATAGATAGAGCCTTTAGAGATGCAGTCAGGCCTGGAAAATACTGCAGTGTCAACATTAGGCTGATACATGGGAATAAACCTCTGCTGATAAATGGATGGCACTAAACATAGTTCTTCATTCACTCATTCCGGGTTTCTGCTATAACCAACACTCCGCTGTACCTAATTAACCTAACCACGCTCATTAGCCTGGGTTTGAAGCATGTCTGACAAGGGCTTTAGAAAAAAAATGAATTAAGCATCTTCCACTGAAAGTTTCAGGTATCCTTATTTCTCAAAAGTGTCCTCTGCTAAAGGCTGTCTTGTTCTACTCACATTCACCATCCAGACTCTGGGATCAGCATTCCCGTTACTCAATCCAGCACCAATCCCAGCTCAGATCCATGTTCATCATGTAGAGAATATTGTACCTTTAGGTACATCTTCCAACAAGGGGTTGAGTGTTAATCACACTGTCTTGAAGATAAAACCCAGGGTGTTCACCGCAGGCACACAGACACACCTCTGAGTCACTACTGTCATTACTTTCTCTTGTGGGTAGAAAGTTACTGCTGATTTACACCAGCAGCAAATTACAACATCTTCCTGCTATGCTGACCTTGCTGTTTTGGCTACTGACTCTTAAAATAGAGCCAACATTCCTTCCTCACTCTACCTACTGGAATAAGGAAGTCACTTGATGAGTGAATCCTCCTCATCCCATCACACCCAGATCTGAAGCTGAAGGGTAAATTTTCTGAGTAGCCCAATTCACGGCAATGGAATTATCTGTTGAGTGATGCAATACCCAGTCTGAGGCAGGATGGCAAAACGCAGTTTATAGCTTGAGATCATGGAATGAGATTACAGGAAAAACACTTTAGTGTTGCCAGATAGAATGAAGGCCTATCATAGAAATAGTCCTAGGAAAAGTTGGGTAAAAAAACCATTGAATCCTTTGGTTTGCAGCTCACATGGGCTATAGGAAGAACTATCAATCATTACATCAATTGAAAGTAAGTTTCTGGCTGTCATTCTCTCCTGAAACAGCTGAAATCCAGAGTAGCTCAAAATGACAGGAATCCTCACTAGATCTGAGATCAGATCTCCATCAGGTACCAGTCTCTTGGTACCCAGGGTTTAGTCTTATTTAGCCAGGACTGAGAGCAAAAAGACATCTTTCTATGTCACAGAATATCACCACTTTAGCAGATGCCACTGAATCTATTTCCTTCAAAGTAATGGAGTGAGATTGTTTATGTGAATGTTTTCAAAGAGCTGAACCTGCAAGGTCCTGCTCACAGTTCAGGAAATGGCAGAATATAAATCTGTCCAAATTAGCCAAGCTTCTACAAAATTCAATACTGCAATGCAGCGACAGCAGCAACATCTTGTTCTTTTGGTGTAATGACTGTTGATGCTGGGATTTAGGAGGATTATGTCGATCTAGGAAAAAGTGGGGAATATTAATATACAAAATTGTTAAATGTCAAATCAAATCCTTTAATAACCTGTGTGTCTGGCTGAGGATGGGAGTGCTTTCAAAACTAGCTACAAATATTCAAGAAATCCATTTGGCAAGTTCAAACAAATAGCCCAAATCAATTACACACACAGTATTCTTTAGGGGGCACATTTTCAGCATAGTCTGTAGAGAATTAAGCTCTCTGCTCCCATTATTGTTAATGGGATTGGCACACCCAATTCCTCATACACATGGTTGTGAGTTTAAAGCCAACAGATAAAATAAGACTTTGAAAGAATAAGAACATTTATATATTGTCTAGTCTTTCCTGTACAGTGTAACATCTGTGTTTGCTAAGAAATCTCAGTCCATACAAGTAGGGCTCCTTGGCCTTACACATACTCAGAGCTGAAACTGGGATGGAAGAGCACAGAAACCCTTCTTGACGGCTATGTGAGAGCTTCAGAGAGAAATCCAGGTTAGGAGATAAGAACTGTGCTTTGTAGGAATTGCTAAATATTAGCACTTACTCTCAAGCTTTTCCTGAAGAACAAAAATAACTCTGTCTGAATTGTCATGCCCAAAAATCAGAGAAGAAGCTGAAAAGGTAACAATTCCAGGGTAATAATTAGTGTACAGCTGCTGTATAAGCTTTAAATCTCTGAATCAGAGGGACTAGAAGCCAGTCATGTCATGTTCCAAGTAACTGTCCCAGTTATCACCTTCCTCTCTATTTTGAAAAGGGTGGACGTAACAGTTCCTTTCACTCTTTGTTTTTCTCTGATTTGATCCAAATTTCTTCCTAAATGTCAGAATGTTGAATTAAAATTCAAAATCTGCTTTGATAAACTGGTGTTTTTCCATGGAAAAATAATAGGACAGTTGCAGTTAGTGCTTGTTACTGCCTATTTTTCAAAGCACGAGTGTCACACACTGAGTCAGGAACCCCTGAAATATTTCCACTGACTGTAGCTCACTCTGTGGTGTGCCCCTTTCTATGGGCTAAAAACACCTTAAGTGTAGCTGGAGATCCTTATCACAGCAATGCTTGGGCAAAATTAAGACTTGCTCTCGAAATTTAGTTTTAAAATAAGCAGATTTGGAATGCTCTCATCTGCCCTACTGCAATTACTCATAAGAAGATGGATTAAATTCTCCTGACCAGAATCTGGTGACGTTCAGCAACAAAGTCACCAACAATTACCACAACTCCCTAATACTTCCAGTTGCTGTGTGTTGCACAGCTGCAGTTCTTTGCACTAATAGCCATGTATTTGTCTAGAGCTTTTCACTGTAGGTGCACAATTGCTCAAGGGATAAAAAGGAATTGTCTGTTTGTATCTAGAGGCTGGAGCCAGTTAACTTCAAAGTTAAGTGCTCTACATGCAAAGGGCTCCAGAAGTTCTCTGTGAACTTGGTGAAAGAGCCCTTCAAATTCCAACAACAAAGTTTTGCTCCTGATATTCTGGCTAGCTCTCCTATGCTGAGTTTCCATGGATTTAGTTTACAACTGAATTCAGCCTCCGAATTACACCCGTGTAGTCCAGTGGACAGGGCACTAAGAGAACGCTGGAAAACATAAGTGCTATTTCTGGCTTTAGAGTTTACTTGCTCTGTGCTGCTGTATTCCTTACTCCCTCCTCTTTCTTCCTTAGGTGTGGTCTTCAGCAAAGATTCTCATTTTTTTGTAGCCAGGTGGGTGACATTGCTCCTGATTTTCCCTGGTGTTAACCAGCAGCAGACTGGGCCTTAACAAAAAATGCTGTATGTAGACAGGAGTTACTGAAACAGTAATGACTCCTTTCTGATGCATGAATTATCATATTGAACACATCTTCGGGAGCTCATAAGGATGGAAGGGAAGGCTAAAACAAGGATATCTTGGATATGGATCCAGAAGCACATCCAGAAATTACTTAAATTCCATGAACCCTTGTACTTTGGTTCTGACTCAGAATGTTTAAGAACAGGGTGTAAAACTAAGGACTGGTTCCACAGCTGGCGTAAATTGGCATAAATCCATTTACTTCAATCTGAAATGTGCTTCTTAAAGGTCACAATACCTCGAGAGTGTAAATAATTAGGTCTGCGGGTCAACAAAACCTGCTGGCTTGAATTAGGTGTTGGGCCACTTGAGTTTAAGCCAAACATTGACTATTCATTGGAAAATGCTCTTCACAGTTCCTGAGACATCAATGCAGGTAAATATTTTCTCTGCAAAGTCCTATCTGATGGTCACTCTTTACACTTTCCCAAGCAGCAAGCGTTAAATTCTTTTGTGAAGATCCTTCTTCGTTTACCAGGTTTTAGATTGGATTTACAGCAGTGAAAACCAGGAGGAGTGATGGAAAGTTCTTTATGGAGCTCTGCAACAAGTGTACCTGCAATTCAGTGCAAACAGCGTGATTTTAACCAGGAAAAACCCCATTATATGATCAATCAAGCTTTTTTTTTTTTACTTAATCATACTTTTACATAATATATACAACTGGCATTTCATTTGCCAACTGGAACATTCTTCATAAGCAATTTCCATAATGACAGCCTTGCAGAACATGGTGTGAATAAATTAAAGACAATGTGTAATAAAGTTTCATCATACTGAGATTATTTCAAGCAGTATATGCAAGTCATTTATATAAGGTCCTAGAAATAAAAATCCCGTTTGGTATCCTGGGTTGATAAGGCTAAATTTTGAAAGGGGAAAGAAAATGTGTGTGCAATGTACACATATTTATTTATTTATTTATAAAATATGCACTTATGGTAGCCACTTTGCTACTTACTGTAGATACCTGCTTGGCCTAACATTAACTGTTTGTGATCAGGAAGACATCGCTGTATTTTCCACATCTAAGTAGCCACCTCCCTATGAAATGGCCTAAAATCTCTGCTGAAAATAATGCAGGAAGCACATCCCAGAGTGTACCAGGGGTCCAATGGAGTCTTGCAATCCAAGAGCCTCTGTTCAGTTTTAGGAGTGTAGGTGCAGTCCGTACTTCAAATTCCATTATCACCCTGCAGAAGCTGATTCCATGAGCAGCCTCCAGCTGTACCAGCATTGATTCTGGTGTCCAGGGAATACCTATCAATTATTCCAATGTTACTGGATCAACTGCTGTTTTCTAAAAACTTCTCAGCAACCATCCTTGGTCTCACCACACAGCATTAACCAGCATTACTTTAAATCTCTGCTGACTCTCATTAGTCTTACATTAGACTTTTCATTAGACTCTTCTGGACTGCCAGAACTCTCTCTGGGAGAAAAATTAAAACCACAAATAGCATTATCAGATGAGTTGTGTGAGGCTTGGCTAATTCTGGTCAAGCAGCACAGGCATTATTTACACACTGCAGTTAATTACTCCTCAAATAACTGTAGCATCATTTCATTCTGTCCAGAGCCCTTCTTGCCTCCTGATGGTAATTCATATCTATTACAACATTACAAAGTGTTTGAAGAAATTATGTAGCAGACTCAGAATTATAGTGGGTTTTTTCAGAAAACAAACTCTTATGACAGTTTGTAAATATTTATTGGCCTCTGTTTGCCTTCTTGTCCTAAAAAAAGTGTCCAAACTGCATAACTATAGTAGTGACAGATAAATTTTTAAGTATAAAACTTGACAATTATTATTCTAATGTCTTCATGCAAATCCCAAAGCCAAGTCTTTATAAATGCTAAGTATTAAGTGGGCTGGGAACACTGTTAATAGAAAGTATGTGTTGAAGAGAGGGCCTATTCTATAAAAATGTAACAGGCATGTAAAGAGAATACGATAAAGACTGTCAGAGTTAAAGTGTATTTGAAAGAAATGTTTAAGGCATTGGGACTAAACTCTTGCTACTGAAAATGTACATTTAACTAACAGTGCTACTTGAGATTGTATCAGCTGAGGGATGTGCCCACTGTCTAAAAATAGGAAAAGAAAGACTGGAACAGCTGTCACAGGGAATTCTGCTTCCTAGAAGTGCTCTATTGTGACAATCATTGTAAAGATAAGATTCCTCTCCAGAGGAATAAAAGGGCTTCTGTGAGACAGCAAGTGTCAAAGAACAAGTGATACTCAAGATTACGTTCTCAAAAATCCTGCTGAGAAAAGCTCAGACCTGGACCTTTCAGAGCTGGTATAACTTCATGTTTTCAGTATCAACAAGATTTGTGAAGACGCCAAAGTGTGAGTTCAGAATTGTATTGTAGCCATGAAAATCTATGTGCATGCCAGGACTGGGAAGGATTCTCTGGGAAACCCACTGGGCATTACAAGCTTTTGGCAATGGAGCTATTCCTATAGTTACTTCAGGTCATGTTGCCATAAATGCCTAGTACCTGCCTGAGTTGCTCGGAATGCACAAAAAATATGGGATTCTCAAGGAATAGCAGGTAAGGACTAACAAGGGCATCTTGTTTATTAACTGCCTAAGTTATGGCTTAATATAGACAAGACTAGTGATATGGTGATTTCTAGTTTGTAAGGACTTGATCTCAAAACCTTTGTCATTCTTACCTCCCCTGTCTTACTGTTTCTGCTGGTTTTAGACCTTCACAGGAAAGAAATGACTTCAGCATGTGCTTGACTTCAAAAACATGACTCTGCTCTTAAAGACAGTAAGTATTTATGTCCTTGAAATTATTCAGGTCCTGAAGTTTCAGCCCCTCTCCAAGGGACAGGAATGTTGGTGTCCTCTGTGCTTCCATGGGAGCCAAGCACAAAACTCCCAGCTGGGTTCTCCTGCTGTTACCAGTGCCAGCACCACGGATGTCAGCAGCAGAAACTACAAGACCATGCCAGCCACTGATACTCCAGAGGGAAATTCTTCCTTGGTGGCACGTGATGAAAAAGCCACACCATGTGCCCCAACTATCACACAACTGGCCAGCCCCACTCTCCAGGGTAAAAGTGGTCCAGACCGAGATGCTCTGGCAGAGCCATGAAGGGAAGTTTGCACAATGCCTACCCCACTATGTCTGACCCGAGCCACTATTATTAATCATTCACTTTCATGAGCAGTAAATTCATCCATAAAATTTAATTAGAAAGAAATCTGTAAATGCATTTTAAAAATACGGCATAAAATAGAAATGCCCATTAAAGGAGTGACATAAACACCCACTCAGTGCTTTACTGGGGAGCCACGGAGGAGGGTTTCTTTGTTGTTGTTGTTCTGTAGTAAGTTTTAAAATACAATAAAAAAATAAGCATCAAGAATCATTGTCTTGAAGGGGTGCATTATACACCCTCTGAATGAGATCTCTGTCGGCTCAGTACCCAAAACTGCACATGCAGTTAGCAGATAAAACAGTAGCACAACATAACTTTGTATCACTGGAGACCTCCCATATATTTGCCTAGAAGGGAATACTCTGCGTTGACTGAGCCTTTTTTCCTTCTGTGCTAAACAATAATTACATTTCTAGAAGAATTCAGCCCCAAATATGAAGCATTCCTGCCAGTCTTTCCAAAAGCAGAGGGAGCAGTTGTTAATCTATAAATACTGCTGCACTCAGCAGAGGTGAGCACTGCAAGAGTTGCTCTGCATTGATGCCAACCCTCTGCAAATCACTGCTGGCAGGGAGGGAATAATTTGGGATAGTGTCAGAGTGCTGTAACGGAGTGCTGCTGTGACAAGGATGAAGCATGTCAAGAGACCTTTTTGGCCAACTTGCCGCCCACCCCCAAATCACTGAACTTTGTATTGCTTGTTTGTACTGCTCAAGACGTTTGCAAAATAAACTTTTTCATAGATGATTTATATGCAGAGAAGCTAAAAACAAACTGACCTTTCTCACCCATCAAATAGTCCAAGCTTGTTCTTGTATCCGATTGCCTACTTAAACCATTTGAGATTGCTCTTTGTAACACATAGATCTGCTTTTGTGTGTGTCCCCTTGCAGGAGTCCTGGGAGGGAAAGGAGTGAGGGGGTTTTGCAAGATGTTAGTCCATTTACCAGATGGAACTGCTGAGAAAAATCACCACCTATTTTTTTCTGAAAAACAATGTTACATAAGCACTTCTGTAACTTTTTCTGTTTCATAAGTAACCTGGCAAGTTGAGTAATTCACATTCTGGGTATCATTCTAAAGAAATATTTCTAATAATCCTCTCTGTGTACAAAGCAGTATTGCCTCATCCTGGTTTGGCATTTAATCTACAAGTTACTATTTTCCGAAAGGCTATTTCTCAATTCAAATAAAAACAACAATCTCACACTTATATAGCGCCTTTCATCCTAGAAGATTCCAAGGAGCTCTGCAGAATTAAAACAAAACAGACATGTTGGACACAGGGTGGCTTCATTCATCATGGAAATGCAGCCAGCCCTGGGGTGAAGCGTGTTCAGCAGCAGCAGCAGCCCAGAGCAACACTGTAGAGCAACTTCCAATAGGGAGCATGCAGAGCCTCATTTTCTTCTTCCCTATCTTATTGCAGTTACTGGGAATTCCGTGCTGTTATTTGTGGTTTACACACGATGTTAAACATTCTAGGCTGTAGCTCAATAGGGAATGGAAGGAAAACTCAGCCACCTGCTCCCTTTGCCATCCCAAGAGCCACGGATGTGACTGTGTTAAAAAACTGTAAGAGGTGGAAGAGGGGGAGAGCAGCAGTGACTCAACAGGCTCCCAAAAAAAAGGATGGAATGTAGATATCAGTGCCATGAAACTCCCATACAAAATAAAAATTCACCCAGCCTGCATCCTCTTTTCCAAACGTTTGAAGGCCAGAACTGGGAAAGGTCTATTGAGCCCAGAGCCAATACAACAACTGCACAGCCGCATCTTCAGCTGGATCGGAAATCTCTGGGATAGTCCTTGAAAGCTCCTTGTTATGGGAGCAGCGTGGGAGTGTTTGGGAGGCAGCCACCCTTGATGATCACCACAGGTTTAGTGCAGCCTGCCGAGATTTCCCCTCAGCACCTGCAGGGCCAGCTGGAGCACCAGGAATCCCAGCTCTGGAACAGCCTTTTGTAACCTGGAGGTGAAGGTCCATTTTCTCTCCTGCCCTGCACGCACGCACACAAGCATACACACACACACACTTTTACCAACTTGATATGAAATATTTTGTGAAGTTTTTTTTCCCAGGCTATTTTTCTGCTGCCTCCAAGTGTCACAGCATAATTCAGTCAGGCTGTACCAGGATCCAGAGCTGGCCATATTATAATCTCATTTAAAGATACGAAGCGATAATTAGTGAACTCTGAATAACCATTCTGTATTATGATGTCTAATACTTGTCTTGGCTAATGCAAATACAGGGGAAGGGGTATAATCTTATTTATATGTATCAATGTACTGAATATATGTCTTTACAAAACCCCTGCAGTACTTTTGCCTGCACAATTTAATCTGTGGCACCAAAGTTGCACATTAACTGCTTATACTAAGTTGTGCCTTGATTCAAAAAAAACCCGAAGGGAAGGGAAGCAAAGCACCAACCTTGTTAACCCTCTTACCAGGCTAATACTTCATTGAAAATCCCCTTGGTTGTAATGGATTTTTCCTTTTATACGTACTTTATACAGCACTGTATTAAAGTGGCTTTTTATAAACACAACACATGAGGTTAATAGCTGTAGCCTGGGTTAGGGGTTTTTTGTACCCTAAATCTCCACCAAGACTGTTATATAAATGCTACTATTCTAAAAATAACCCCCCAAATAATCAGGGAAATGTTACATTATCACTCCCCATATCAGGCTACTAATGATGGCAAACCAGGGCAGGCTATTCACAGGTGAAATAAAACTCTGTTACAAAAAGAGTCCATCCTCACCTGCTCAGAACTACCTACCTGAGTATAGGAAATCTTCGAAGGGCATCTTTAAATACATGCTGGTTGCATCAACAGGTCTTAAAGGTTATACATTTAAAAAGACTGACTGACTAAATGGACTATCCACTATTTTACAATAATGTCTGCACTATATTGTCTCCAACAAAGGAAGCAAAGAGACATCAGTATGTTTTTTGCAGATTTTTAGGCCAGAAGATTTTTAAAAATCTCATCTACTTTAAACCACAGTCCAAATGACTGAAAAGGCATTAGCAGCGTTTGCAGAAGCCTCAAGGATATTTTACTGTTTCTGATGTAGAACTCCTGGTGTATCCTTCAAGAGNAAATTTGCTTGGGCACTGTTTTGTCAGGTACTCAGAGTAATTGTGATGGGAAAAAACGTGTAATTTAGAGCTATAAAATCAAACATCATAAATCAGTGCACCTTGATCTGCATTTCATCACTTAAAATGAGTGTGTTTGCCCCAGGCCTTGACCTTCAGGAAGTGCAAAGGAGCAGCCAGAGGCTCCTTTTCTCTTCTCCTGTGTGATCACCGTTGATCCAGAGGATCCCTCCCATGGTGGAGCAGCTGCTCTGGGCCAGGATGCTTTGCTGTGCTCTGACCTGGCACTGCTTTGCAATGCAGGGAGTGACAGCAGGGTCTGTGCAACTCCTGTTTTTACTGTGCAAATGTTGCACTGCATTGCATCCTACAGGGCAAAGCCAAAGGGTTTCGATGCTCTTGGTACAGCTTTTCTGAGGTGTGTACCCAGACCAGGATTTACCCAGAAAATTTACAGCTCACTGTGCCGGTTTTGTTTGGGTCACACATTAGATTTTACTGGCTTTCAGCAAAGTTTTGTGTCGATACATAGGAACACCCCAAACTTTCGGGTATAAATTGCGTCCTAGTTGCTTTTTAATAAATGAAGGCTATGATTTCAATCCTTATATGTGATGTAGTCTTTAGCACTTCTGGACTGGCACCTCACTCAGAGCACTTGTAAATAAAGACTATTGCAGTACACAAATTCGTCTGAGTTTTGGAGACTCTGAAGAGTTCTGGTTTGTGTTGTTGATATCTGTCACAAGCAGCTTCATAATCTCTCTTCAGCGTGGTGAAGTGGATATTTTTACTCCAGAGTGGGATGTGGTTCAATGGGAAGAGCTTCTATTCTGGCCTTTCCTTGCTCTGTGACCCCTGACTAACAACAGGCTTTGGTATCTTAGGAGAATCCTCTGCAAATGTCTAGAATTATGTCTGCTTTATAATAGCAACATGATCAGCAATTTCAAAACCTCCATTCAACTTCAGCCCAAGATTTTCAGAGCTTTTCCCTACTACTTGATTTTGCAACTTTACCACTCAACACGCCACAAGTATTGAGAACACTGCATTCCATGGAGATAATTTAATTGTATCAGTTAGTGATCAATAGGCTCTGTGTTCAGTCCCACCAAAGACTCAAATTCCCATTTGACTGGGCACTTTAGGAAAACACAGTACAAGGCCTGACCATTTCAGATGAAAGAAAAGTTGCCCAAGGAAGCTTGTGGCAGAGATGAAAATTTAACTGAGCTCTCCCCAAAGCCCAGGATCCTGTTTCTGATGGAAAACCATGTCCCTTCCCATCAGTGCCGAGTCTGATGGCACAGGCCCATCTGCAGTGGGATCTGAGTGTCAGCTCCTAACTGCTCTGGGAACTGATAGACCACAGCTGGTGATTTTCTCATTTTATGGGAAATAAGAAATAATTTCAGTGCTTGTGGATCTTTCCACAGGCTGAGATATTCTATCTTGACAGCTTTTATTCTAGCAGAAAATACTCTAGGCATTTTCTTAATAATTTTAGCATTGCTCACTCATTTTTCTTTTTTCTCTCTTCAATTCCTCTCTGTCATGAGAATAAAAAAGAAAAATTCCATTTGAAATGGAACATTTTCCTTACTACTATACAGAAAGAGTATACTTGATTCAACTATAAAATTTATAGGCATGGAATTGATGCTTATTATAGTCAAAACATGCCAGGTCACTTCTTTGTGGCTGGTTTAAAGCTGTTCCGTTAAGTGTAATGTTAAATGAAAGTGCTTTAGTCTAAACATGAAAAGGTTAGATTGTGTTACATCTGCACAGCTCTGTGTGCCTGTTAGGATCTGATTTCAGGGTTTCATGCAGAAGACCTTCCATTGTTTCCTTTGTACCTTCTCTCTGGGGTAAAACTAATTTTTGACAGTCACAGTAGTAGCTGCTATAATATAGATATTAATTTAATCTGGAGCTGCATCAGTCCTTAAATAGCTCAGACTTTGCCTTTATGTTTTTGGGGTCTGGAAAACACTGAGAAATTGAGCATGAATGGGGCTTAATCACAGCATTGATGGCGAATCTTTTCAGTCTCTTAATTTTTCTGTTCTCAGACGTCTACCTTCAGGGCTAATTGAAAAGATGCAAGTGCTACACAGGCACAGTCACTCCTACAGCTCTACTCTTCTGGCTATTAAACATTTCTACACACTTTGCAATTAAGCTACTAAACTTTTCAGCAGATGTTTTTCTAAGCAGCAAAGTGTTTCTAACTTTTCTGTTGGCGCAGAACGATGCCATCATAGAGATCTAATGGTGGAACGTTTAGGGAGTGTATTTATTGGGGCTGGATCCAGTCAAACTGACTGGAGAACCTCAGACTGAGCAGATTTCCCATTTTTTTACTACTCTGTGATTTCATCATGTGGTGTGCCTGGTGTTGATGCAGTACTTCTGAGACAAGACAGTGTTGAGACTGTGATTGCTTGGGGTGGCTGTGCTCTGATGCAGAAGCATCTTTCAGTTGCAATTCCTGGGCCAAAGTTTGCCTTTGGCTGAACAGGTGTAATTCCTGTTGAACCAAGCAGGAATTCCACAGTTTTAAACAAAACCAGCTCTTGGCCCATTATCCACTTACACACACTGTGCCCAGGGGCCAAGATACACAGCATTGACAAGTGATTGGGGGTTCCTGAAGAGCTTGAAGCTTTACTACACAGGGCTCAAACAAAGCAGTGTTTCAGACAGCAGGGAGCACATGCCAGTTTCATTTGTCTGAATTCCGTCACTCAGAATAAAGGCCTTTAAAATCACCAGTCACTTTCCAAAAATCCAATGCCCCCCCCAGTTATAAATTCTGGCAGTGTAAAAGCCTAAATAAATACATACAGCAGCTGCCAGAATCCTGGATGTCAGTTTTCAAGGCATATATTGCCCCAGACTAGCCTGTAAATAATTTTTATTTTTATTTTTACTCATGATTTTAAAACCACATCACTAGTGGGCTGGACTTGTGGTTCTTCATTTGCATAGTATGTTTTGACCTAAACTGAGTTAAATGCAGAGGGAGAAGAAATGAAGGTCAAATTTCATTAACAAAATAAAGCAGCTCATGTGAAATCAACGTCTAGTGATGGAAAAATATGCAACTGAACTGAGCCCTTCACTGGTTATTTAACCAAAACAAGGTCTCTGTAATGACAAACACTCCCATCTTCAACTGCATCACAGACACTACCAGAAAAACTTGGCATCTCTCATTGTATGGGAATATGAGGCAGAACTGGTGAGGACTTTTTCCTGCCATCCTCTTGCCAACTGTACATTCCATCTGACTGAGGATTACTGATAGTATTTGGCACCTTTGTGGCTACAGAGAACTCTTCTGTACAGTATTTATTTATCCAGGACTTCAGGAATTTATTTTTAACAGAACTTTTAAAAATGCTGTAAACACAAAATATGCTAATTGTATTAACAAAAGGATTCCTATACCAAAAGTTTACTTTTTTCCCCCCAAGCACACTTTGGGGCCAAGCTCCTTAGTTGGTGTAAGTTGGTAGAGCTGCTGTCACTTTGGTGGACACCTTCCAAATTTAAAATAGTTGAGGATCTTTCCCAGTAAAGCAAAATGCTTATAAAAATCTGAATAAAAGGGAGTATTTAGACATATATTCTTTCCTTAGCAGTACTACCAGGAGCCTTTAGCAGCCATGTCTCTGCAGCTACAAACAGGACCTCATTTGCCAAGAGACACAGACCCCGTCAGAGAGCACCAACACACTAAGGAGAGAAAAGAGGTCGAGGATATTATTCCCATTTTACAGAAGAAAAACTGAGACAGAAAAGCATTAAGTGACTATTTTCTACCAAACTAGACACAACTGACTCCACCAGAGCCCTGGGTCACCTCTATCAGGGCATGTGGACATACCCAAAGAGACTGCCAGAAACCTCTGACAAAGCTGAGAACTGGCCTTCTCTGTGCCCATCCAGAGCACAGCTTGCTATTCCCTAAATGTCCTGGAAAATCTCAGAACTGGATTAGAAACTATTACTTTCACCACAAAAAATTCAATGACAACTTTTTGGTTTTCAGTGATAGAAAGATGAAATATTTTAGTTTTGAACAAAGTTCTTCCCCTCTGCTTTTGGGCACTGAAATCCAAAGAATTTTTACAAGCAAACCTGATTTTTTCCTGGTTTTAACAGAAATTTTTCTACCCAATCAAAGCCTCACATTTTTTTCAGAACCTGAACTTGAACATTTCAAGATGCATTAGCAAAAGGAAAAAATAAACTGATTTTTTGACAAGACCGACTTTCCATTAAAAATCACAGTACAAGGGGCAATTTTCTACATTTTCTTCCTCTTCTTCTTCATCTTTCACAGACTCCTGAGCTGCTTTTGCTGTTATTATAATGCCTGTGTGAAAATTATGACCATGCTTTAGAGCAAATAAGGCAGTAAATAGGCTGAGAACTGTGCTCTGCCTCTCTGAACGCTCCACTGGAACCCAGGACACAAACTGCTAACTTAGGAATCTAACTCATGTACCTGGCACAACTAAAGCTGGGCAGTGTAGCTGGCTTTGGATTAAACCTTCTGTGCTTGGTTTTCTGGCTAAGTCAGCATTACCCTGCCTTGAATTAAGAGTACCTGCACAGACCCTGGCCAAAGCCAGGCACAGTAACTCACTGAGCTCCAGCTCATGCCTCAGGGCTGAGCAGCACTGAGGATAGCTCACAAGAAGCTGGGGAGCTCTGAAGCAGGGACAGCATTATTTGACCAAAAAAAAAAAGAAAAAAAAAAGAAAAAAAAAGGGAAAGAGAAAATGTCTGCTTTAAAAGATTTAATGATTTTTAAATGTAAAATACAATATCCATAAAGTAACGCAAAGAAGTTAACGTTCCCTTCGAGGGAAATTTCCTCTTTTTAAAATTATCCCTTTTTCTAATAAACTAGTAATTTATGTAATCCATATAAAACCACTAACACTCTTTCTTCTATTTTTAAGTAACACTGGAGAGCTTTCCCAAGGCTTATTTTATTTTTATGAGAAGGATTAAAAATTGTGATGGTCCAGATCCTTCTGCACTTCTATCTGCTGACAAGCACCACACTCCTGCCATAACCCCTGTGAGCAGCAGCTGGGGATGTGTCTTGTGGAATTTGCAGCACTCCACTGGCGGCAGTGGAGCAATGCCAGGCTGACAGATTCACTGCTCTGAATGCAACACCATCTGATTTGGAGCTTGTTGAACAAGTCATAAATCAAGCGACCTTTATGTTTCTAGACAAACATTTCAAGGAAAACAAGGATAAAGGGTCTCTATATGGAGCTATTTGTTCTATCCAGCCTCTTATCCAGCTTAATATTTTTGTTGCTTCACAACGAGCATATTGTGACTTGCCTGGGCTGCACAGGAGGATGCTTTATCCTTTCAAAGTAACTCCAGGCTGTATCCCTGCTTTTCACCCTGGAGGACCACAGGAAGAAACTGCAGCTGAGCCACCATCCTTCCTTGGGCTCGCTCTGCTGGGGATGCTGCTCCAACTCAGACCTAAAACATGCAGAAAGAATATTTTACTCTTAAGTGAGTCATGGTGCTTTAGTTTTGGATCCAGTTTCATGCTAGACATGACACAGTACCTCAGATGGCATTGCAGACACAGCCTGAGGGGACACACACTCCCCTCACCACTCAAAGGAGCAAGGGGTGAAGGCTACTCAAAGAAAATCCTGCCTGCTCTCTCATACCTCCCCTCTACCCCCTATTTCTCTCTCAAATAATTCAGATGCTTTAGCCCTTCCAGACAAAAACTGGAGCTTTAAATTAAAATGTCATCTGTTAGTAAAGAAACTAAGCTATGTTTTTCATTCCTGAGAAAGGACTCACTTATGCTTATAAGTTGCTAGTGATTAAGCAACTGGTATATTTTCACACTCATTAAAAGAAACATGGTGTGTTCGCCTTTCTAAGAAAAGGCATCTTGTTTGTAATACTGTAATACATTGGGAACACCTTCTAATTGGCTTCTAGTGCCCCTTGCCAAAATTCAGACACAAGTTTGTTTATTTACACAAGGAAAAAAATAAAACATTGTATAATTAGTCGAGTAATGGACTCCTAAATTCAGAAACTCAGAGGTATGCAAAACTGACAAACTTTTTAAGATTCCATTTTGGTTTATGAAATATCTCAATAGGTAGCTCAGACTGCATCATGGCTATTGTAGCAATGTGCTGCTCAATGTGGTGTTTGTGTCGAGATGGAAAACTTTGACATGTTTGATTTTTATGCAAGTCAATTAACCTGTTTTTTAAAACTGTAACGGCATGCTTTGCAAATAAGATTACTTACTATAAATTATGAGAACATAGGGCTCCATTCAGACAAAAATGTTACACACCCCTTACACATGCATAAGTCTGCAGAATATAGTTCTGCACCCTGACAACTTATTCAGCTAGGGGTAGGAGCTTATTTTGGTCTATTCCATGGGGGCTTTGCTAAAAAGATATGAACAAAAGGGGATAGAGACTTAATTAGAATGTCTCTCTACACCCCACCTTCCTTTGCACCACCCAGGCAATTCAAACAGGCCAAAACCTCTCCTTATGTGGTGAGGGAAGAATTCCTTTCTTCAGTTAGGTCAGCCCAGAGCAGAATTAGCAATGGTATGTCCCCCTAACCACAGTACAGACAGACATTTGGCCATTCCCACCTGTGAGTTCTGCTCTCAGCACTCACACTCAGGCACGCTCTACTGACTCCAGGCCTGTCCATCTGTTAACACAACATTCATTGTGCTTGGCCCCAGCTCAGGTGGGACCCTCACTCCAGGACTTCAGGGCAAAGCTGTCCTGGAAAAAATGACACTGAGCACTAGAAATGACACACCACCAGCACAAATGAAGATGGCAGGGACATTGCAGTCAGTACAAATCATTTTCCTTTCATGCAACAGACATTTGGTCAAGACTTCTTGCTTCTAAAAGGCAGATCCTTCAATGGGTGCATGAGAAATGCAGGATGTCTGTTTGGCACTCAAAATCCAACCTAAAGAACTGCAGAGATGTACTTGGGGCTTGGACAGTGCCAATACACACACAAATCCAGAGACAAGTATGAGTCAGAGAAAGAAAAACTGTGGAATTTTGTCCAGGTCCTTTCCACTTTCACACATGCAGAGAAACTTTACCTAAGCAAACCATCCCATTGATTACATATGTGAGCAAGAATTGCTTGCATGAAGAAAGATCACTGGATCTGGTTCCTGCTTTATGCACATTGTGATATAAAGCCAATTCTTACTAAGCCCACGTCTTGTTAGGTTAAGGCACAAGAGACCACAACAGAGCATTTTGTCTTCCTTGCCAGTTTCAGTCTAGGTAATGAAGTCATTCTTATTTGACATTAGATTGTTGGTTCCGATCTGAAGTCTGCAGCAGAGATAGTCTGTATTGCAGATTACTCATTTCTTGAGATGTCTTTTACTTAGAAAGGTTAGAACAGGGAGAGATGACTGAGAAGATTTAGGGACAAACTGCTTTCCTTGTCCCCTGGACAATTTCTTCCACAGACTATTTGCTACCAGAACTAACTTACAGCTTGGAGCAGCAAAGTCATACTCGTGGAAACAGTTACAGATGTGCAGTGAAACGTGTGCACTGACACATTCAGAAAAGGCATTTCAGGCAAAAGACCCTCCAGAGTAAGATTCCCATCACTGTGTTCAGAGCAAGGGAAGACGTCAGTGTGACCAGAACTCAGCCACACCCTTTACCAGAAATGACCTGCCACGTGTGGAAAGACACCTCCCGTTCCTCAGGAGAACCAGTGTGGCTTCGTGTCCCCTAGCAGCCTCACAATGCCAGGTCAACTGTTGTTCCTGACACTGCTGTGGAAAGCCTGCAACAGAATCAGGGACTCATCACTACCAGTATGGGTTGCTATGGACACCACTGACGATATGCAAAATCATTTCAGAAGGAAATAAAAGACTCTTTTCCACCAATTGTGACAGACACTCCAATAGGTTAGTGATCCTGGTGGAATGCTAATCAACAGCACATAGAAAGACTTGGAAGTTATGCAACTTTTAATATTCCTAGTGAAGGAGTGGGGAAGGGAATTCATGTAATACTGGCCCTGCACACAGAATGTACACCAACACTTAGTACTGAAACACTGGCATCACACATTAAAGCCACAGATAAGTCAGACAGTACTTCTGTCTTGCAAGTCTTTCCTCTCAAGATCTCAGCTCCAAGCCATAGCCACCTGAAGAGTCCATCCACACATTCCTACTGAGCCAAATATTTAAATGGAGATGGATTCCTTCCTGGCATCAAACCACCCAGCTCACCCGACATCAGCACAGCTATGCTGATTTACTGCAGCCATGGATCTGGAATCAGATTTGAGCTCTGAGACAATCTAATTTTTCCATTCCTCACAGCTCTGGTGAATAATTTAAATATATGCTCTGAGCTCAGCAAAAATAATACATTTTCAAAATTTTTGGTGAGCTGAAAGTAAGAAATACTGGCTCAGAATCACACAAAATGGTCTGTTCCATCTTACAGAGTATAATTTTGATTGAAATGGGATTTCAGTTTATACAGGCTAAAAAGGAATGGATTCTTGTGACAGAATTGAATGAGGACTTCTAAAATGAAAAAAACCACTAAGTTAAAAAATCAACAGGTATTACCCTGAAAAGATCAGAACAAAATATTTTATTAAAAAAAAATAGTTTATTGTTTTCAAAGCTCAAAGTGGCCACATTTTTCAGCTGATGGGAATCTATAAAATGTTACACTGCCACTGAGTCACCATTTTTGCCCCAGAAAAACTGCTAAAATATTTTCTTCAGCTGTACCAGTAGATAAATTTACTGACCTTAGTAAGACAGTTTGCACACGTAGGGCCAGGAGCATTTACTGTTTTAACAGAACCTAAACTATTCTGAGCAATTTACAGCAGACACACTCATATGAATCCAAAATACTAGGAAGAGGGACAAGGGTTACAGAATAAACTAGAGAATTGCTCAGTAAGGCTGGAAGGCATACTTTGAAATAAATAACATATTTGACTCACACATTTCAAGTGGCATTGCAGAAATGATGCTCAAAAGCATCTGAGGAAGGAGGAGATTTGGGGATGGTTTGTAATAGGGCTATTTAATACTCACAGTAGAGCTACTCATGAGTCAGATCTATCATTCTATGCTACTGCAATTTTTTAAAATCATATTTTGTTTTCAGTTGAAATTAGGGGGGTTGGACCATGCTGTCTATATGGTGGACTGTATTAATCTATATGCTCTCCCAGTTATGAACATTAAAGTCCATGTTTCGCTCCATTTTTACAGAAAGTGAAAGAAATTCCACAAAGCTAAACTTGCAAGACAAAACATGCAATTTCACAGAGCACCTACTATTTGGGGAAAAAATATTTTAATCACAATTTTAGGACAACCTTCAGGGAAAATAGAACAGGCAAAGAGAAACTTCAGTGGCAAGTAATTACTGTACAAAGACAGAAAGAATCTAGGCAATAAGAAATAGAAAAAGAGATCTCTGAAAATACTTCATATTTTTAAAAGCAGATGAAGATCTTTGATTAGCATAAATTAACTGTATTGAAGCCAATATGTTTATCCATGACATATGCAGGGGCCATGTAGAGCCGAAATGAAGGAGGGAGGGGACTCAGCCCCTCCTTCAGCATGTGACAACATCACCCACGCTGGTGGAAGGCAGGAGGAGGGAAAAAAGTGAAGAGAGGGTAATGCTGCCTTAGCTCTTCCTCCCCCATCCTCCCTTTGCCCCTACAAATCCACCCTGGCAGAAGGTATGGCTTAGAATCCAATTATTTTGCTTTAGGATTTCCCTTGTCTGTGAGAAACACTAAGTCCCCCTCTTTTTCTCATTAGAGTGAGAAGATTTGGAAATGGGGTTTTCCGCAGCTCCTAGGAATGTTATATACCTAAATGCCCATTTTTTAAAAATGTGCATCTATTAGCTCTTTAAAAAAAAAAACAAAACCAAAACCAAAAAAATTCACTGTATCAGATAGAATCTTGTATGTAGCAGTAAAGCTACAGCTGCTGTTTTTCACAGTGCGGTGTATTATCGTGGTCTCCTACTGAGAGCAGTGAATTTCTGCATCCAAAACCTCAAACCATAGGTTTTTCCCCCCATAGATGTCATCTTACTGAACAAGATGCCTAATCTCGGGCACCCAGGACTGAAAATGTTAACCTTAAAGTCTGTTGGCATCTCTCAGAAGCTTAGGAGTAAGAGGAACCTAGTCTGGCTGTCTGAAAAGTTTCATTCAGATTGCTTTAAATATTTTGTGGATGATTACAGTCTGAACATTTGACTACATGCCACTTCATTAGACTTACTCATTTTTTTGTTCGTACCATAGATGGGAAATTAAAAGTGATCTCTGATATTTGATTTCCCATAAGATATGAGAGATTTTCAGGGCAGTGTCTGGAAAAAAATTAGGATAATAAGGTGTATAAATCTCTGCTTCATTTGAAACAACGCATAAAAGCCAACCCCACATTAATTTTTTTGCTGAAAGAACTTCAATAAGTTTTAAAGTAAGTGTTTCATTTACTGCCACATGCCACACATACATGGCAAACAGTTTATANGGGGGGGGCTACAGGGGTGCTTTCAGTGAGAAGAGCCCACGGAGCCAATTCTAGCCGGCTCCACGGTGGACCAAGGCTGAGCCCATCAGCCGTGATGGGAGACGCTCTGGTATTTAAGAATGGAAACAAAAAATCCAGCTACCACAGCCAGAGAGAGGTGTGAGAATATTGGAGATAAACAACTCTGCAGACACCCAGGTCAGTGCCGAAGGAGGGGGAGGAGGTGCTCCAGGCACCTCCAGGAGCAGAGATGCCCCTGCAACCCCTAGTGAAGAGTGTGGTGAGGAAGGCTGTCCCTATGGGAAGCCTATGCTGGAGCTGGCAA